>JAJJWW010012308.1:0-440897 GCA_023531295.1 Papaver armeniacum
TTGAAGGGAAGATATTTTAGTATTTTTGCACCCCAAAACCACCCCTTAGCAGACACTATTGGTTGGGGGAAGTAATTCATATCCCCTAATTAGTTTTTTTATCCCCCAATTTCGTGTTCTATTTAAATGGGTGTAAGGTTGGTTTGAAAAGTATTGATCACTGAGGATTGAAGTCAAGCAGAAATGATTCAGGGATAATGTTTTAAATTTTATTATTCTTATATTATTCGTATGTTTTTAGTTATATCTCTTAATGGAAATTGATTTTGTAATTTAAAATATTTTATTTTCGGAATGAAGAATATTTCTTACAAATGGGCTAGATCATCATAAACAACATACATCATGCTTCAGGAAAAAAAATCATAAACAATATGAGTAAATACGCGTGCATTATTGTTCTTTCATCAAAAAGTCTTAAGTCTTCTATGTTGATTTGCATCTTCCTTGTACTTGTTATTAGAATCGCAAGTTTTGACTTTACTTCTTGATGTATGAGTGAAGCTTTCTCAATAAAGTTATCTGCCTTAACATTTGATGTACGCAGCTTGGGAAGTACCACCAAATCCGAAATATGATTAGGAACCTTAGAATAAACAATCTCAAAAGGTGTCTTACTTGTGGATCCATTGACTGAAGTTATAAGCAAATTCCATATTTGGAAGAAAATTGTCCCATTGCTTCTCTTTTCCTCAATAACTTTGGCTCTAACTGATTTCCTAAAGATCATTAACCACTTTTTTAGTCCATATGTTTGAGGGTGAGTTGTTGTATTATACTGAAGTTTAGTTCTGACCGCATCCATAAAGACTTCCAAAAGTAGCTCAAAAAAACTTAGTGTCTCGATCGAAGTAATTGTCTTGGGAATTCCATGCAAACGTCTTTACTTCTTTGAAAAATAAATAAGCAACATTGGAGGCTTCGTAGTTTTCTTACATGCTATGAAGTGAGCCATTTTTGAGTAATTTAACAACAACCACCATAATAGAATCATTCTTCCTGGCAGTACGTGGTAAACCAAGTACAAAGTCCATGCTAATATCCACCCAAGGTGCATCAGGAATTGGAAGTGGAGTATATAATCCAGTGTTTTGAATATTCCCTTTAGACTGCTGACAAACCATGCATTTTTGTCCGTACTTCCGAATGTCTCGTTTAATTGAAGGCAAAAATAACGTTCCTCAACCAAAGCAATAGTTTTATCACGTCCAAAATATCCTCACAGGCCACTTCCATGTAATTTTTGCATCAAATGAAGACATAAAGAACATTGTGTTCAAATGAAGACATAAACGATTTCCTTTAAAAAGAAAACCATATTGAATGAGATAATCATCAACACTCCCTGTTGAAGAACCACACTTTTCCCAGAGTTTCTGAAATTCTTTGTCTTCACTATAAAGATCTTTTAAGAAATCAAAATCCAAACTCTCATGTTTGAGAGTAATAAGAAGACGAGCTCTTCTACTCAAAGCATCAGCAACTTGATTAAGTTTTCCACTCTGATGTTTAATAGAAAATGTGTACTGATTGATAGTAGATAACCTCCTATCATGCATTTTATTGACCTTTTCCGAAGTTTTAAAAAACTTAAGAGCCTGATTATCAATATTAACAACAAACTCACTGTGAATAAGAAAAGGATGCCAGTTCTTAAGAGCTTGAACAAGAGCAATTAATTCTAACTCATAAGTAGACCGCTTCTTCCTTGTATTTGAGTTCTTTTCAATATAGTATGCAACTGGATGTCCTTCTTGAGATAATACATCACTTATACTAACAATAGAAGAATTACAGTGTATCTCAAATGGTTTATCAAAATTTGGCATAGCAAGAACAGGAGAGCTACACAACTTTTCCTTGAGTAAATTAAAGCTTTTATCTGCTTCCTCAGTCCATACAAAAATATCACGCTTCAAACAATCTGTCAAACCAGCTGCGATAGTACTAAAATTCCTCACAAATCTTAGAGAAAGATGCTAATCCATGAAAGTTTGCGTACTTCACGTTTAGAAGTTGGAATAGGCCAATCAACAATTGCTTTTATCTTAGAATCATCCACTGAAATACCAGTATCTGGCACAACATAGCTTAACAAAGTGACTCTGTTTGTAAAGAATGTGCACTTCTTTAAGTTCACATACAAAACATTGTCTTGAAGTGCCTTAAAAACTTATGATTGGTCTGTTATCTTAACCGAGATATACATTTTTCTCGATATCGCAGAATTGGGTTCCTCGAGCATCGAGAGTCCAAGGCATTGTTGAGGTAAATATGATAATACATATTCTTTGGATTTATATTAACTTAAAAATAAACTTAGCAAGTAACAAATTATAGTGGCATGTATATTTTTATCTTGTTCATTAACTCTTTTAAACTACAACAAAGAATATTTCCTTATCGTAGTAAGGTATGATGCCAATAATATATGGGTGTGGAGATACATTTGAGAGGTAAATAATATATGGGTGTGGAGATACAAATACATTATTAAGAACAAATATAGTTTTATTTAGATGTCGTATGAGAAGTTTGAGGAGATAGGCTATGAGGTTGCCCAAAGGAAAAGACTTTTCAGTCCAGTAGCAAATAATAAGCGTTCATCCTTTAGCAGTCCTCTTTATTCCTTTGCTATGATAAACAAAAAAACTCATGTTAATGGTTCTTTTTAAGGATATGATTATATTCTTTTTATGTATTATTTCAATGATGTTGCATCGGCTTAAAGATATATTTAGCTGATAAGTTCACTGAGGAAAAAAAAATTGGTCGATTATATTATCTTAAGTACAAAAGTGCATCTATTGCACTTAGATATGGAAATTTGATCTCTCAACGTATCTTCATTGTCTTCTTTTAAAGGAAATGGTCATTTACTTACATTTGAACCTCAACTAGTCACGGAAATACTAGCAGGACCCATTTCCTTGTCAAACTGCCTGACAACTTTTGAACATATTAGTATTATGATGAACATCACGAAGAAGGAATCCAATGTTTCTAGTAGACCAATCTCTAGCAAAATGAAGTTTGTTAACCAGCTCATTAATGAAGACACTAAGCAACGAGATGCATATAACATTAAAGCTCTCTTTTGAAACTTATTTGAAACCCATTTTGTTGATGACATCATGAGGATTAGGCTTCCTCCAAATGATTGAGATGGGAAACCAATATAAATGGAACATTTCTGCGAAGTCTGCTTATCAAAGCATTCATCAAGATAAAAAGGTTTATTGTCCAGTAATCTCAATTGAAAATGATCCTGTAAAAATAAGCTTCCTTCTAAATTATACTCTCTTCGTGCCTCAATATATGACCTATTCATTCTTAAATTGTTAGGTGGCCTATATCATTAAACAAGAGGATATTTCAAAAACTGTTCTTTTAATTGATTATTTCTAGTATCAGAATTATCTATAATTTGATGGTCGTGCTTATATTTATTACATATAGGTTTTAAAATGCTTTTCAATAGTATAAAGTTATCGAATATCCGTGGTAGAGTTTTAGATATAAATTATTTCTAAATTTTTACTAATTATTAATCCATAAGGGTAAATTTTTTTTATAAAAAATACTTTTCTCTTCTCTTTACCTTAAGAAGTGTGCAAACTTGAATTGAGTCACCTATTATGGGACGGAGGGAGTACATTTCATTTTGAAATGTGTCCAGGAATGCCTACCTACAAGAGATAGGATTGTTATATATAACAATCCTATCTCTTGTAGGTAGGCATTCTGACACATTTCAAAATGAAATGTACTCCCTCCGTCCCATAATAGGTGTCAGTAATTGTCCTAGTGTTTGTTCCCTTTTTAATGTTGGTGATTAGATTATGCCGCATTTGTTCTGTGAGTGTGTAGTCAGCTCTAAAATAATCTGGTTAGCATCGGGTCATGTTTTAGATAATAATATGAATAGTGTTGGCTTATTGGGATGGTTAAAACTAAATTCGAAATAATATTGCAGGTAATTTTCTGTTTAGAAAGATTGATATGCGTTATACCGAATAGTCGTTCTCTTTAATTAAAATTGGACAATCAAATCTAGTCAGGAACTCTATAAATTATAGATGGAATTTACCTACAACAAACTTTGTTAAGTTTAATCTTGATACATCTTACTATGATATTATTGGAAAGCTTTGGATAAGACTTATAAATCGTAAAGACGCAGGTGGTTGCAATGAAGTTCGATGCATCCCAACAACAACAGTAGTCTGAAGCAAGATGAAGCTTTGGCATATAATTAAATGTTCAATAGGCAATGGAAAAGGGATACAAAATGATTGAAATTAAAGAAGATTGTGAGAATATGGTTAACATTATCAATAGGCGAAGAGAAACAATTAATTAGGTCAATAATAATATTGTAGAAGATTGTCTTCATTTATCAAAAAACTTTGATTCTCGGAGGTGTATTTATACCCCCAAGAAAGGCTAATAATGTTGCACATTTGCTAGAAAAACATTTTGTTAATCTTTTTGTTAGAGGAAATTGAAATGCAAACTTCCTGTAGTGGCTAAAATTTTGCATTCAATGTTAAACTCTCTTAATTCTTGAATGAATGATTCCTTTCATACTAAAAATACAAAAAGAAAATAATAATAACTCAAATCCTTCGTGAGAAACCTCGCAACGAATATTATATTTAGTTTCCATTACCATAAGAGAAAAGATGGAAAGTTGTTGTAAGGTGGATATTTTTTTTTTGGTTACTTGGCTTGGCTATAATATGGTCAAAGCAACAAAAAAAGTGGCACACCATAGTACTTGGCCTAAAATTATAAGATTCAGTTCTAAATAAAGTTAATAAGAGTGCACCGGTCAAATAAATAAGTCAATCAAGGAAATTAATTAAAAAAGAAAATTAACCCTATATTTAATTGTCATGTACAATTTCATTGATCCTTTTCACGTTCCTCGAGATCTAATCTCAAGCTTAAGATAAAACCCTTATCTTATGCATCTCCCTTCCATTATCTTCCGCTTTCATTCTCTATCTCCGCATCTTTACTTTCATCTGCTATCTCTTTCAATCGTTGAAATGAGGATGATACCAGTACACTACTACCTATATAATTCAAACCTTGCGAGATTTAATATAAACATAGATTGTCAAGAAGATAGAAACCACAAGAACCGAACCAACTATGTGATCAGACCAAGTATTTGATTAACATATAATGCAATTACATTGTTATAACTAAAATAATAAATAATTATAATGTTGAAGTAAAATAAAAGCACACAATAAGATTTTGTTAATAAGGAAATCGAAAATGCAGGAAAACCTCGGGACCTAGTCCAGTTTTGAATACTCTTAGAATTAAGCTGTTATACAAAGACAAGTACCAACTTCGTATAGTTGAGAACAAGTAAACTAACTCCAAGTTACCTAGTTCCTTCAATATTTGTAGAACTACTACCAATCTGTTCAACGAATGTAAATCCTAAGATAAAATTCTCTATCTTAAGTTGCTTCAGTCGTTGTGAAGCCTTCTACCACTCAACTCCTTTAGATTGTATTTCGAAACAGTAAACGACTAATATGTATTTGGTAAACGCTCTATCAATCTCAAAAATAAATCAAAGATCTATTGTTGAGTTATACAAAGGCTCTCCGTTTAAATAATATAAACTCCTTTGTATCGGTTTAGATCGACTAAAATTTATATTATCAAGATAATCAAATCTTAGCTCAACCTATCAAATTCGGATCTCGAAGAGAACCACCAAATGATATATTTCCGATGTGCACAAAAAGTTTTTAATATTAAGGGTAAAAAAACTTGTTGGATCTCAAGTGTTATTGCTTTATATATTTTATGGCTATTAACAACTTATGCACTTGTCTAAAGGGATCCCTACCATGGGAGACTTGGAAACTATATTAGGTGCCACCATGCCACCCCTCCGACTAATAAGATGTGGTCAGGCCACATACAAAATATATTTTGACACATATTTGATTTGAATTAATAATCTCCCCTCTAAATCACCATAATTGCTTTACTTTTTGAGAAGAAATAGGAAGTTAAAACAAACATTTATGTAATAAAACAGTTTTTGAAGTAAGAAATTCTTAAAATTTTTACTTTATAAAACGTGCCATCTTATAAATCTTGAAGTATGTTGCCCTACCAGATTGTAGTCGCACCACTATGCCACCTGAGCAACCAATACAACCTAAGAAAAAAAAGGAAAGCAGTTGCAAAGAGAGGTAAAACGGCTACATGTGCTTTGACATATCTCATGTCAACTATGAGAGAATCTTATACACTATTGGAGAGTTGCCACCATAATTAGTTGGTTCTAGTTCAACCGAACAAGCACCTCATTTTTTCCTAGCACCGGACTCGAGACAAGGGATTGTTTCTACTTCAAATACACCATCATCATCATCTTTTACCAACTGAGACTTCACACCGCTATGGCTTTCATTCAAACACAGACCATGTCATCTTTCCCAAAATGTTGGGTTGCAACTAGTGATGGGATGTACTTCAACACCACCACCATTTTCTCATGAATATAGAGTTTCAATTAACAAGGCAAGAGCGATGTTAATTAATATATAAAAGATAAAAACATGCAAACATCTCAAAGACTATTTTATAGTAATGTTCGGATCTTTGCAACATTTTATTCATTTTTCTTAAAAGATTGCACATGATTTCTAACCAACATATGAAATCGATTTGTCATAAACTCTCTCTTGCAATTAGAGCCATCTAATCCTTGCTGCCTGTGTCCTTACCTGCTCATCAGAAATAACTTGCTTCACCAAATCCTTGCTTCCACTTTTCAAGTTCTTACCAAAAAATAAATATCAATAAATAAATACGAATAAAATTATGTAATTTGTATATATTACAATCGACTTGGAGTTTTATATATTAATAAATAATCAAATTTACACTTGTCGACTACAACTAATCCAAACAAAAAATAAAAATAAAACAAAATAAGCTAAAACCCTAATATATCAGGACAAGTAAAACAAAAAAATTAAGCAAAAAAAAATTCATCTGATTTGCTCATTAGAAGTAACACTACGATGAAGAAACTAACGACATAAAAAACAATTCAAAATAACCCAAAATTAAGATAATAGTCAGTTATGAGAAGAAATTAACAACATGAAACAAAACAATTGAAAAACAAAAAGTAAAACCTTAATTTGATTCCAAATCTAAATGTTCATGCTCAAAATCAATTAAAACTAGTAACTAGAATCGGTAAACTTACATGTAGATCATTTCCAGGACGATGACCTAGAACATCAATGTAATATGGGTGATGACGATCTGTTCCCAGCTTCCTCCCAATATCCGAACAACTACACACAATGTCCTAGTCTCAAGATCAATAAACGCACCACCACCTCCAACTTGCTGAGCCATGATTTTGAACACTACTTTCTCTCTGTATCTATCTTTCTTTTTTTTCTCTTCACTTCTTCTCTCGAAGAGACGATGCGGACTTTAAATAGATAGAAAAACCCTATTGATAACGTTTCTTTTAAGAAATTGTGAAGCACACTACCAATAATTCGTGAAAACTTAGATTAGTTTCAACCGCATAGAAATGAATTAGACATCGCGACCAAATGAATGATATATATTTTTTCAGAAAATAATGAAAACATGGCAAAACTCGATAAGCTAAACTTATTATTTTTTAATGTATATATACTATGTACATCAACGCTTCATTGTAAAATGTGTCTTATGAGTTTAAAAAATATTAAAGATATATAAGTTATGATTATTTTTAGAAAAAAGGTGAAAAAGAGATATAGATATAATACTTCTTTTATATGCTCCCTTCATTTTATAAAAGTTTGGCTAATTTAACTTTGTACAAGTTTTAAGGAACTAAGAAGAGAACGACACTTTTGGATGTACTTATTGATCACAAAATTCTAAAATTCAAATATGACATACCCTGAAACTATGCCAACGATATTTGTAAGCATTATATCGTTGGAAAACATTTTAAAAAACCTACATATATAACGATTATAAACATGACTACTAAATTATACATATTTTTATACTGATTTTTTTTAAATGATAACCAATCAAAAGGGTAACATTCACTCGAAATGTTGTGTTGTTTAAGGATAAGTATCAATTTTTGCGAAATCAAATTTTAAAATTAATAAAGTAACTTTTATATAAAATAGAGGGAGTATAAAAAAATATAAAGAGTCCAGAAATTTAATATTGGCTGCAGGGGATGAGGCATATATGCAGATAATAAAAAGAATAGAGCCTAGAAAAAATCTTTCCATTCCCAATGGTGTTTTGATATCTTTTCCTTGCTGAGTGGTCTGTGAGATTACTTGTGATGCAATATGTTTGTCATTGTTATTGGCTTCCAAGAGTTGAGCGATTCCGAGTTCCATAGGCACTATCAGTTTGGTTGTTTCTCTGACGCTTTCCGAGCCTAGCAAAATCTTGTCCATCATTTTCATCAACATCTATGACTCTTCCAATAACCTTAATACCATCTTGAGGGGGAACAAAAAATGGATTCTTAACTTTAGCCTTTTGAATTCTAACTGGAACTTGTCATATAGTCTTCGATTCCATTATTTTGTTCTTTCCTTTGAGATTCCTAACACCAAAATAATGAGCTTTCTTGTGCACAACTTCCAGGTATATTCAGTTGCATCTTTACAAACACCTTTGATATGATTAAGAATAAAGCAGCTTGGACATAACTTCTTAGGTTGTTTTTCATAAAGATATTTTATCCATCTTGTACATCCAGCTTCAGTCATGGATAGAACTTCTCTTCTCAATGGATTGTTAATATCCAAGATAACACACACTTTAACTGGATCACCTGCTTTAGGAATAGCATTTGGAGGATCTATAGCAATGACGTCACCCATAAGAGACCCCATCTTTCTGACAACATTCACATTCATATGCCGGGAGGAGTTTCTTGGTGGATCGTAAACACCGATGGGTCCAATCTAGCTCTTGATAGATCATATCAGCACTATAGTGATGCAGGATTACAAGCCACCTGTTGATGCTCCATGGCCTTGTATCAAAAAATTTCTTCACATTATCCCAATCCTTAAAATTTAAAACCATAAATTTAGTATCTATCTCCACAATCTTCAATTCATCTTGACAAGGAAAGGCCATTGAAAAGTCTATGTTATTTTCTATTTGCCTTGAGTCCATATTTATTTCATTAATAATTTTACCAATTAGGCAAAATTCCCACTAGGAGCTTTCTTCAGTTATTTCTTGTTCTTGATTGTGGACTATTATTTCAGAAGACTCTCCCAGTTCTAGAGTAGCAGTTTTAAACTTTTGAACCAAATATGTGATATTCTGAACATTTTCCTCAGCCATTTTTTGATAATGAACAAGACTAACTGCTTCCATATTGTTATGAAAGTTTTCCAAGTATATGTAATACGAATTATTCTGATTTAGGGTTTTGAAGTATTCTTGAGAATAATCTATTAAACATGGAAGATTTTTGATATGAAAATATCTTATTGGAAAGGCAACTGCGAGATTAGTGTTTGACCAGAGGACTGATGAAAGGAGTAAGCACCAATTTAGGAAACTAATTTGACGAATTTTGAAATTTTGAAATTTGAAAGCGCGAGATTTACGATAATACCGATTTCTAGTCTGATTTTAGTCAGAACCACTGTGAACATCCATGGAGAAATTCAAATCAATAATGACAAACATTTTGAACACTATAGCTTCAACGATCTTTAGAGTAATCTCTGCATACGCCTTAACCACTTCAGTTAACCTGGACAACGCCATCAGGAAAACGATAATCTGTAAACACATTGGGAGAAAAGAGATTAGCTAGACATTCTAATACCAGAGAAATTCCAGCAGGTTTTTAAAACATCTAAAATCAGATCGAGCTTAAAGTTAATCACAAGCATATAACCATAGAGTTTAACAAAAATTTTGAACTAGAAATCAAGATAGTAAGTGGAAAATAAAAAAAATTAGTGAGTCATGAGAGGGAAAACCGATTCACAGAGAAGAGAGAGAAACCAAAAATTTTATTCACAGAATACGTCTATTAAGTTCCTTTCTGTCCCACAAGCAATTCTCCCTCAGAGCTTTCAATGAATTTTGCGGTCTGTAAAAGCACCAGAAACCAATGGACAATTACACACTATATATCCAAGGAGAAACACAGGAGCAAACCAGTTGCAAAAGATCCAAAATTACCTTCCCCTCCATCATTGCCACACAAGAGTTGGTACTTACAAAATCAATACCAATCACATCACTGTCCTCCCCAAGAGGTTTTGAAGTGCAAAGAACCATAACATTTAGTACTAGCAAAAACAGTAGCTAAATAACAGGAAACCAATTCATCGCACATAACCAAACTGCACAAACCTAAAAGATGTAGCTAGATTCCCCAATTTTTGAATAAATGGCGGCCATGCTCTTGAGCCAGTTGAAGGAAAATTAGTATCCACATGATTATCATGAATAACACGAAAGTAGGAAATACCAATTGGTCCTAGAAATAATATATTAGGATGAGTCTAGTCCATTTGACCCAGTCAAATGTCTGTTTGGTCCTATTTAGTAATATAAATTATAGTTTGGTCCTACGCTGATGTCATGGATGATGTAAATGTCACCTTGTAGTGGCAGAAATACCCTTTTGGATAAGGACCATATATATAATCAAAAGGTAAGAGAGATGAAATCATTCTCAGATTTACTTTCTCTCTCTTCTTTTCTAGATCTAGTTTTTCTTTTCCTCTCAAATTTTTTTTCTAAGGTTTTAATTTTGTGGAAACAAGATGATGAAGATGATGAAGATGAAGAAAGATGATGAAGATGATGATGAAGATGATGAAGATGAAGAAAGATGATGATGATGAAGATGATGATGATGATTATGATGATAAAGATGATGAAGATGAAGATGATGATGATGATGAAGATGATGAAGATGAAGATGAAGATGAAGAAAGATGATGATGATGATGAAGATGATAATGATGAAGATGATGATGAAGATGAAGAAAGATGATGATGATGAAGATGAAGATGAAAATGATGATGATGATAAATATGATGAAGATGAAGAAAGATGATGATAATGAAGAAGATGATGATGAAGATGAAGATGATGATGATGATGATGATGATGATGATGATGATGATGATGATGATGATGATGATGAAGATGAAGATGATGATGATGATGATGATAAAGATGATGAAGATGAAGATGATGATGATGATGATGAAGATGAAGAAAGATGATGATGATGATGAAGATGAAGAAAGATGACGAAGATGATGATGAAGATGATGAAGATGAAGAAAGATGATGATGATGAAGATGAAGATGATGATGATGATGATAAAGATGATGAAGATGAAGAAAGATGATGATGATGAAGATGATGAAGATGAAGATGATGAAGATGATGATGATGAAGATGAAGAAAGATGATGATGATGATGATGAAGATGATGATGAAGATGATAATGAAGATGATGAAGATGAAGAAAGATGATGATTTTGTGGATAAGGACCATATATGAAGATGATGAAGATGAAAAAAGATGATGATGATTTTGAATGTTGAAGATGAAGAAAAGACGATGAAGATGATGATTTTTTTTTTTTTCTTTTTAGGTTTTTATATAGACTTCATTCTGGGAATGAAGTCTGTTTTAGCTTTTTGTATGGACTTCATTCCTGGGAATGAAGTCTGTTTTTTTAGCTTTTTGTATGGACTTCATTCTGGGAATGAAGTACATTTCTTTAGCTTTTTGTATGTACTTCATTCTTGGGAATGAAGTCTGTTTTTTAGCTTTTTGTATGGACTTCATTCCTGTGAATGAAGTCTGTTTTTTTAGCTTTTTGTATGGACTTCATTCCTGGGAATGAAGTCTGTTTTTCTTTGCTTTTTGTATGGACTTCATTCCTGAGAATGAAGTCTGTTTTTTAAGCACGGAAGAACTCCTACAAAAAAAAAAATAACACGAAAGGGTATTTTTGTCTATTTAAATATTTTTAAATAATTATGGACCAAACAAAGAAAGGAGTTTGACCAAAGGACTAAACAGACATGGGCCCACCTAAAAAAGGACCAAAAGATATTACACCAAAGAAACAACCAACTATGAATCGAAGCTACACTATTTGTTTTCTCTAAAAACAAAAACCCAATCAATTTCTCATGTGTTCCATCACTACAACTGCATCTGATAGCATCACTAACCACCAAATCCAGATTCTAATTGTACCCCCAAAATCAAATCACAGCTAAAAAAATCAAATCACCCAACCATTAAAATCTACTTACACGTGTAGCTAGATTCAGAGAAGAAGATCTCAATCGAAGTAAAATGGAAGTTGCCATGAATAATACATCTACAGACGAATAAGAGAGTATATGTTATGAAGGTAAGGCTACTGTATTTTATGATTTGGGCATCGGTGACCATAGATGATGAATCATTTCTCAGAATCATAATTAACAATTTTTCACTTATGTATGATTCAGTGACGGATGTGGGGTGGCTTCCCTAGGCTGAAGCCCCCAAAATTTGTGAAAACGTATTGAGAGATTTCCTGTTTAGTCCACTAAACCTGACCCGGATTAGTGGCTAGTCCAGCGGGAAACAACATTTACTCCCTAGTCCAAAAAAGATTTGAAAAGAGTAAAATTACTCTACTAACCCTAACATATAATATACTATGTATGTTATTAGCAACATATGTAATATGCAACAACATATGTAATATGTAGTAACATATATACTAGTATTAATACTAGTTTACTAGTATACTAGTAACTAGTAGTATACTAGTATTAATATGTAGTATGTAGTAAAATATGTAGTAACATATATAGAACAAATGTAGTATGTAGTAACATACTAGTATTAATACTAGTAACTAGTATTATACTAGTATTAATATGTAGTATGTAGTAACATATATATAGAACAAATGTAGTATGTAGTAACATATGTTACTAGTACAATATGTTATATATTGATACTACATATTAATATGTAGTATGTTATATATTGACACTACATATTAATATGTAGTGTCATATTAATATGTAGTATGTTATATAGTATGTTATATATTGATATGTAGTATGTTATAGTATGTCATATTAATATGTAGTATGTTATATATTGATATTATATATTAATATTGATACTACATATTAATACGTAGTGTGTTATATATTGACACTACATATTAATATGTAGTGTCATATTAGTATGTAGTATGTTATATATTGATATTACATATTAATATGTTACTAATATAGTACTAGTTACTACTAGTATAGTATTAGTTACTACTAGTATACTAGTACACATGTTATTACTAGTATAGTAGAGTAGTTACTTAATTTACGAGTAACATATTCTTTTTTACTATTAATATAGTACATATTGATATGTAGTATGACCATATTGATATTACTAGTATGTAGTAACATATTACTAGTAATATTTGCATGTGTTGATACTAATTAGATATGTAAGGGTGTTTTAGGCATTTAGAAAACACACTTTATAATCTCCACAAAGTTTTTGGACTAGCGAGTAAATAATTGGACTAACGAGTAAATGTTTTTCATGGGTGGACTAGCCATTAACTGGGTCATGAAAAATTGGACTAAATAGTAATTCCTACAAACGTATTTTGACTAGGGGTGAGCATGGGCCGGTATAGACCGGTTTTCACCTCATCCGCATCCAATCCAATACACTACGGATTTCAAATTTGGCATCCGCATCCAAACCAACATATGATAGGTGTAGAATACACCGTATTTACTATATAGAGTTTATGCTTTCTTTGCTATTTTTCTTGTGAATTATGTACTTTACGCGTGCTTTTGAGTTTTATAGGTGCAATGGAGTCACACGGAGGAAAAGAAGGAGAAGTTACCCAATTTGAGAAAAAGGGCGAAATTGTCATCTCACGAGCAAGTGATACATGGGCTGACCCAAGGTTAAGGGGCAACTCTATTTGGAGAGGTTTTAAATGACAGCCACAACTTGTTATGGGGCATCCATTGGGGTATCCCTTATCTGATGCAGAGGGGTGGCGTTATCCAACATTGTTATTACAACCCTAGACTGGTTCTTTTCTTCCCATTCATTTCATTGAATGTGTCTCACTGAAACCGTAAATTGAGAGAGAGAACTATGATTCTTTCCGCTAACGAGAGTTCTTCTCTCAGGAAAAACCAAGGTCGATACGGGTTCGTGTGGTCGATTGTTGTTGGTTGAAGTTGATGCCATCGATTTGTTGTTGCTTAATGGGGAAATTCGGATTTAATGAGGATTCGGTTTAAACTTATGCTCTGGATTCGAATTGAAGCCGATTTGAGAGGATTCAAGGACACGGGGTTGAAGCGAGTTGCGGTATGAAGTGAAGAATTGACACTTAATTGAAGGAGTTAGGGTTCTTGATATCGATTGGTTAATAGGGTGGAATAATGTGAGATACGAAGAAGAAAAGATGAAATAGCAGAGTGGGTTTTGAGTACACTTTGTGTTTCGAGGAGCAAATGTTTGATTCCCTCGAAATACAAAGAAATTTGGGTTTGACCCGATTTGGCGAGCTTGTAGTGAAGAATGTGATGATTTCTATATCCCGAGAGATGATTATGTGTTGTTCGATGGGTGCTTGGTGGAAGTATGGGTCCGAGTTGATAGTGATGTTGAACAATAGCGAAACCATGGGCTGTGTTTATTCTTTTGGATGCTTTGCAATACAGGGGAAGAATGTTGGCGGCAAGAAGAACAGATGGGGAATGCAATGGGCTGTGGGGTTATGTCGAGAGAGAGAGCAAGGACCCTGAGAATGAGTGTTGTTATGAGATGCAATGTTGGTGCTGGTGGAATGATGGCCTGAGATGAGCTATGAAGGCTTAAGAATAAGATTGAACTGAACTGTGTTGGCTGTGGTGATGAAGCTGCCTGAAACTGTTGCCAAGGCTCAATTGTTGGAGCTGTGTTGTTGCAGGTGGAGATGGCTTGACTTGTTATTGCAGGTAATGAAGCTGTGGCCTGAGCTATGACTTAATGGTACTTCAGTGAAGGTGATTGAGATGCAGAGATAGAGCTCAGGCCAGGGTTGTAGGTGATTTGTTGCCATGAGCTGAAACTGGTGTTGTGGGGCTGAGATGGCTTGCTGGCGACACTGAAGTGCAGGTGCATAGAATGGATGGGTTTCAATTATGAAGGTGGTCTGTGGTGTTGAACTCAGGGGAGTATGCATAAACTGCTGGTGCTGGTTATTGTCAAGAATGGGTTTCAAGTTGCAGCAGCTGAGATGAAATGTTGAGATGGTTCTGGTAATGCAAATGGTTTGGCTGAGGTGATGAATGCTGAGTTTAATTACAGGTGCAGGCAGGGCCATAATGGCTGAGCTACAGAGTTTGAGAGCTGATGGTATTTGTGATGGAGTTGCAGCTGCAATGTTGTTGTTTTGCAGTGAAAGGCTGGTGCATTAGTGGCAGGGCTTGCAAGACAATGATGGTGTTGGCAGGTCAGGGTTGCATTGTGGCGAGGAGGAGTAACTCGGGTCAAGGAATGTGAAGATGAGTTAAAAAGGAGTGTGCAATTGGAATGGGGCAGCTGGTGGTAATGGAGCTGATATAATGGAGCCAAGAGATGAGAATGGGTGTGAGATGAAGGGAAGAGCCAGAATGGCTGGAATTGCACAGTTGAAGCACCATCCTGGTGCATGATTTGATTATGGCATGTGAAATGGCCTAGACCGAGTAATTCAGGGCTGACTCGTTTTAATTCAGCCTATATTCAGACAGTGAGTCAGTGCTGACTCAATTAACTCGGTCCGACCCGTTGACCCGATCCAACCCGGTTTCACCTGACCGATCCGACCCGCTGATCCGGTGACCGGGCGGACTTTGCCGGTCACCGGAGCCGACTTCCGGCGACTTTCCGGCCGATTTCCGGCCACAATCCCATACTTCCGGTGACCACTTTCGGGGCGTATTTTCTACACGGGTTTCTCGTCCTTGTGGGCTTGGTGGACTCTCACCTAATGGACTTTGAAGACTTGACCTAATTTTGGAAGGAGAGAAAGGCTATAAAAGGGAGGTTTTCTACAACACATAAGATATCTTTTTCTTGGAATTCTTTTGGAGAGCCACTTTTGTTTACGCTTCTAGGGTTTGGTTTTGTTCTTCTTATTCCTTGTTTATTATTGAATATTGATGATGATGAACTCCATAGCTATGAGTAGCTAAACATCTTATTGGTTATGGGATAAAAGTTGATTTCTCAACATGCTTTTGATTCAATGAATTAGTTTTGTCTCAGTAATTATTGTTTGTGATTCACAATTAATAGTGTTATAAGATTTGAAACTTGTTAGGTTGAGTCCGGAATCAATCCGATTTGTGTTCATCTCTAGAGCTATATTAGGGTTTTCAATACGAAAAAGTTGTTTATCCCTGATTCTAAGTAGCATAATTGTGGTTAGTGCTTGTAGTGATACATCCTATTAGTCACAAGTGAATCATAACTTTTGTTAAAACGTCTAGTGCTTTTACACATTCGTTTGCATTGATGAGTCTTATTCCATAAAACTTAATGCTCTTAGGGAGTTAAACTTAATTGTGCTTTTACACTTTAGGTTGCTTTCGACGAGAAGAATTCACATATGCATCTTTTAATGTGGTTGTGATGAAAACGAGGGAATTAACGGGTTATACTTGCGATCAAGATATCCTAGGACTTTTAATAAATACGAGATTAAAATACCAATTCTAATCATTGATGAAAATACATGTTTGTGAATGATACTATCCCTTGACCAATATCTTCTCCTTATTGATTTCTCAAATTACTTACTTTGCTTTCAACTACTTTTAATTCTTAAACACAACAAACATACCTTGGGTTACTTTAGAAACTGAAATTTACATAACAACAAACGCCTCTCTGTGGATACGAACTCTTCCTTACCTTGTGCTTCATTTAAATTTAGTGCGTAAGAAAGTGAAATTATATTTGACGGATTGACACACGATCAACATCCAACGGATTTGCATCCAATGGATACATATGTATGGATGAACGGATTTGGTGCGGATAATCCAATGGATTTGTGTTAGTTAAAATTTATAATGAAAAAATAAAGCTCATATAGATGACTTCTTATAAAACCTACACATTTTATATATGTATATAAATATAGAAGTGCCATGGACAACACTCCAAACAAACACCTAAAAGTTCTAAAACTATCCATATATTTTCTAAAAACTATATAAATACCCTTAATCTAACGGGTATGGATGTCCAACGGATTTTAAAGGTTGTATCCAGGTCCAATCCGTAATCCGTTGGATTTTAAAAATTCCATCCGCGCCCAACCCATTAGCGACCGGTCTGGGCATCCATCCGTACAACTACGGTTGGTCCCGGTTAAATCCGCGCATGACGGATAAAATGCTCACCCCTAATTTTGACCATGTAATTTTGGTGTTTGTGAAAATTAGCCCAGGTACAAATATGAATTAGCCCATTATCAAGATATAAAACTAGAGCAACTATAATTTGAAACTCTTCTTTGATGTTTCTGCTACTCTAATGCTACGTGGGAGTTATGCAAACTAGGTCCCCATGGATAGATCCTTGGTAATCTAATCTCAGTCGTCCAAAGATATAAAGACGGAATCAAAGAACACTTGTTTAAAATCTCCCCTCCTTTAAAATACTAAGTCATATGAGCTCCCACGTCGCACGGTGAGTATGACACCCCCCTCAAATTAAATTAGATAAAAGCTTTCGCACGGAGCAATTCTGGAGAGGACAAGTGGCGGGACTCTATTGGTAGAGACATTAAAACCTTAATTACACTGTTTACACCACTCGTATTTACGCGGCCGTTTGTAACACCGTTAGCCAAAACGTGGGTATATAATACTTATGTGTGAATTCACACCTAACTAATTACTTACGCTTGATTTACACCAAATACTTAACTGGACGTTATTAACGTCGTCTGATGTATACAATACCTCCATCAAAATGTAACCCTAAACCATAACTTGATTTTTCCGGCCGCTTCCGATTTTCTTATTTCGGTCTAAAAGAAAAAGCAGCCTCCTTTTTTCACACTTTCATCTAAAAACTCCGAGCCCGAGCACAAGAAACAAAAGACTGTGATCATGGATTGTAGGGCGTGTTTCAAAGGGTCTATGAAGAATTAGAAGATGGGTTCAATGGAAATCATCATGTAATGTAATGAGGTGTTGGTTGTCTGTTTCGAATTTGCGGGAAGATAATTGAGAAATTAAGCTATAGATGAAGCAGATGGATTCGATATGAGATTTGAGAATCAGGTATTCTTCCCTGTCTTCTCTGCTTTAAACTCAACTCGAACCAACTCAGTACTGATCCGTGTGTTTCTTGCCTTTGTATACTTGTCTTAACTCTGAATCCTGACGAGAACAACCCAATTGACTGCGCTTGCCGGCGCCTTGGCAGCAACATAGAACCACATATATGCTGACATCTGATACTGCTGACTAAAGAATGAGAAGTGAGAACATGATTCTCTGTTATAAAGATAGAAGGTGTCCGCCCCTTAGTAGAAGACAGTCTGCCTTTAGTGAATCTTTCAGCAGGTTTCCCCTTATCCTAGGCTGGGCTCCAAATAATAACAGTTTTGCTCCTTTTGCACAA
This sequence comes from Papaver armeniacum, assembly GCA_023531295.1. NCBI lineage: Eukaryota > Viridiplantae > Streptophyta > Magnoliopsida > Ranunculales > Papaveraceae > Papaver > Papaver armeniacum. Next base: position 18,748 of record JAJJWW010012308.1, read on the forward strand.
GTTTCTTCTTCTTTTACTCCAATGACTCCAAAATGCCTACAAAAGGCGAGCAAAGCATAATATACGAAAAATACAAGAGAGATAGCTAAGAAAAGCATAAGAAATTGACATTCAAAAGATGTATTTTAGGCTCCTATTAAATTCCCCCACACTTATTATTTGCTAGTCCTAGAGCAAACAAAACAAAACTAAAATACAACAACTCCGTGTCGTCGAGGCTACGGTTACTTTTAGCATAAATAACAAGCCTTTAAACCCCTAGGTGTCCCTAGTGGACGAGTTATAGTCTCGTGAGGGTTTACTAGAGATATACCCACAAAACCTACTTTTCCAACTTACTAGTTCTCCGTAATAATAGCATACAACGCGCTAAGAAGACATAGAGATTCTGCACACTAGTCATAAGAAGACACATAAATGAACACAATCTCATCCTTAAAAGTTCAGAGAGAGATAACCATCCCTTATCGAAAGAAATTCGGGTTTGGAGTGATCGAAAGTCTTGACTCCGCCTCACAAGAAAGGGTTTTATGAAGTTGCTCTCAATAATAAACAACTTTTTATGGGTCACAGATGTGTCCAGGTAGGAGTGAAGAAAGAATCCTGCGACACGTTGAATGGTAGGAAGGCAAAACCATCCGAATTGTTTTGAAAACCCACATCTTTTATCATTTTTGAAAACCCATTTTTCTGACAATCTCTACGAAAGGAAATCAACCACTTAACGAAGGTGGGAATATGCTTACTTACATCATTATCCGTTCGACGTGGAGCTAGCACCACTCTCACAGCATCCATAGAAATGTCTTCGGTCTTCAATCGGTGTCTTCATCTTCGTCTTCGGTCTTCAACTTGTAATGATAAAATCTTGAAGTTCGTAGAATCTTGACAATGTAACTCTTTTCCTCTCATTCCTTGTTGCTTGAAACTTCATTATGGATTTTCCTTCTTTCCATTGGCTTTATTGAAAGAATACAAAACTAAAAACGAACCAAAATATGATACAAAGAATTTTTCTTGTCTCTTTTATTTCTTTTTTTCTTTTCTTTTCTTTTCTTTTCTTTTCTTTTCTTTTTTTCTATATTTTTTTTTAATTGAGACAAGAAAAATAAAACAAATACAAAATGAAAACAAAACAAAATAATGAAACTAATAATGCACCTAACAAAATTTTCTCTTGTCTCTTTTTTTTTTCTTTTTCATTTTTTTTTTTTGAGACAAGAGAAATAAATACGAACTGAAAATAAAAATAAAATAAGTACAAATGGCCATGGTGTAAGTACTTTACCGCTTGATTCTTCACAACTTGTATGTCTCGATATCATAAACTTCTCGAAATCTCATCTTGATAATATTCGCTCTTGAACATAAACTCTTCAACTTGTAAAAATTATGCTCCTTATTTTGTTGCTTCACTTGAATCTGAAATTTGCTCATGTCTGTACTGTTGCTTGTAAACCTTGAACGTCTTCAACTTTCCTTCGAATTTGTGATGCTCCTCTTGTTGATGATGATGGTGTTTCTATGGACCTGTTGGTGTAGAGAGACAAAGTGGATGGTGCTAACTGCGAACAAGATTACAAGTGGTATGTAAGTTAGCAATTCGATGTCACCATCATGATTGAAAAAATAGCACTCAAGAGATCAAAATAGTTCTTCTATCGTGGGAGGTTTGGCAGCTCACCATTCTGCCCGGAATTTACGTACGGTGACACACACTCTAAAAGCACATATTTAGACAGGTACAAAGAATTGAAGGTCGATGCCTCACATTATGTAACATGGGTAGTCTCTACTATATGGGATCACTACTCTAATACCGAATTCAGTCTGCACCTTATTTGCCACTGGGATGGTTAAATCCAACTTTAACTCTCATACAAGTAAGAAACCCGATCATGTTCTCTGTCATCTCTAAGTTCAGTCACTCTTATGAAAATCTCGATGTAATCTTAGCGACATGTATACTATGTGACTCTAAACTAAATACAAGTTGGAGTTTTCTTATTCACTAGTTTACAAAAAAGTTGAAAATTTCATGAAAAATTTACAATGCAAATACTTAACCACTCCCACACACTTAAACTTTACATTGTCCTCAATTTAAATTGAATCGTCCAAAGAAAGTCAAGGTGGGAAACCTTATAACAATATGCGACAAGAAAAAAAATGAAAACAAGAAAAGAAAAATTAAAAGATAAGAGATACAAAACCTATGGGTTGCCTCCCATTTAGCGCTTGGTTTAATTAAAGTCGTCAGCCCGACTTGCAAGATTGATTCCCCATACACCAATAACCTGAAAAGTTGAGGATCCTTCCATAGAACCTGTTTTGCAAACACTAGCTTCACACAAATATTAGTAATATAAAACAGAAATGAAGCTATTAACCGATAAAATTTTCCCCCACACTTATTCTTGTCCATACTTGGAAGTGTATAAAGAATATAGAAGTCGGTTACTTCCACGTTCCAAACCTGCATAGTATGAGAATCAAGTATCTCTAATGGCGGAAATCGAGAAACAAAGTCATTCAACAATATTCTCGAAGCACATACATTCAAACCAATAAGAGGTAAAGGAGAAGAAACAATAGGCAAAGGGTTAGACAAAACTTGCACAATTTCTTGTATCACGGAATCCTCTTCATCCTTGAAAAACTCAAGTGAATTATTCACCTCTTTTATATCATGGTCCTCTATCAAACCTTGCAACCATTCTTCGTCCGTTTCTGCCTTAAACAAAGTCTCGACATAAATATCATCATTACAATCATATGCAAGCTCAATTGGGTCTTCCACAATATTGGTCATAACGGTCACATTCTCAACATACTCCTCTTTGTTGTAAGGCACATACTCTTTTGCGGATCCAAATCTCGCTATAAGGAACTTTTTTAGAACACTCAAAAATGCATCATCCTCAAGCTTCACCCTTTGAATAGGCTCTTGATCATTATTAAGATCAATGCTTGAGTAATCTACACAAGTGTCGACATATTCCTCTTCGTCTTCACCTTGATCGCAAAAAGACTCCATTGTACACTCCGCGGGGATGTCACCATGAGTTGGTTCAAGCAATGTATCATAATCACCGTCACTATCACAGTCAACATAAGATTGGTCCTCGCTGAATTTAGTGTTGCTAATATCGAACTCATCCTATTGAATAGGTGAATGATCATTATTATGATCAAGAGTTGAGTTAACTACACAATTATCAACGAAAGTCCCCAAAGGTTCGCCTTTTTCAACATAATTATTCATTTCCTCTATGTATTCATCAATGCCCTTTCTTACGTCAGAAACATCACGTTGAAGCTCTTGGAGTGATCCATCCAAATTCTGGATATAGTGTTCTATTTGTTTGTAAAGCTCATTCGACAAGGCAAAAGTAGAATTACTTACTTCAGTATTGTTAGGCCAATTATCTTCCCTTTGAATGGGTGAATGATCATAACTACGATCAGAAATTAGGCCATACATACTATGAGCATATTCGGTCGATGAAACTGGTTCCATGCTTGGTTGTCTACGAATTGACTCCATGCTGTCCATAAATTGTTGCATTTCATCTACCAAACTAGAAGAAATATGAATAGGAGTACAACTAGTCTCCCCTCCTTGTGGTTGCTCACTTACATACCTACCATAAGAAGGTTGGAATGTATGAGAACAACTAAAAGGGTACGCGGAGTATTGACCATAACCAAAGGATTGGTTTTGATTGTACTCCCCGTAAGGGTGATAGTTGTCATATTGTTGAGGTTGAAAATCGTATTGATTGCTCCATATGCTCCGTCCATAGAAATTGGTACCTGAAACGAGATTCTCAAAACTCGGTTAAGAACCAAAGAATAAGAAAATAAAAACAAATCTAAAAACAAAAATAAGAAACCAAAAACAAGTGACAACCGCTGCCTCCCCGACAACCACGCCAAAATTTGGTCGGTTGTCAGCCGACACAAAAATAAATTACACTTTCTTACTACTCAAAATATATAATGAAGCAAGGGCAAGAAAGGATCGTTCCCACAGAGAGGTCTTGGTTGTCAATATGTTTCGGTTTCCTAAAAGTAACAAGGGGGTTTTCTGATTTTTATAACTAAAATAAAATAAAGGCAAAACAATAAAAAGTAAACACGCAAATCAAGGATGTGAAAATATTTGATAAAGGTTTCATATTCAATTGTAAACAAGTTTTGAATGTATGAATAGAATTCATATTTAATCTCGCTATCATCAAAAGCCCTAGAATATCTTATTGCAAGAATACTCCATAAATTTCCTAAGTCATCAACACACACATTAGAGCTGCGTATGTGAATTCTACCTAAAGAATAACCTAACGTCTTGCACTAATTAAGTTCAATTCCTAAGAGCATTAAGTTTCAGAAATAGGCTAATCAATGCAATTATAATACATTGCGCACACAATTCGAACAAAGGTCAATTTCTACATATGACTACAAGGATGTATCACTACAAACCATAATCATATCATGCTACTCGTATTCAAGGTTATCGCTCGATGATGAACCCTAAATTAGCTATAGATATGGATGTGAGTTCAATTAATTCTAGACTTAACTAAACAAACATTCAATAATATTGCAATACATCAATCATGCAATTATTATAACCCGTAGAAATCAAACGATAATATTGAGAGAAAACTAATTCATAAAAATCATAACTTGGTTTCCAAAATCCAACTACATCTTCAACCAATAATCAAAACTTAGTTACTTGTGTTTTTGGAAATCATCATAAAGAGTTTAGAAGAATCTATCATGTGAAACCCTAGAAAACAAGTAGAAGCCTCCCTCATGGAGATATCTAGGTTTAGAGAAAGACTTTTCTATTTATATGCTTCCCCCATTCCAAAAGGATACTATTTCCAATATTAGGTCAAATCTTCTCAAAACCCATCTCCAAGTGGTCCACCAATCCCATGTGTGGAAAATACCCGTGTGAAAATATCTGTCCAAAATTGTCTGCCGGAATTGATGACGTCATCGCCGGAATCTGGTCGTCGGAATTTGTCACCGGAAATTTGTCTCTGGCCACCTGAGATATCTGAAACCGTCAGCATGCAAATATGTACTCCCAGCAACTCATCTCTCCTTCTCTGCATTTCAAACATTCACAAGAATCATCCAAACCAATTCTTTATCTCTTGCGAAAACGTGCCCAAAAGCGTGACGCGTAGCTCATATATCCAGCCGCCAACTCTTGCATCCGACTCGTACCCCATTTATGATTCACTGAAATATTATGATTCATGCTTCAAGTTCCGAAATCCGGCATCCCGGGCTAGTACCACCGGTGCACCAGTCTCGCTCTCCGTTTTCGCACAATTTCTGCAGCTTCAAAATCCATTCCCTGCACAGTGCCATACTTCTCTGCGATTCCCATTAGCTTGTTTCAGTGGCAGCAACAACAGCTCTGCACCACCACCTACTTGACTAATACATTCAAACTTAGCCACATCCATCACTAGTTGCTAATAAGACTCCAAACTTGCATCAGTAAGCTGCAATTCAGCTGCAGTGACCCACAGTCATTACCTAGCACTTTCTTGGCTCATTGCCACAATCGAACCCATTAACACAGCACCACTTCACTTCATTCCATTCCCTGGCGCAATTCTATCTTCTTGACCTTGCAAACATCAGCACCACTTCACTTCATTCCCGGCATTGCACTTCTATCGCAACAACAGTAGCACTGCCTCCTCCAGCAACTTCTGTCCTTCCTCGGCTTACGAGATCAGCCTACAACCACTTCCTTGTTGGCTGTTAACATAGCCAACTGCAATTTCTCTGCCTGTCTAGCCACAGTACAAGCCAAACAACAATCCACCATGCAAACCCAATTTCCAGATTCATCTAGGATTCTAAAACACGTCTTCAATCTACTTCGTTGGTCATAAATCCAACCACGACAACTTCCAGGTCTTCCCTGTCTTGTCGGCTCCTGTTTTCATGTATCTCAACATAAAATAAGTCATGGCCTTTCTTGAACTCGTGAATTTCTTATAACCTATCGTGTATGACCCTGATACCCATGGCTAGCCGTAACTGAGATAGTGAGGTGAACCATTGGCAACTGATCTTGATCTTGTGTAGGACTGGTGGCTTAGGCCTTTCAACGAACAGGTTGCGTGCGTCTGGTAATCTGATGATGGTTATGCACTGGCTGTACATTTGAATTGCACAACTCCTTCTCTGCATAGTACGAATTCAATCACACAACAACCCATCATTCTTAATCATTCAGGACTCAAAAACATTCATAAATATTCACACTTAACTAACAAAACTCAATGGCAGTAGCTCCTTCTTTTCTCCTTGATTTGTCCAGCTGAAATGAACCCAAATCCTCTTGACTCAAGTTTGAGCATAAACCCAATTACTTATTCTTGTCAAACCTTCAAAACCCATCTTAGTCTTCTTCGTTCATGGCTACAAATCGACGGCAGCAGCAGCAGGTATTCTTCCCTGTATTCTCTGCTTCAAACTCAACTCGAACCAACTCAGTACTGCTCCGTGTGTTTCTTGCCTTTGTATACTTGTCTTAACTCTGAATCATGATGAGAACAACCCAATTGACTGAGCTTGCCGGCGCCTTGGAAGCAACATAGAACCACATGTATGCCGACAGCTGATACTGCTGACTAAAGAATGAGAAGTGAGAACATGATTCTCTGTTATAAAGATTGAAGGTGTCCGCCCCTTAGTAGAAGACAGTCTGCCTTTAGTGAATCTTTCAGCAGGTTACCCCTTATCATTGGATGGGCTCCAAATAATAACAGTTTTGCTCCTTTTGCACAAGTTTCTTCTTCTTTTACTCCAATGACTCCAAAATGCCTACAAAAGGCAAGCAAAGCATAATATACAAAAAATACAAGAGAGATAGCTAAGAAAAGCATAAGAAATTGACAATCAAAAGATATATTTTAGTCTCCTATCAATTGTCTCGATCTTGTATCCATAGTCAATCACACAATTTATCTTGTTATCGTATTGTCTCGATCTCGTATCCATACACGATCACATAAAGTGTGAACCGATTAGTTGTATTGTCTTGACTCAGTACATAGACAATCACTTTCGTAGAAAGGACTTATAGGTGGAAAAGTTTTTGATTGAGGTATATTTGGGTAACCTCGTATTTTTAATTGGTATCAGAGCAGGCAAACACGAAAAGATCTAGCAATATGTGTTTGATGCGATCCAACCTATAAGACATGAGTCAAAGTAGATTTAAGAGAGAGAGAAAACTAAAGAAAGACTCAGTTAACATGTCACAAGATATGTGCTCAAAAGGAGATAGTTCTTCAAATTCAGGTTGCTCAATTGATGATGTCTCTAATGAGATATCCGTGAGTTCTATACTTGAGATTTCTGATGAAAGATCAAAAACATCTGAACTAAAGGAATTGAGCAAACAATTTCTTATTTGTTCTAATGATCTTCTTTCAGCACTTGAAAGAACGAGATTTAACTTTAAAGTTTGAAAATATCGAAGAAGAGCATAACTTGCTGAAGAAAAATTCTCACAACAAATACAGAGTCTTAAAGACAAAATATGTGCTAGTCTTTCTCAAGCTGAGAAAGATCGTAATGCGGCTCTTAAAAAAGTACATTTGTTGGAAGAGAAACTTGCTGACTCTGATGCAAGGATTAACTCTCAACAAAAGAACTTTGAAGAGAAATAAGGAGAATATCTCACACGAGAAAAATGCCTTGAGGCTGATCTAGCTAGTGCTCGTTGGAAGAAGAAAATTTGGACCTTAAGAAGTTCAATGTTAGCTCAAACAATTTATCCTCAATGTTAGAAGCAAGTCGAAATCATCGTGATACACGAGGATTGGGCTATAAGGGAATAGATGCTTCACGTATTAGCAAAGAGGCAAATTTTTTAAAGCTACAAATTCTTCTGAACCAGAGGCTTCCACTGATGTAAAAGATGCTCGTAAATAAGGAAAACCAGTCAAGCCTAAGAATTATGTTCAACCATACTCTTCAAGAACGATAATTAAAGAGAGTGCTTCTGCTAATGTCAAGAAAGCAACAAAGTTGAACAAAGATAAGAAAAAGAAGAAAAAGCATCGTGCTCCAATGCAAGAGGATCCACAAAAAGGTAACATTAAAACTCAGACTTCGTATGTTACTAAGCATTGTTGTTATTGTGGTAATAAAGGGCATGTGGAATGGGGATGCAATATTCGTAAGATAAAAAATACACTTTCTTTTGTATCAAACGAATTGGCTAAGATTGTTCCCCAAAGGAACTCAGATCGATATTGTCCAAACTTTAGGCAAAAGAATCATTATAATGATAGTTCAAATTTTGCCTATCGCTCGACAAGGTCATCGTATAAAAGACCCGAATATAGAAAGAGATATGACTTTGTAATTTCTAAGACAAGATCTGATGTTCCAAATTGGAGAAAAGTTGTTTCGCAAAGTATTCAAAAGGACAATCGTTGAAAAGACGAGGGTACCCAAATATACCTCAATCTAAAACTTTTCCACCTATAAGTCCTTTCTCCGAAAGTGATTGTCTATGGACTGAGTCGAGACAATAAAACTAATAGATTCACACTTCGTGTGATCGTCTATGGATACAAGATCGAGACAATACAACAAAGAAGTATGTTTACTTGATAAGAGGTTCGGACTTAACCAAACAAAATAGGATTACTATCAAGTAAATAGGAATTCATGTTTGTGTAATTTACTTTAAATTATAATAACAAAAATTATAATTGCGGAAAATAAAACTAAATGACACAACAAGATTTTGTTAACGAGGAAACCGCAAATGCAGAAAAACCCCGGGACCTTATCCAGAATTGAATACTCTCAGGATTAAGCCGTTATACAAAATCAAACCAACTTCTTATAGTTGAGACCAAGCAACTAAACCTATAGTTCACCTAGTTCCGTCTGTATTCCCACGCCTCCAACTTGTAATAGGTCACGTACTTCGAACAATTCCTTTGGTTCGTGAAAAAGCGGGGGTACAACAACCACACCCAATATTTTGCTTAGCAATCTGTTTGGACTAACTCCAATATACTTTTAAGAGAATCAACTTGACAGTCAGAATCAATCTTAATAAAAGTATATCAAAGAGTTATATCTCTCTTTCTCAATTCAATACTTACTCAAGCAAATAGAAATCTGCGAGTCTGATTGAATACAAGAGAAAACACTTGAACAGAAACAAATACCAATGTTCAAGGATCAATCAATTTCAATCAACAACCAAAGGTTGGATTTCCCAATTGATCGATTCAATAAACAACCTGTGATATTTCAATTATAATAAAATATAATGCGGAAAAGAAATAACACAGACACCAGAAGTTTTGTTAATGAGGAAACCGAAAATGCAGAAAAACCACGGGACATAGTCCAGATTGAACACACACTGCATTAAGCCGCTACAGACACTAGCCTACTACAAACTAACTTCGATCTAGACTGTAGTTGAACCCCAATCAATCTCACACTGATCCAAGGTACAATTGTGCTCCTTACGTCTCTGATCCCAGAAGGATACTTCGCACTTGATTCCCTTAGCTGATCTCACCCACAACTAAGAGTTACTACGACTCAAAGTCGAAGACTTTAATAAACAAATCTGTATCACACAAAAAAGTCTACAGTAACCACAGAAATACCTACGAGTTTTTGTTCCGTCTTTTGATAAATCAAGGTGAGCAGGAACTAATTGATAACCCGGACTTATATTCCCGACGAACAGCCTAGAATTATCAATCACCTCACAATAATCTTAATCGACTAGCGAAAGAAGATATTGCGGAATCACAAACGATGAGACGAAGATGTTTGTGACTTCTTTTAATCTTGCATATCGGAGAAATCAATCTCAAGCCAATCTTACGATTGTACTTAGTACGATAGAAACAACAAGATTAGATCACGCAACTACAAAGAAAATAGTTGGGTCTGGCTTCACAATCCCAATGAAGTCTTCAAGTCATTAACCTACAGGCTCTCGGTAGAAACCTAAGGTTAAAGGAGAATCGACTCTAGTTTATACAACTAGTATCACACGGGAGGTGTGGGTATTACGTTTCCCAGTTGCTAGAGTTCTTCTTTATATAGTCCTTCAAATCAGGGTTTGCAATCTAAGTTACCTTGGTGACAAAGCATTCTATATTCACCGTTAGATGAAAACCTGATTAGATTCAAGCGAATATCTTTCAACCGTTAGATCGAAACTTAGCTTGTTACACACAAATAAAATGCACATTTATTTAGGTTTGTGTAACCATACCCAAACATGTACACTTAGTTGGTTCAACAGTAGTTAACCAAATGGTTAGTCATATGAGCACTTTCATATCAACCATATTCTTATTTACCATAATTAGTTCAAATGACTCAAATGAACTAGTTAGAGAGTTGTTCAATTGCTTAGATCTTATAGAAGTATACAAGACACAATCGAAGCAAAAACGATTTGATTCACTCAAAGCGATTCATGAACTTTATAGCCATGGTTTGAAAATATGCATTCCTTAGTTTATATAAGTTTAAGTTCACGAATAATCGTTTTTTAGAAAATAACCAACCAATGTACGCGGACTGGTACGCGGACCTAAGTATCCGGAATAAGTTTGTTTTCAGTTCACAGACTCCAGCTGATTTTCACGGGACGTGAACTTCCGATGGTGCGCGTACTAGTACGCGGACTTTAGTCCCGGTTTTCCTGATTAGCAAAGTACACATACTTTGGTTCAAGGAATAAGGACTTACACACGTATGAGTTATCACATAATGTTTATATCCAACAATGTTTATATATTCTAAACTCTCATTTCAATCATTGAAACATTCTTAGAGGACGTTATATAATTGTTATTCGAAAACCATTTTCTGTCAAGTAATTGAAATTTAATATGACTATCGTCACTAGTAAAGATGAACTTGGCCAAAGCGAAATCTTATCAACATATAATTCGAGAAATAGATAAGCGAGATAAACCCGGCTCGAAATAGCAAATGTGTATAATCATAGTCTATATAGTAATACGACTTTTGTCTCAAGATAGGACATAGAGGAGATAGAATTTTGAGTGATAGATAAGTTCAAGTCTCCACATACCTTTTAGTCGATGAAGTTCCACCAGTTCCTTGAGTAGTTCTTCTTCTTTGTATGATGATCGCCATGGAGTCTAGAGCTTAACTACACTTTCTATCCTAGTCCGAGACTTAGCTATAAGTAGACTAGAAATCAAGAATTATAGTTTTGATCACTAACATTGACAAACATGCTTGAGATAGCAACGCATGCGAGTTCGACCGAGCAGTGCTCTAACAGTTCGTATTCCAAACAGTAAAGGAACAAAAAATATGTTTGGTATCAACTCTTTTCAACCAATTATTGTGAGTTCGACAAAAGGCTCTTCCGTTTATCACAATAAACTCCTTTGTCAGGTCCTTAGATCTATCTTATAAACAACTACCAAAGTAATTGTTAAGATTTTGCAAACAATACTTTGAATCACAAAGAATTTTATTGATGCCGATCTACACAACTAATCAATCCAATCTACCACAAGGATAAACCGATTATAGTTGGATCCTCTTTAACCGAAACAAGTATTGTGCACACCAAAGATTATGAACCCAAATCAGAAATCTTCTTCATCTTCAAATATTCTTAGATCTTCAATAAACACCTACACACAATCAACTTGAATCTCTTGTGATCAATCACGCACAGAACGGAGTCTGTTAATAATGGATTATCACAAGACGTCTTTAGATCTACAAACAGTCTAAAGATCTCCGTCGAAACTTCTATCTAGTTTGAGTGAATCTTATATCAGAAGAGAAGATTCTCAAGCATAAACAAACTAGGTGCAATCAAAGTTCAACAACCATTAGTCAATCAAATCAATATAAAACTAATAATAAACCACAATTATCTAGTTTCCCACCAACGGTACTAATAGAGCTTCTCAATCCCAAAGAAGTCTTTAAACCGAGCGGGCGTAAGAGATTTCGCCTAATTAGGTTACTTTCCTCTCCGAATAGGCGGCTCCACCAAAGTAACAACACAACTAGGTAGTTTTTTCTTTGGCTCGAGGATTAGTTTGCTAGAAATGCAAAATTTGATATTTACAGACCAAGGAAGTTTGGACACCAAGGAATTTCCAAAACCGAAAATATTCTCAAGATATGCAATATATTCCAAATTCGGTTTCCATAATTCATGGAAATGATTTGTCCAAACATTGACCAAAAATATCTTAGAAAATCTCCAATTAGTAAATGCACATTACTAATTTTCATTTTCCAAAAATAAAATTAAAAACCTTAATTAAAAGATTCTCAACTTATTTTCGATCCTGGATTTTTTCCTTTAGCTATTAAGGAATATCTTTGAACAATAAAAGATAAGCGTTACTGCACATGTTCAAAGAGTGTCGACATCATTACTTTGTAAGTCCTCTTTCATACTTACAATCTTGAAACCGATTTGCCACACTTCCAAACAAGTTTAATTTGGTTCATCTGACTTTTAAGAACTATGTGATTGATAAAGAACACTTAATCACCAATCATGGGTTTCACGGTTCTACCAAAACAAGTTTCGGTTCTACCTCCATGTGAGTACTGGACTTAGTCACACTAGATTTCCAAAGATTTGGTTGACTAGGTACTAGGATCTGTTCCCCACATATATATGGTATCTAACTTGTATTTGTTGCACATGTCCATATAATCGGTTCCCAATGTGTAAAAACGTGTAGCACATGTTCATAGGATCGGTTCCCAATATCTAGAAACTTTCTGCACCTCTTACAAAGATCGATTCCCCTCCTGTGATAGGTTTCACCTCTTACTAGGATCGGTTCCCCTTTTCCTAGAGTTGGTCATACAAATAACCTCTTTTCCTAGAGTTGGTCATACAAATAACACTAAATCGATCATACCATCTCAGGTGATTACTTAAGATCGGTTTCACTAATAAAAGTTATACCAATACAAAAGTCAGGTCTTTGTGAATAGTTTTACCAAGAACATAAACAAGTCATGAGCGGTTATACTAATCACACATATTTGTAGTTCAAAAGATATGCAATGAATAACAATACCAATAAGCCTGGCGATTTCCCTTTCGATTCACAAAACAAGTTCAAGAATTTACTTCCTTTAAACGAATGTAAAACATTATTTCCTAGGATAAAATCTTCACCTTATACCCATACATAATCACAATAGAATTCATACGCTTATGTCGATGTCTTATATACAAAGTTTAATGGTTAATCAATAAACCTCGTATTGTATTCCTTAATACTATGTCTAACTAGAGTATAATCATTCATGCTTCGCAGTTATGTTTTCAATATGCACGAATCGAAAGATACATTAGGGAATGAAACAGTTCAAGTCAAATATCACTAACCTCAAGTGGAGGGATTATGTTGTCGTTATAGCTCCTTACTTCTTCACTTCTTCTAGTCTTCGTAATACTTGTAATGTCTCATATCCTAATACTTTCAAGCTAACCTATACGAAGTTGACTCTAGTACATAATCAAGCGACTCTTTAAATGAGTTTTGATTCACTAAAATATGACACCCAAACTTGACATACCAACACTTGGTGGGTTCAACCAAGCTATAACCTGACAATCTCCCCCTTTGTCAATTTTAGTGACAAAACTCTTACATCATATGAATAAACAAATTACAAGAATTCATTACACATACGCTTGATTCTCGAATTCAACAACACAATAACCTGTATACATTCAATCCATAAATGCCGATGTTGACATTATAATAACAAAGCTAATACTCCCCCTAAAGGTAAGATAGGTAGATTTTATCGATTCGCACGTCTTTGTTATTCCTTTGTAGTCCATATAACTACAAATATCATATGAACTGCAACCCCCCTTAGTCTATGCTTTACTCTTTCGTTAGATAAACATTTAAGCACAAATGTCCTTTCCCTTAGTGATACTAATCAATATAAATCAATACCAGTATCACTTGTTGACTCCATATATTTCTCCACCTTTTTGTCACAAAATGACAAAGGTGCGGGCAAATAAAGGACAAACCAAAAGGATCTTACAAATCTCACAAGACTTGCAACCTATATAGTTAAGCACGAGGGTTCCACACACCATTTTTGATAACCAATATCAAAACCGAAACTAAAAGGTAATTTTGTTTTGATATGTTATCAAGGAAACAATTCCCAGAAGCAATTTTCCCGAATAGTTTAGCAAACCAAAAATCGATTAAGCACCTTAGTTCCTTTGCTAAACCGATTGCACAAATACAATCGCTTGTTCGATAAGACCAAAATAAAGATAACTCTATTTTTCTCACCAGGTTCTAATTATCCATATAACTTAGACCTTTAACTTTTAAACAATACAAGTATTAGGTTAGTTAACTAGCATTTCTTTTTAAGGCATTCGATTAGACTTGAATAACCGAAACCTCCACTTTGATAAGTCTAACTAAGATCAGAATTAACTTAGTTTCTCTTATTCGGAATCGGGTGGACTAAACAATTCATCCCGAAAACCTTTTCTTTCGTTAAGACATAAATAATCCATACAAACCAAATAAATCAACTTTCATAATTATTCACCTCAACTGGAAGCAATTGAAACAACATATATAGACATTAAAGCACCGCAATTGCACTGAAATTTTGTAAGCCTAAACGATTGATACCAAACAATAAAGCAAGATAACAATAGTTTTTCTTAACCGGAAACAATAGAATCACACACACATCCATACACAAATAGTGGAATAAAACATCAATTGTACCGAAATTTTGTTAAGCAAAAGCAATAAATATACGTAATAAACTCAGGCTTTTCTTAAACAGGAAAACGATTAACTAACAAAGTTGTTACCTCAAATTTCACATCCTCTTCTCCAATATGTTTGCATCTTCTTCCAGGGAAAATTGATACCGAAATATCATTATGTTGTCATCTTTATGCAAAACAAAAGAATAACAACAACCAACCTTTACCAGAAAAAGGTTGAAAATCGATTTTTAACTATTGCAAGCAAAAGTTGAAAACCTCGAAACACATATGCTTTTATGCTAAACCAAACGATTCAAAATATTGTGACTTTTTCACATATTGTTTCAATCAGAACCCCTCATGATCCTTTGATAAAGCCTACCAACATGGGCTAGAACTTAATCCTGCTAAACCAAAAAGCCACCCAAACCATAAGGGTTCACAACATATGATATCGAATATTAAGGTCAAGAAACCGAAATCAAACATCCCATAAACATACATAACAATAAGATAAAGCATTCAAGCACATGCTATGTAAACATAAACTATCACAGAAAAATTATAAATCAAATAATTTTATTCATAATAGGATATATTTATTCATAATAGACCTAATACAATCATTTGAAAGAAATCAAAAATTGATGTCTATTTTCCTGTTTCTCAGTTCTTGTGAAGATTGCTTTCAAAAACTGGATTCAAATTCTTGTGAGCACTTCCCTTTTCAGTAGATGATTTGTTCATCTCAAACAGTTGATAATGAAGATTAGCTAGTACTTCTTTTGAATCCTTTATAATCAGCTCATGATATTTAATGCAACCTTTAACAGAAAGAATCTGTTTTCTTAGAGAATCTTGAGAGTTATCATGAAGAGAGACATCATGAGTTTCAGTCATAACTGATGCACAGAGTGCTAAATCATCAAGAGATGACCCTTCTTTTACCGATTTCTCCATTGAAATAAAATAGTCTTCTTTCGGACAGGAAGAAGGTATATAAGATGGGAGAAAATCAAGGAATAATTTGGTTTATGGAAACCGAAACTATTCTTCCCAAAAATAAAATATATCTATTATTTTTCACTAAAGAAATAACCATGAACAACTGCCCAGATTTATGCTTCCTCACAATCAGAATTTTGGGAAACAAGTGAGGATGCATAATTCAACACAATCAGTGTGTGTTGAGGTGAGAATTATTCTCACCATAGTTAACAAAGACATCCTTAGGATGGCTTATAAACACAATAGACCGTGTTTCCTTTTGTTCTTTATTTCTCTTGTAATTGCAAGAGTTTGCAATTTCCCTTTTAGATCTCATAAACTTACCAGTCTACTTTATCCCCTTACGAAGTGCTTTGATAAGTTTATTTCCAAGGAAGATTGCAGTGTAATTATTTATTTCACATGAAGAACTTATCAAGTTATCAGAAAAACTAATTTTTGATTCTCTTGGTTTTTCACCCAATTTTTCTTGTTCAGATTTTACCATACGGGTTTTATCTGAAAGGAATTTCAAAAGGTTTTCAAGTACCAGGCTTAACCTTTTATTTTCCTTAATTTCAAACTCAAGTTTTTTAAGGAGTTGATTAGACTCACAGAATACATAATTGTTAGAGTTGGAAAGAAGTGCATTAAAATCAGATATTTCTTCATTGGATTCTTCCTCCGGAATATCATCAAGAGTGGAGACATACGCCTTGTTGCACTTCTGAGTTCTTCTGCTGGGACAATGTTTTTCCATATGTCCGAATCTACGGCACTTGAAGCATTGTACTTCATCATTACCCTTTTTATGGCAAAACGATAATGTATCAGGAACACGTTTATCAATATATAATATGTCCTTAATTCGTTGCGCTAGAAGCACAATAGTTAAGTCAAGCTCTTTTTCAACACGTACCTTGTCCTCTTGGCAACGTTTCTCAGTTTGATTCTTCGGCAGAATCGAAGATCTTTAACTTTCCTATAAGAGAGCTTCGGGAAGGTATAGAAAGATCATTTCCTTCTATTATGGCATGTTTCTTAGACTTGTATCTGGATGGTAACGATCTGATAATTTCGCATATTATTTCCTTTTCAGGTATGGCCTTTCCAAGGAAAAAAGATGCATTAACAATCTCTGAAAGTTTAGAGTTAAACTTCTCGAAAGTATCGTTATCATCCATTTTGAGGTGTTCCCATTCAGATGAAAGGGAAAGAAGTCTAGCTTCTTTTTCAGATTCATCTCCCTCGAATACAGTCTCAAGAATATCCCATGATTCTTTAGAAGTTCTACAAGTCAAAACATGATGTAGAAGATCATGACTAACTGCATGTATAATGGCATCCTAACCATCATAATTCTGCTTTGCAAGAATCCTTTCTTCATGAGTATAAAACACTAAACGTTTGAACTCTGTTTCCGAATAATCCATCGGTTGTTGATATCCGTCTTCGATTAATAACTAAGTATTAAAACTCGGGATTGAATAAAAGCTTTCATAGCAGACTTCCATAATGGGTAATTTGACCCATTAAATCTTGGTGTGGTACGTTAACTGAATCACTCATTAGATTCATTTTCTTATAGGTTGGATCGCACCAAACACAGATTGTTAGATCTTTTCGTGTTTACCTACTCTGATACCAATTGAAAAGACGAGGGTACCCAAATATACCTCAATCTAAAACTTTTCCACCTATAAGTCCTTTGGCCGAAAGCGATTGTCTATGGACTTAGTCGAGACAATACAACTAATTGGTTCACACTTGGTGTGATCGTCTATGGATACGAGATCAATACAATACAACAACGAAGTATATTTACTTGATAAGAGGTTCAGACTTAACCAAACACAATAGGATTACTATCAATTAAATAACAATTAATGTTTGTGTAATTTACTTTAAATTATAATAACAACAATTATAATTGCGAAAAATAAAAGTAAATGACACAGCAAGATTTTGTTAATGAGGAAACCGCAAATGCAGAAAAACCCTGGGACCTTGTTTATAATTGAATACTCTTGGGATTAAGCCGCTATACAAAATCAAACCAACTTCGTATAGTTGAGACCAAGCAACTAAACCTATAGTTCACCTAGTTCCGTCTGTATTCCTACGCCTCCAACTTGTAATAAGTCACGGACTTGGAACAATTCCTTTGGTTCGTATTCCAAACAGTAAAGGAACAACAAATCTTTTTGTTATCAACTCTTTTCAACCAAGTGATGTGAGTTCGACAAAAGGTTCTCCCGTTTATCACAATAAACGCTTTTGCCAGGTCCTTAGATCTATCTTATAAACAACTACTAAAGTAAGTGTTAAGATATGGCAATCAATACTTTGAATCACAAAGAATTTTATTGATTCCGATCTACACAACTAATCAATCCAATCTACCACAAGGATAAACCGATTATAGTTGGACCCTCTTTAACTGAAACAAGTATTGTGCACACCAAAGATTATGAACCCAAATCAGAAATCTTCAAAGTCTTCTTTGTCTTCAATATTCTTAGATCTTCAATAAACACCTGCACACAATCAACTTGAATCTCTTGTGATCAATTACGCACAGAACGAAGTCTGTTAACAATGGATTATCACAAGACGTCTTTAAATCTACAAAAAGTCTAACGATTCCCGTCGAAACTTCGATCTAGTTTGAGTGAATCTTCTATTAGAAGAGAAGATTCTCAAGCATAAACAAACTAGGTGCAATCAAAGTTCAACAACCGTTAGTCAATCAAATCAATCGAAAACAAAAGATAAACCGCAATTATCTAGTTTCCCACCAACGGTACTAATAGAGCTTCTCAATCCCAAAGAAGTCTTTAAACTGGCGGCCATAAGAGATTTCTCCTAATTAGGTTACTCTTATCTCCGAATAGGCGGCTTCACCAGTAACAGTAAAACTAAGATAGTTTTTGATGTATGAGGATTAGTTTGCTTGAAATGCAAACTTTCATATTTATATACCAAGGAAGTTTGGACACCAAGGAATTTCCAAAACCGAAAATATTCTCAAGATATGCAATATATTCCAAATTCGGTTTCCATAATTCCTGGAAATGCTTTGTCCAAATAATGGTCGAAAATCTCTTAGAAAATCTCCAACTAGCAAATGCACATTACTAATTTTCATTTTCCAAAAAAAAAAAAAAAAAAAACCTTAAATAAAAGATTCTCAATTTATTTTATTCGGTCCGGGATTTTCTTCCTTTAGCTATTAAGGAATAACTTTGAACAATTAAAGATTAGCGTTACTGCACATGTTCAAAGTATGTCGACATCCTTACTTTGTAAGTCCTCTTTCATACTCACAACCTTGAAACCGATTTTACACACTTCCAAACAAGTTTAGAATTGGTTCATCTGACTTTCAAGAACTATGTGCTTGATAAAGAACACTCAATCACAAATCATGTGTTTCACGGTTCTACCAAAACAAGTTTCGGTTCTACTTCCATGTGAGTACTATGCATAGTCACACTAGCTTTCTATAAATTCAGTTGACTAGGTACTAGGATCGGTTCTCCACATATATATGGTATTGATGTGGTTTTAAATTGTTGTAGAAAGTGGTAGTAAAAGATGTCGTTCACTCAGACTTGTGAAGATTCAATTTTAGATTCAAATTCAATAGAAAATTTAAGACGATGTTGTTATCAAGATTATAAAAAGCACCGAGACTCAGGATTCCACCATTAACCAATTAAGTGATTCAATCTAATCAATATTCATGCAATTCTTTGCGTTTGATGTGATTCTAGTTCATTGCCTCTAGTAGATTTTCGAAGTAACAATTGTATACATCAAGCATGAAACATCAAAAGTCTTAAACTAAGCATGCTCCATCAAAACGAATCACAATCATTCAAAATCAATTTTCCAATATTAGTTCCATGCAAATAATCATAAAAGAAATTGCAAGAATTAATTAAAATAGAAATATACCACTCTTCATGGAACAATAGCTTCCTCCGTCGCCTCGGCTAAGGGGTTTAGCTCCTCATATTAATCACTTTCTCAAAATACATGTTTATAGCCCAAAAGTTGATTAAAAGGATGAAAAAGGTCTAAAGCACTTGAGTTTGTAATGAGATATAATTGTTACAAAACTCATTTATTCTGAGATGCCTTAACAGAAACATTCACGAAATTTGAATAATTGTTGGAAAAATTGTTACAAAGGTATTAAATTTGAAAGAATAGCTCACGGTTTTGCGACTATCTTTAGCTTCTTTGTTCTCTGGTTCTTCTTCTACCTCTCGCCTGTGTCTCTGCAACTTAGTTGTTTTCTCTCTGTA
Source organism: Papaver armeniacum (assembly GCA_023531295.1). Taxonomy (NCBI): domain Eukaryota; kingdom Viridiplantae; phylum Streptophyta; class Magnoliopsida; order Ranunculales; family Papaveraceae; genus Papaver; species Papaver armeniacum. The sequence continues at coordinate 38,884 of JAJJWW010012308.1, forward strand.
GTGCTACTAAACCTCCCCAAAGTCTCGACTCCCTTCTATGAACCTCAACACTCGTATATATACATAACAGCGTCCAAAAATCCCTTCAAATCTTCACCTTTTCCTTCGACCTGAAGTCACGGAATTTCTTCCCTTTTTCTCACCTCTGTACGCGTCTTCCGGGTTTGCTTAAACTCCCAAAAATAGATAAGTAAGAATCCTTTCAGGATATCTTCCCTTGATGCTTGCGTACATTCCCTAAATAATCAAAAACCAACCCGAGAAAACTCTTCCCCTGTTTTACCAAAAAGTCCGTGTAAGCTTCCTTATTTTCTCGATTCGAAAGCCCTACTGCTCCTATCTTGTCGCAACAGACCTACCACGGTCCATGGGGAGTGACAAACTCCAATCAAAACTCGGCTTTAATCTTTCCCAGGAAGCCCGAGAAATTATCCTCCCCTGTTTTCTTCAAACGAAAGATTTGTCCCAAGTTAATTCAAGTTAGTGGACCTACAAACCCTGTTAAGTCAAAACAGGCACAAAGAAAATGATTTCCGAGATTGAATCTCGAGAAAACACTTCCAAAATCCGCTCAAACATTTACGCCGGTGAGACAATTGGTTTCCATGTTTCATCACCAAACTTGATATCCAGCCCAATTTGATCGATTCCGGAGAACATATCATTCCTGTTTAGTCCAATACAATCTTCCCAAGAAGTTTCAACGATTGAATCAGCCTAAAACACGTCCAAATCCCAACCTAAATTATGCCAGTGAGTGAACTTGTTTTCCCGCCAAATTGTGATTTTGAATTTGGAAGATGACCCCCCCGTCCGTCTCCGGGTGCCTTTAATACTTGGGGTGTAAATAGCAATTAGGGTACCCCTTATCAGTGGAGTACCCCTTAGTAATTAGGTTACCCCTTATCCAAATGAGGGGTACCTTTAGTGATTTTCTCCCACGAGCGCAAATACCACTTTTCGAGCCAATTTTTCCACACATGTTTATTTCTCCAAAAACACCTACAAAGACACAAAAAGCCATAATAAATACAAAATCGAGCACTAACAAAATATACAATTGAGATTAAATCAGACACAAAAATATGTCTATCAAATACCCCCAAACTTATTATTTGCTAGTCCTCGAGCAAATCAAATCTAGAAAATAAAATCCTAACTCATTTGTCATGAGCATCGTCGATTGCATTTAGCGTATGCAATAAGCCTTTAAACCCCTAGGTGGCCCTAGTGGCCGAGTTATAGTCTCGGGAGGGCTTACAAGAGGTATAGCCACAAAAACTTTACACTCCAAACCCTAACTATCTACACAGAACCTTGGAAGGCACTAAAGAATCTCCTTGGTTGGCATACTTATTGATTACAGGAGGAAGTACGCTGATGCAAAATTCCAATTGCTGTACACGAGTTTGCACTCAAGCATACTAAAATTCATATATAAGTCACGGAGCTCTACTCAGATAGTTTCTGGACATCATCTTAGGAGTCAACCAATCACATGGATAGATTAAGAAATGGATATAGAAAAACATAGATGGTTTTGATGTTGACTAAGGTGAACGGTGTTTCTCATATCTGTCGAAGGCCAGCGGTTTGCCAAAAATGAACCTATCCTAATGGTGAGATATTGGTGGACTAATATCAACATCTTGGCATATCAAGGGAACCGGTAGTCGATAACCCTAATTCTAGATCAACACAACTGGCATATACAAGGGTTCTAGTGGTCGACTTTATTTAATTCTTTATTCCGTTTGGTCTGATGGTCTGGTCTCAATTTTTTTTTTTTTTTTTTTTTTTTTTTTTTTTGCTATCTCAATCACTCTATTTCACCCTAGCAGTGGTAACAAATTGAATCGTGAGCCCCACCTAATCACTTAGAGAAACATATTTTAAAGAAAACAAAATAAAAATAGAAGTGAAAAGGATTCAACGAGATATGGCGAAACTACCATGTTTTTCTTTAATTCTAACACACGAGCTACGTGTTTTTATGAATACACTCTTTAGATGTTTCCATCTAATCAGATTGGTTCCTCAACTCCTACAACCAAAATGCTTCCATCCACTTAGATTGGTTAGTGCCATCCTTAATAAGCATAAATTTCTAGGCTCTGGAGTTTATTTATCGCAACTAAAAGTTTCTCCCATACCCCAAACTTAAATCTAACATTGTCCTCAATGTTCTAAAGATGAAATTAAAAGCATGAACAAGGAGAAGCTGTTACCATTTAAAGCAAAAAGAGATAAGGAAAGATATTCTTTGTGTCGCATGGATGTTGGGTTACCTCCCAAGAAGTGTTAAGTTTAAAGTCTTGACCGGACGTTAAATACCACAAATGGCTAATTACCTTTTCAAATCATATATCAATAGTCGAAACAATTGTGGGTCAACCAATTCAAATAAAAAGCTGCCACAATTATGAGACAACCGCACCAAATCGGAAAAATGAGCAGACAGAGCACATCCTCATCCAAGGTTTCCTCAAGACAAGCGGGTTTTTACGTGGTGCCCACTTCTTGGGCTTCATATGAGTATCTTGATAAACGGATTTACCCAAATAACGAGTCTCAAATAGATGGATTTCCTCTGGATAGTATCGGGAGGATCGGAACAATGGAGTCGGAAGAGACTCATGTAATACCTCGGACACTTTGGGCTCGAGTCCCAAGTTAGGGACTTCCAATGAGGATACTTGAAGATCAAAACCCCCAAACTTAGGGTAATCACTACTCTCCGTAAGACCTTTAACTATAGCTTGAATTTCCGGATCCTCGAGTATTTAAAATACTCAAAAGCTTCTTCGATTCTCTTCCCTCAAACTTAGGTTTATCATTACTCTTAGCAAGACCTAACACTATTTCCTTAATTTAAGGTCTATAGAGTCCTTAAAATGTTCGAGAGCTTCTTCTAGGTCTAAATTCTGGCTATCTATCTGACCTAAGAGAATTGTCTTATCAAATTCATCTAAAGAATCACCAAACAAATTGTCATCCCAATTTCCCCGAACTAGATCATGAACTAAAGTGCCAATCATATTCACTTCCTCTAAATCATCAGAAGGTTGTCTAGTAACATTAAAGACATTTAGTTCAGTGGTCATATTACCAAAGGATAAGTTCATAAGTCCTGTCCAACAGTTGATAACAACATTAGACGTGGCTAAAAATGGGCGACTTAAAAACGTGTTGCACATGTCCATAGGATCAGTTCCCCCTTCCTCTAAAAACTTGATGCACCTCATACAAGGATCGATTCCCCTTTGTGATAGGTTGCACTTCTTACTAGGATTGGTTACCCTTAACCCGGATTCGGTCATACCAAAAACACAAAATCGATCATACAATCTCAGGTGATTAGTTAAGATCGGTTTCACTAATAAAAGTCATACCAATACAAAAGTCAGGCCTTTGTGAATAGTTTTACCAAGAACATAAAATAGTCATGAGCAGTTATACTAATCACATATTGGTAGTTCAAAAGATATGCAATGAATAGCAATACCAATAATGCCTAGCGATTTCTCTTTCGATTCACAAAACAAGTTCATGAATTTACTTCCTTAAAACAAATGTAAAACATTGTTTCATAGGATGAAATCTTCACCTTATACCCATACATAATCACAATAGCATTCAAACGATTATATCGATGTCTTATCTACAAAGTTTAATGGTTAAGCAATAAAACTCTTATTGTATTCTTTAATACTATGTCTAACTAGAGTATAATCATTCATGCTTCGCAGTTTTGTTTTCAATATGCACGACTTGAAAGATACGTCAGGGAATGAAATAGTTCAAGTCAAATATCACTAACCTCAAGTGGAAGGATGATGTTGTCGTCGTGGCTCCTTACTTCTTCACTTCTTCAAGTCTTCGCAATACTTCACTACAAGAAAATTGGACTTTAGCGACTATCACGAATCGGTTGGTACAGGGCCATTTTGAGTGGCTGAAGCTCTGTAACAGCCCGACATGGCAACGGATACGCTCGGTGGGTAAAGGCTTATTGCTAAAGGTTTATACCCACCTTCTGTTGGTACAAATATCTTTCAACTTCAATGAAGCGACTCAAGTCCGGGTTGCCACAACTTTTAAGTAAGCACTGTTTGTAGTTGGTAGAACATATAAAGTGTTTGTTGGTGAAATATATAACCCACAAAAATATCTGTTGTTGAAGTCTTGGACATTGTTGGTGGATGCGGCCAACTATAGAACTATGTCAGTTGATAAAGTATTTAACCCCTTTGAATTGTTGTTGCTCTATGCATTTCGGCTTGAGGGTACAGGATTTTATCAGCTAAACGTTTGGATGGTTGAGTGTTTTATCCACTTAATTCTCGTTGGTTAATGTGTTTACCGCTAAATATCTGGTTGCTTGGCTGTTGGTTGAGGGTTAAGGCCTTTGAAATCTCAGGTGCTCAAAGGTTACCCGACCCAGAATAAGCAGTGTGTCGCTGGTGAAGATTTGTTGCCATCAAATGTTTAGTTGGTAGGTGCTTTAGTCGTCAAATATGCAATTGGTGTCGTTGACAAAGGGCTTAAGCTAGTACAAAACTGAGTTGCTCAAGTGTTTCACTATTGCCGGTTGAGTTTGCTTAAGGTGTTGGTAGAGTATTATTGAGTAATAAAATAATAAACCAAAATAACTTGAGAATTTCTTTTATTCAGATATTTGCTTTTATCCGCTATTTTCAATCACTACAATTAGAACATATTTGAACAATGATACATTACAAACAATTTATACAAGTATTGACAACTTAACCTTGCACTTTGCACCTTATGGATGTTTTCAGAAATGGCCACCCAAATGAGAAAGCAATTGATCAGCAGTAGCATCAATTATATTCGACACTTTGACTTTTGAACCATGGGACTTCAAGCATGAACTTTAGAACATATTTGAACAATGATACATTACAAACAATTTATACAAGTATTGACAAGTTAACCTTGCTTTTTGCACCTTATGGATGTTTGAGAAATGGCCACCCAAATGAGAAAGCAATTGATCAACGGCGCATCAATTATATTCGACACTTTGACTTTTGAACCATGGGACTTCAAGCATGAACTTTTTGTCCTTGTTCACCTTCTTTAGGCGTTCAACATCCATTTGATGGCTAATCTTATGAGCCTGTAATCGAAGTAATGAAGTATTATTACAACAGATGATACAATTTGTTTAGTTCTCATAAAAAGGCTTGAGAAAATTGCAAAATCACCAGGGCCACATGCTTACATTCCATGCAAAACAATTTGGTATTTTTAAAGATAGAACCTATGTGCATATTTACGTGTCCATGCATCATTAAAATTGATACATGCACAACATTGCACCACTTGGTTAAACATCATTGACCAGGTGAACATTAATGAATTACAAATTCAAGATCAAATCTAATGTAATTTCACCCAAATTCTGAAAATGTAATCAAAATTGTAAGAAGTTACCAATAAATTAGAGGAGTGAGTACCGTCTTCATCTCAGATTTCTTGGCTTTGTTTCCCACCCGTATTTTCACTGCTTGACGAGCATTCTTGGTCTTTGATTCGGCTTTCTTATTTGGAGCCGCCACACAAACCACGATTACGTGTTCCTCTCCAATTCCTTCAAATCTAAACTACCTGAAAAGGAAACAACAATGAAACATAAGTCAGACTATTTGTACCCGAAAAGAGAGTTGTTATAAACTAAGTGTTGGACAGTACCCCAAACATTCCTGTCCCGTTGCAGCTAATTAGTACAATACAAACAAGATTTAATTTCACAGACTCATTATCAAGAAAGTCAACCTTGAAAACCTCAGTATCATATACATATGAGACCCCAATCAGATGTTCAAGACCCATTAGAAGTGCAGTTATGTTCTCCGGGGTGACTTCAAGTACTCGAACATGAGACTGCATAAACAGCAAAAAATTATAAACAAAATGTTAAAACAACACCATACAAAGGGATGACAGTAGCGAGTTAAACAACAGATAATCCGGTTTGAGGACTAAAACACGCAAAGCACTTGAAGTATCACTATATAGCGATAAAATTAAAGAATCTTTTATTTTCCAATTTGATCAAGCTCCTTAGTTAACATTCATTACCACAACATTGTATACGTTGTTGCGAAACTTGACTTGAAAAATGCAGTAAAAAACAACGCCAAATTACGAATAAATGCTGAAAAAATCATAAGAAATATAGCGGTTAGAAAAGATCAAAAAAATAGTCATGCCTCAAAGATGTCCGAGAAAGCAATAATACATGAAAAAAATATTCTACCTGCTCATCGGTAGAACCACCGTGCATATGCATCGGGAAGGTTTGTTCGAGGCGGAAGAATATTACGCAAAACCGAGATCAACAAATACAAAGACACGGAAATCATCAAAACTCAAGTTACAAAGTGCACTTTGGACATAGATATTTATCGGATAGGCATTTGGGTCCTTTGTGATACGAAATACAATTGTGCAATGAAAACGGTGTACATCTTCACATACTACATGTTATAGAAGTCGTGACAACTTTGTGAACATAGAGGAGTTATCGACACGTCGAAGAAAGAACAAAGAGGAACTCTAGTAGAGGGAGGAGAGAAAGTTTAGTAGTACCTCACGACAAACATTGGAGAGTAAGATTCCTATATGCCGTCACAGGAAAGAAATTCAAAAGTGTCTCTAGCTATAATACACAAAAAAAAAAAAAAAAAAAAAATGCATTAGTCAATTAGCCTCTGAAGATCGAAGGAAGAAGACAAGCGGGATTGACTAAAAGATCGTGTTCTCCTAGACATTGGAGAGTAAGATTCTTATATGCCGCCACAGGAAAGAAAGTCAAAAGTGTTTCCAGCTATAATATACAAAAAAAGAAGGAAAAGAAAAGAAATATCAAATATGCATTAGTCAATTAGCCTACAGAAGATCGGAAGGAAGAGACACCTGGATTGACTAAAATATCGTGTTCTCCTAAACATGACTTTACTTCTGAGTGTTCTAAATTTTCTTTATATGAAATATAAAATGGAAACAGTCTAGTAACTAGTGCACAAACCAGTGGGGATTCAAAGATGTATCCCGAGAGGAATCCATGAAAGGAAAGCGCGCAACGTAGCCGGTGTTGCCCTTATAAGCTCGGTTCTTTGAGATGCACAAACATGAGTTTACTTACAGAGTGTTCTAATTTTCTTTATATGAAATATAAAATGGAAACGAGACTAGTAACTAGTGCACAAACCGGTGGGGATTCAAAGATGTAGCCCGAGAGGAATCCATGAAAGGAAAGCGCGCAACGTAGCCGGTGTTGCCCTTATAAGCTCAGTTCTTTGAGATGCGAGATAGTACATATAAGCATAGCTCGTGAATAAGTTGAAACTCACTGCAAGAAAAACTTGTGTAAGCTACGGTAAGAGAAAAAGATGATACAAGGGTTGACTAACAATTGCGAAGCAGATTAATGTCAAGGCCTTTTTCTAACATATGTACAATCACAATTTTCTAACATCACTAAGTGCTGAAACCAGCTTTCTCTTTATTTTAGCCAACATCAACCTACAATAGAAACCGACAACCATTTTATTTATCAAATTCTACTTGCAAAATGGCTCAGACCATACCAACGATACCATTTCCGAAATATATATGTATATATTACAAAAGGTAGGAACTATTACCCCTTTTGTTGTTCATGCCTTGCTGTTAGTGAAAAGACCCCTTAGTTATTAAGTGCCAACCCTTCATTTTTCACCTCCTTACCAACAATTTTGAGTTGGAAAACAATCCTTAATATCCATACTATCTTCCGCCTCATTTCCTACACACAAACAACAACAATTTGAGGATCTAAAACTGAAAGCAAAGCTGAATTCATACTGTAAAGAAAGTTGTAACTATAAACCAAAACAAAAACTCAAGTTAAAATTGGAACCAAGCTCAAACATTAATCAGCTAAAGCATCACTAAGAAGGAAATTGTTAATTACCTCAATAAATTCTCCAGTTCACTTCTCACCCCCTTTTATAAACCTCATTAAGAATCCAACCTCCATCTGAAACATAGATGAGTACAAATCCAAATTAAAAAACTTAGGGTTAATTTTTCATGAAAACCCCCAAAATTAAAACAAAATAAAACGGTACAGAATCAAAATCAGAAGGAAATATAAGTAATCATAAAACGAACCACGAAATTTCCTAATTGCTTGTAAATCTTTTGATACTTTTCTTCTGATGGTGAATCCCTGAAATCCGCAAAACACCCAAACCCAGTTAGAACACTAAACCCAGTTAGAACACTATCTCAACTCTTGAATAAAACCGTAACTCATGAAAAACAAACGATCTAGCAACAAAATATAGAAATCAAAATCAAACTAGTGAATCAGTGAAGTAAAACCAAAAGGCGAGAGATTAAGTGACAAAAGCAAAAGGAAAAGAAGAAAAGTGGAAGAGTTACCATTTCCGTATCTAGTTCAGATGTCAAACACTTAGAATACAGAGAGAAGGCACTCGATCTCAAGGGAATCAAAAAAAAAAAAACATAAATGGGTCTTTTAGGATTAGGGTTTTTCGATCTCATCTGAGAGTTACCAGAAGAAAGCACTCGATCTCAAGGGAATCAAAAAATAACATTTTAGGATTAGGGTTTTTCGATCGTCTGAGAGTACCAGAAGAAAGAGAAATGAAGAGCGAGAGAGATGGAGGCGAAGGCGGAGAAATGAAATTAGGAAATTAGTTAGGTTTAACAAACAAAGTTTTTTTTTTGTGGTTGTGATAGAATGTGAAGTGGATAAGGATAAGGATGAGGACGAGAGATTCCCTAAAGAGAAAATTGTGTTGAATTTTTGGCCGGTGGATTATCAAAGCATTTGGACGGTGGAGATTTTGTCTGAAATTTTCATACAGATCGAGAAAGTGCGTGCTTCTTTTTGTGCCGTATATTCAGTTTATTTATCAACCTTCAATATATGGAAAAACTTGAAAGAATATTATATAAATTAGAATAATTTTGGATATTATCATCCATCAATTATAAAAAAAATCTAATATATGCACAAGAATGAATTGGAAAAATGAAACATTTATACGATGATTGTCTCCGTCTTTCGACTAGACAAAGTTTTGAAATATAATGATGGGTAGATTTCGTGTTCCAGCATAGATTTGACTTAGGGTAAAAGTTCATTAAGGATAACACTACAAAAATATGTAAGTACAATGTCTCGATGAAGAAGAAATCATTCAGGAAGAAATGACAAGAATCTCTGTTGATCTAGGGTTCTTATGAAGATTCTAGCTTAGTGCAAGAGGTCACTAATCAGAATAAATCAAACAAATGAAAAATCGAATCGATAATTAATGAATTTTAAAATGCACTTGAAGCAATATGACAACACGTGGTATATAAGATCGATTCAATTCTAAAATTAGATTACTTTGTAAAATCATCCTATGAAAATATAAGAGTATACCCAATATTATTTTTTAGTGCCGTGTATAAGGATCGCTAAGCCAAAATGATATATAGCTTTGTTTTATCGTAAATAATAGATACAAACCCCCAAGCCAAAATGTAGTGCGTAACTGCCCAATGGCAAACCATCGATCAAACCACGTAGTATAGAATTTTGAATGGTGGGTAATGATGGTCATGTGGGAATATGAAACAAAATTTTGGGCAATTGAAAATCCGTTCGGGAATCATATGGATTAAGATAAGTGTGTGAAAAACATGTTTGGTTCTTTTGGTGCTAAAATGAACTGGTGCTTTCGGCTTATTCATCAATCTTTGATAAGCTAAAAACCCAAAGAATATTAGTATATAAATAAGAATACCTATGAATATTTTTATTGACCTTCAAGTATACAAAAGTTCGAATATATATAAGAATGAATTAGAAAAATGAAAGATGAATTCGATAATTATTTAAATAACATATCATTCCAACAAAAAACATAAATTTATCTTGATTTATATGAATCTACTAGATTCTAGACTTTGTTTAATCTCACTCGATATCGTTGGTTTTATCAACCTCATTCAATTTCATTCGTTATTCATCAATGTTTAATAGCCATGTATTTACTTTTACGAGTTGGTAAAGATGTCCACAGACGAGATAATTTTGGCGACTAACTGCACTTGCTAGACATATATTGCTTCTATTATACTTTTTCGTTGCCGGACAATAGTTGTCGAAAATATACTAGCAACGGCAGGAAATCGATGGTTGGATTAGGTATCTACCAACGGGGTTTTCAGTGGCTAAGACGAGTGACAAAAAATTTATACCTTCTATGGTACGTTTTGGTTACCTAACCATGGTGTCCAGAGGATAGTAACAACAAATATGATATTTTGGTTGTTAAGTCAGCGTTGCTAAAGAGTTCAACCAACTATGGTTGCTGGAAAACTGGTTGTTAGAGATATCTACCAGCTGGAGTTGTTTTTGGTTACCAAAAGTTGTCGCTTGAGAGTTCCACCGACTGTAGTTGGTAAGAAAGTAGTTGCTAATTCCAAGTTTTCTTGTAGTGCTTGTAATGTCTCATATCCTAATACTTTCAAACTAACCTATACGAAGTTGACTCTAGTACATAATCAAGCGACTCTTAAAATGAGTTTTGGCTCACTAATATATGACAACCAAACTTGACATACCAACGCTTGGTGGGTTCAACCGAGCTATGCTCTAACAATCTCCCCCTTTTTCAATTTTAGTGACAAAACTCTTACATCATCTAGATAAACAAATTACAAGAATTCATTACACATACGCTTGATTCCCGAATTCAACAACACAATAACCTGTATACATTCAATCCATAAATTCCGCTGTTGACATTATAATAACAAAGCTAATACTCCCTCTAAAGGTAAGATATATAGGTAGATTATATCAATCCACACGTCTTTGTTATTCCTTTGTAGTGCATATAACTACAAGTATCATATGATATGTTACTCCCCCTTAGTCTATGCTTTACTCTTTCGTTAGATAAACGCTTAAGCACCATTATCCTTTCCCTTAGTGATACCAATCAATATAAATGAATACTAGTATCACTTGTTTACTCCATATATTTCTCCCCCTTTTTGTCACAAAATGACAAAGAAACGAAAAAATAAAGGACAAACCGAAAGGATCTTACAAGTCTCAATATACTTGCAACATATAGAGTTAAGCACGAGGGTTCCACACCATTTTTGATAACCAGTATAAAAATCGAAACTACCAAGTAATTTTGTTTTGATATGTTACCAAGGAAACAATTGCCCGAACCAATTTTCCCTAATAGTTTAGCAAACCAAAAATCAACTAAGCGCCTTAGTTCCTTTGCTAAACCGATTGCACAAATACAATCGCTTGTTCGACAAGACCAAAATAAAGATAACTCTATTTTTCTCATCATGTTCTAATTATCCATATAACTTAGACCTTTAACTTTAAAACAAGACAAGTACTAGGTCAGTTAACTAGCATTTTTTGTTAAGGCATTCGATTAGACTTGAATAACCGAAACCTCCACTTTGATAAGTCTAACTAAGATCAGAATTAGATTAGTTTCTCTTATCCGGAATCAAATTGGACTAAACAATTCATCCCGTAAACATTTTTTTCGTTAAGCCTTAAACAATTCACACAAACTAAATAAATCAACTTGCATAATTATTCACCTCAACCGGAAGTAATTGCAACAACATAGACATTAAAGCACCGCAATTGTACCGAAATTTTGTAAGCATAAACGATTGATACCACACAATAAAGCAAGATAACAATATTTTTTCATAACCGGAACCAATTGAATCACACACACATCCATACACAAATAATGGAATAAAATATCAATTGTACCGAAATTTTGTTAAGCAAAAGCAATAAATATATGAAATAAAATCAGGCTTTTTCTTAAAATGGGGAAAACGATTAACTAACAAACTCGTTACTTCAAATTTCGCATCCTCTTCTCCAATATGTTTGCATCTTCTTTCAGGGAGAATTGATATCGAAATATCATTATACTGTCATCCTTATGCAAAACAAAAGAATAACAACAACCAACCTTTACCATAGAAAGGTTGAAAACTGGTTTTTAACTATTGCAAGCAAAAGTTGAAAACCCAGAAACACATATACTTTTATGCTAAACCAAAGCGATTCAACATATTGTGACTTTTTCACATATTGTTTCTATCAGAACCCCTCATGATCCTTTGATAAAGCCTACCAACATGGGCTAGAACTTAATCCTGCTAAATCAAAAAGTGACCCAAATCATAAAGGTTCACAACATTAGAGATCGAATATCAAGGTAGTAAAACCGAAATCAAACATCCCATAAACATACATAACAATAAAATAAAGCATTCAAGCACAGGCTATGTAAATCAAAAACTATCACAAGAAAAATTATAAATCAAATAATAATATAAGATAGTTTTATTCATTATAGACCTAATACAATCATTGAAAGAAATCAACAATTGATGTATATTATCTTTTCTTGAAGACAATTCAATCTTCATTTACTTGCTCATCAGAATCTTCTTCAGAGTCTTCTTCTTGTTCTCCTTTTAGAAACTCATTATTGATCGTTAGGATTCCTTAAAGGGTTTTCGCATCATTCCTATAGGCAAATGCCAACTGTTTCTGAATATAGTCCAGTTGTCTCCCAAGATGTAAAATATGGAACATGAGATCTCCATTGCTATAGATTTGATCATATGAGATATTAGATCCCTTTTTAGTTCCACTCATTCGGTTGATAATTCCCTGTGAGACAGTTTTAGTATCTTTCTCATCTCCAAAGTTGTTCCCCATTACTTTTTCACATAGTTTGGTGATGAGACAGAGATATCCAAGATTTCTATGAAAACCTGTGATATTGAAAGATTCAATGATTTTAATAATTTGATTGATAATTATTCCACAAATATCAATTCGTTTTTTGCCTTCAAGGAGATAGTATATAAGTTCAGCAAATTCTCTATTCCATAGAGAAGAATCTCTTGAACAAGCAAAGATAGTTGCTATGACAAGTTTACCGAAAATCCTTAAGTGTAAGGGTACGTCTTTGGTTAACATCTTTCCCTTTTTCAATTCAATAGTTTTACCAGTGATGAGTTTTGAAATGTTATCGTGCTCAATTTAGAACCAGTAATCATATGACCTTTCACATTGTAGTTGATGATTTCTGATATCATCTTTTTGTTGATATGAAGAAAAGTACTTCCAACCAAAGTGCTAAAAGTAAGTTTTTCATGATTAATATTGTGAATATTACCATAAAAAATTCTTACCATGTCAGGTGAATATTTTTCAAATCCGAACATATTTCCCCAGATTCAGTCTTGAACAAACTTCACATAACTGGTTTTTGAAACATCTGGATCGAATCTCTTCTCTTCAGTGAAGCTTACTCCCTTCAAAGCTTGATATCTTTCAAAACATATGTTATCTACAAAATCCGTAAGATCATGCTTCCCTTTTATCAAGTGAGGATACTTGATTTTCTCAACATCTCCGGGAGGAATAAATGGATTCAAAACATACTTGTCTGTTTCAGAGTTTTCTTCTCTTGATTTCTTCTTTCTCATACTTGCGAAAATATGAAATACCCTAGTTACGGTTTTGACCAATCTTCCCCAATATGTTTGAACACATAGCAAGAGATTATATTTTATAGGAAGACATGATATCAAAAACCGGAAATAACTAGTTTTATGAAATACTCTCAAAATCGGAAACCGAGGCTTGTGGGGAAACAATTCCAATTTTGTATCTAGGTCCTACTTTTGGAAAACCGGTTTTTCATGGACTGGATCTTTAATTCGGGTTGATTCCATGTTTTTGTCCAAAAATCTGATTACTCTTATTACCAGAATTTGATAATATTACTTGAAATTTATTCAAGAATTTACTAGAGTATACAGAGATAAGTTTGAACAAAATATGATATTTGTTAAAAATACCATCACAATCATAAACCCTGTAGAATTTCAAAAGATCACTTGCTTCATTAAAACAGTTGTGAGGCGTATGAAGCAATCCATTGTTAATAGAATTACTAACTAAAAACTCATTCCTTTTAGGATTACATATTTTCCAAAATAGCATCCTAGATAACGATACATTGACAGTATTGAATCTGAAAATGTACATATATATATACTTTGAAAGGTTTTCCAAAATATATTTAAGATTCCATATTTTTCAGGAACACAATAGCCATGGTTCATATAATGAATAATTCTAAGAGGAATCTTATGCATTTTCGAGATACAGCCTGTCTCATAGAGTATTGTATCATTGCTACTAAACATGTTAGTATCCAAGACAATGATATACAATTCTATGATATCCCACTGATTATGTAAGTCTTTCAAGACATATATATATGGACATAATTCCAATTCCTAAAACATTTAGGAACAAGATTATTACATACTTCATCCGGGTATTCCACCACGAATTTTTGAAGTAGTCAAATCCTGCCGTTACGTTAACTGAATCGACCATTAAATTCAATTTCTTATAGGTTGGATCGCACCAAACACAGATTGTTAGATCTTTTCGTGTTTGCCTGCTCTGATACCAATTGAAAAGACGAGGGTACCCAAATATACCTCAAACTAAAACTTTTCCACCTATAAGTCCTTTCTCCGAAAGTGATTGTCTATGGACTGAGTCGAGAAAATACAACAAATCGGTTCACACTTCGTGTGATCGTCCATGGATATGAAATCAAGAAAATATAACAACGAAGTATGTTTACTTGATAAAAAGTTCGGACTTAACCAAACACAATAGGAATACTTATCAAGTAAATAGGAATTAACGTTTGTGTAATTTACTTTAAATTATAATAACAACAATTATAATTGCGGAAAATAAAAGTAAATGACACATCAAGATTTTGTTAACAAGGAAACCGCAAATGCAGAAAAACCCCGGGACCTTGTCCAGAATTGAATACTCTCAGGATTAAGCCGTTATACAAAATCAAACCAACTTCGTATAGTTGAGACCAAGCAACTAAACCTATAGTTCACCTAGTTCCATCTGTATTACCACGCCTCCAACTTATGAATAAGTCACGTACTTGGAACAATTCCTTTGGTTCGTATTCCAAACAGTATTGGAACAACAAATCTGTTTTGTATCAACTCTTTTCAACCAAGTGATGTGAGTTCGACAAAAGCTCTTGTTTATCTCAATAAACTCCTTTGTCACAGTTCTTAGATCTATCTTATTATCAACTACCAAAGTAATTGTTAAGATTTTGCAATCAATACTTTTAATCACAAAGAATTGTATTGATGCCGATCTACACAACTAATCAATCTAATCTACCACAAGGATAAACCGATTATAGTTGGATCCTCTTTTACCGAAACAAGTATTGTGCACACCAAAGATTATGAACCCAAATCAGAAATCTTCAAAGTCTTCTTTGTCTTCAAATATTCTTAGATCTTCAATAAACACCTGCACACAATCAACTTGAATCTCTTTTGATCAATCACGCACAAAACAAAGTCTGTTAATAATGGATTATCACAAGACATCTTTAGATCTACAAACAGTTTAAAGATTCCGTCGAAACTTCCATCTTGTTTGAGTGAGTCTTATATCAGAAGAGAAGATGCTCAAGCATAAACAAACTAGGTGCAATCAAATTTCAACCACCGTTAGTTAATCAAATCAATCGAAAATAAAAGATAAACCGCAATTATCTAGTTTCCCACCAACGGTACTAATAGAGCTTCTCAATCCCAAACAAGTATTTAAACCGAGCGGCCGAAGAGATGTCTCCTAATTAGGTTACTCTCCTCTCCGAATAGGGGTTCACTAAAGAGAGCAAAGACAACCGAGATAGTTTTTTCTTTGTCACGAGGATTAGTTTGCTCGAAATGCAAACTTTCATATTTATAGACCAAAGAAGTTTGGACACCAAGGAATTGACAAAACCGAAAATATTCTCAAGGTATGCAATATATTCCAAATTCGGTTTCCATAATTCGTGGAAATGCTTTGTCCAAATAATGACCGAAAATCTCTTAGAAAATCTCCAACTAGCAAATGCACATTACTAATTTTCATTTTCAAAAAATAAAATTAAAAACCTTAAATAAAAGATTCTCAATTTATTTTATTCGACCCGGGATTTTCTTCCTTTAGCTATTAAGGAATAACTTTGAACAATTAAAGATTAGCGTTACTGCACATGTTCAAAGTATGTCGACATCCTTACTTTGAAAGTCCTCTTTCATACTTACAACCTTGAAACCGATTTGCCACACTTCCAAACAAGTTTAGAATTGGTTCATCTGACTTTCAAGAACTATGTGATTGATCAAGAACACTCAATCACAAATCATGGGTTTCACGGTTCTACCAAAACAAGTTTCGGTTCTACCTCCATGTGAGTAATGTGCATAGTCACACTAGATTTCCATAAATTCGGTTGAATAGGTACTAGGATCGGTTCCCAACATATATATGGTATCTAACTTGTACTTGCTGCACATGCCCATAGGATCGGTTCCCATTTTCCTAAAAATGTGTTGCACATGTCCATAGGATCTGTTTCCCTTTCTTCCAAAAACATGCTACACCTCATACAAGGATCGATTCCCCTTTGTGATAGGTTGCACCACTTATTAGGATCAGTTCCCCTTTACCCAGAGTCGGTCATACCAAAAACACAAAATCGATCATACCATCTCAGGTGATTACTTAAGATCGGTTTCACTAATAAAACTCATACCAATACAAAAGTCAGGCCTTTGTGAATAGTTTTACCAAGAACATAAACAAGTCATGAGCGGTTATACTAATCACACATATTGGTAGTTCAAAAGATATGCAATGAATAAAAATACCAATAATGCCTGGTGATTTCTCTTTCGATTCACAAAACAAGTTTATGAATTTACTTCCTTAAAACAAATGTAAAACATTGTTTCCTAGGATGAAATCTTCACCTTATACCCATACATAATCACAATAGCATTCAAACGATTATGTCGATGTCTTATCTACAAATTTTAATGGTTAAGCAATAAACCTCGTATTATATTCCTTAATACTATGTCTACCCAGAGTATAGTCATTCATGCTTCGCAGTTTTGTTATCAGTATGCACGACTTGAAAGATACGTTAGGGAATGAAACCGTTCAAGTCAAATATCACTAACCTCAAGTGGAAGGATGATGTTGACGTTGTAGCTTCTTACTTCTTCACTTCTTCAAGTCATCGCAATACTTGTAATGTCGTTCAACCGAGCTATGCTCTAACAACGTGAAGACTTGAAGAATGTGAAGAAGTAAGAAGCTACAACGACGACATCATTCTTCCACTTGAGGTTAGTAATATTTGACTTGAACTGTTTCATTCCCTAACGTATCTTTCAAGTCGTGCATATTGAAAACATAACTGGGCAGCTGTGAATGATTATACTCTAGTTAGACGTAGTATTAAGGAATATAATATGAAGTATATTGCTTATCTTTTGAACTTCGTATGTAAGACATCGACATAATCGTTTGAATGATATTGTGATTATGTATGGGTATGAGGTGAAGATTTCATCCTAGGAAACAATGTTTTACATTCTTTTAAAGGAAGTACATTCATAAACTTATTTTGTGAATCGAAAGGGAAATCTCTAGGCTTATTGGTATTTGTTATTCATTGCAAATCTTTTAAATTACCAATATGTGTGTTTAGTATAACCACTCATGACTTGCTTATGTTCTTGGTAAAACTAGTCACAATGCCTGACTTTTGTATTGGTATGACTTTTATTAGTGAAACCGATCTTAAGTAATCACCTGAGATGGTATGATCGATTTATTTTAATTGGTATGACCAACTCTAGTCATTGGGGAACCGATCCTAGTAAGAGGTGCAACCGATCACAAAAGGGGAATCGATCCTTGTAAGAGGTGCAATACATTTTTAGTTATTGGGAACTGATCCTATGGACATGTGCAACAAATACAAGTTAGATACCATATATATGTGGGAACCGATCCTAGTACCTAGTCAACCAAGTTTTGGTTACTAGCGTGAATAAGTCTAGTACCCACACGGAGGTAGAACCGAAACTTGTTTTGGTAGAACCGTGAAATCCAAGTTTTGTGATTTGATAGGATATATAATCAATCACATAGTTCTTGGAAGTCAGATGAACCAATTATAAACTCGTTTTGGAAGTGTGGCAAATCGATTCCAAGATAGTAAATATGAAAGATGATTTAATAAGTTAAGATGTTGACATACTTTGAACATGTGCAGTAACGCTTATCTTTTATTGTTCAAAGATACTCCTTAATAGCTAAAGAAGAATCCCAGATCGAAATAAATTGAGAATCTTTTAATTAAGGTTTTTAGTTTTATATGCTTTTAATTTTTAGCAATTAAAATGCATACCTTTAGAAAATAAAAATTGGTAATGTGCATTTACTAATTGAAGATTTTCTAATGAGATTTTCGGTCATTATTTGGACAAAGCATTCCGGGGAATTATGGAAACCGAATTTGGAAATATATTGCATATCTTGAAAATATTTTCGGTTTTGGAAATTCCTTGGTGTCCAAACTTCCTTGGTCTATAAATATTGAAGTTTGCATTTCGTGCAAACTAATCCTCAGAGCCAGCACAACTACCTAGTTGTGTTGTTACTGGTGGAGCCGCCTATTCAGAGAGGAAAGTAACTTAATTAGGCGAAATATCTTACGGCCGGTCGGCCTCTTAGTTTAAATACTTCTTTGGGTTTGAGAAGCTCTATTAGTATGCGTTGGTAGGAAACTAGATAATTGTGGTTTATTATTAGTTTTCGATTGATTTAATTGACTAACGGTTGTTGAACTTTGATTGCACCTAGATTCACTCAAACTAGATCGAAGTTTCGAGGGGGATCTTTATTTGTTTTGTAGATTTAAATATCATTTAGAGCCTTTGCTTTCGGTCGAACTCGCATGATTTGCTATCTCAAGCATGTTTGTCAATGTTAGTGATCAAAACTATAAGTCTTGATTTCTAGTATACTATAGCTAAATCTCGGACTAGGATAGAAAGTGTAGTTGAGCTCAAGAACTCCATGGCGATCATCATACAAGACGAAGAACTACTCAAGGAACTAGTGGAACTTCATCGACTAAAAGGTATGTGGAGACTTGAACTTATCTATCACTCAAAAGTCTATCTACTCTATCTACTATCTTGAGACAAAAGTCGTTTTACTATATAGACTTTGATTATACACATTTGCTATTTCGAGCCGAGTTTATCTCGCTTATCTATTTCTCGAAATATGTGTTGGTAAGCTTTCACTTTGGCCAAGTTCATCTTTACCTAGTGACGAAAGTCATGTTATGCTTCAATTACTTGAAAATGGCTTTGACGAAAAATAGTTTGTGAATTACAACTATATAACGTCCTCTAAGAATGTTTCAATGGTTTAAATGAGAGTTTAGATTATATAACCATTACCAAAGTCTGTGTACTTTGCTGCTCAGAAACCGAGCAGTCCGCGAACCCGGTCTGCGCGTCTTGTCGGAGGTTCTCTTCCCGAGAAAATATTTTGGAGTTTGCGAATCATTTACAAACTTATTCCTGGTACTTAAGTCCGCGTACCTATTCCGCGTACTTAGGTTGGTTATTTTCTAAAAATGATTATTCTGAACTTATACTTATATTAACTAAGGAATGCAAGTTTGCAAACCGTGGCTATAAAGTTCATGAATCGATTCAAGTGAATCAAATCGTTTTTTCTTCGATTGTGTCTTGTATACTTCTATAAGATTTAGGCAATTGAACAACTCTCTTACTAGTTAATTTAAGTCATTTGAACTAGTTATGGTGAAGAAGAATATGGTTAATATGGAAGTGCTCATATGGCTAACCATTTGGTTAACTACTGTTGAACCAACGAATGTACATGTTTGGGTACGGTTACACAAACCTAAAACGTGCATTTCATTTGTGTGTAACAAGCTAAGTTTTCGATCTAATGGTTGAAATATATTAGCTTGAATCTAATCGGAGTTTTCATCTAACGGTGAATATTGAATGCTTTGTTACTAAGCTAACATTGATTGCAAACCCTGATTTAAAAGACTATATAAGGGAGAACTCTGGAAACTGCGAAACCTAATCCCCACACCTCATGTGTAATACTAGTTGTATAATCTAGATTCGATTGTCCTTTAACCTTAGGTTTCTACCGAGACCCTGTAGGTTAACGACTTGAAGACTTCATTGGGATTGTGAAGTTGGACGGATACTACTTTCTTGTAGTTGTGTGATTTGATCTTCTTTGTTTCTATCGTATTGAGTACAATTGTAACGATTGGCTTGAGATTGATATCTCACGATAGGCAAGATATAAAAGTAATCACAAACACCTTCGTCTCATCGTTTGTGATTCCACAATATCTTCTTTCGCCGCGTCGATTAAGATTATTATGAGGTGATTGATAATACTAGGCTGTTCTTCGGGAATATAAGTTCGGGTTTTCAATTGGTTCCTGTTCACCTTGATTTATCAAAAGACGGAACAAAACTCGTAGTTATTTCTGTGGGAGAAAGATTTATATATTACCGTAGACTTTTCTGTGTGATACAGATTTGTTTATTAAAGTCTTCGACTTTGGGTCGTAGCAACTCTTAGTTGTGGGTGAGATCAGCTAAGGGAATCAAGTGCGTAGTATCTGCTGGGATCGAGAGACGTAAGGAGCGCAACTATACCTTGGATTAGTGTGAGATTGATTGGGGTTCAACTACTGATCCAGCATCGAAGTTAGTTTGCGATAGGCTAGTGTACGTAGCGGCTTAATATAATGTGTGTTTAATCTGGACTAGGTACCGAGGTTTTTACGCATTTCTTGGTTTCCTCGTTAACAAAACTTTTGGTATACGTGTTATTTCTTTTCTGCATTATATTTTGTTATATAATTGAAATATCACAAGTTGTGCGTTTGAATCAATCAATTGGGAAATTCGACCTTTGGTTGTTGATTGAAATTGATTGATCCTTGAACATTGGTCTTTGGTACCGTTCAAGTGATTTCTCTTGTATTCAATTAGACTCGCAGATTTCTATTTGCTTGAGTAAGAATTGAATCGAGAATGAGATATATAACTCCTTGATATACTTTATTAATATTGAGTCTAGTTGATTCTCTTGAAAGTATATTAGAGTTAGTCCATACAAATTTCTAATTGAAATATTGGGTGTGGTTGTTGTACCCCCGCTTTTTCAATTGGTATCAGAGAACACGTTTAAAAACCTTATAAGTCTGTGTTTGTAGTGATCTGACTCTATGGACAGTAGTGCTATCTCAATAAATGCACCACCAGATCCAGGGACTGCAGAATTTTCTTCTATAACTGATTTAATAAAATATGTAGTAGAAATCCTATCTAAACCTTCACCAGGTTAAAATCCCTTGAAGTATTTTTAGGACTTGAAAATAAACTTGAAAGCTTATCTCTTGATGTTGAGTTATACCTCCAGAAAGAACAAGAATATCTTGACAAGCTAAATCAAGTTATGAGGAATAATATTCATGTTGAAGTCGACATTGATTTACTAATCAGTGAGAGCAATGCTCCTCCTCTACGTAATTCAATTCATTGTAACAAACTAAACGAATTACAAGAGGAGTATAAATCTCAGTCATCTGAGTATATCACTTCAAAGCATGAATCGATTCATTGCTCAATTCCTGATACTTACTATCAAGATAGTAGTATTGTATTCTTTTATGAAGAAGCTAGGACGTCTCTTTTTATCAAAAGAGTTTCCCTTAAAGATCTTAAAAACTATATACATAAACTGTTTTTATAAGTTGGAAAACAAGAAATCGAAACACAAATCTTTTTGGGTTCTCTTGAAGTTCTTTGATAGACTTATAAAAAGGTTTCTTGGGTGTTTCTCAACAATACAAGATGTAAGAGTTCTTTGGAAAGAAACTATTTCTTGGTGGCACGGTGAGCAAGACATTGTTCACCTCAACACAACTTGATTTTGTTGAAAGTGCATCCTCACCAAGAAATGCCATGTTTTGTATACGGTGAGGGAAGCACAAGAACTGGGGCACACATATTAAGTCGGGTATGATTTTGAATGTTTGGTAACGCTATAGAATTCGATCGGATTCTTATAAAAAGGTATGTCTATAAACTTGAGCAAGTTTTGTGTTTTCTTAGAGTAACTATCCATGTACCTTGCTTATCGTTCATTTCTACCGAACTTAATCTATGTTTAAGGTTCTTAAATGTCTAGGTTTGAAAATAGTAGTTCGGGATGTTTGGACTTCATGGTACACCTACCAGGTATGCATAACATCATTTAAAATAAAAATCCAGGGTTTTATGTACGCATACCCATTTGCATACTCCCCCAGGTCATGAAAATTCGTTTGCAAAACAGTATGCATACTTAACGTCGATATTCGGTAAACTTGTTTTGGCCGTAACTTCTTCGTCCGAACTAGAAATGACCTCATTCTTTTTGCATTCTCTTCCTCTTTGAATTCTCTTCAAAATGAATATGAGAATTCCTGAATTTGGATGAGTTAAGATTGGTATTTGTCCTGTCTCTTGTTTTTGAGTGTTTTGCTCCGTTTCGTTGCACTTGTTCCACTTCTCTTGGACTTGGGAACTTGGATTCTTGGACTAATACTCTTCTAAGCTCATTTATAGCTTTTACAAAAATGTTGTTGGTGAATCATAAAGAAGGAAGTTCAAGAATGGGCAGTAGTATGCATTACTATGGGATTCTTGAATGTTCACAATCATCTTAGTATGAATGGTCATTAGTGACTTTGTATGTTCTTATTTGTTAATAAAATATGTTTAAACGCCTTTGGTAGATATTCTTGGTGTAAATCCGGGCGAAAAAGATTGATTCTACCCTCTAAGGACAAATCATCTTATATGCGCATTACGAGTTTGTCTTGATACCTAGGAAACTTCTTATGGGAATTTATTCTTGTTTTTGAGAAGGATTACTAGAGTTTGGAATAGAAATTATTGTGATTACACATATCTATGTCCAATATTTTCATCTTCATGTTTTTAGATTTATTTATTTAAATTCTAAGTTATTTGGAAGATGATTTTTGCAGTATTAATCTTTATGGTTTTATATATTGGAATTTGTTATGGGATATGTGTGTTTTTACATCCGTGAACTATGATTGTCCCATGTCTTGTCAAAAGTTAAGTCTTTCGTATGTCGATATGCTTGTATTGATAAAAGAATGAATGAACTTTTGACATCACAAAAGTCAAAGCCTTTTATGTCATGTTTTGATAAAAAGAAAGGATAAAACTTTTTTTTACGAGGATTATGTCTATTGTATGTCATTGTGCAAATAGTGATGGAAGATAGAATGAATCCTTGCTTATTCCGCAGTATTGATCTTCCCTAATACATATTTTATGTATATACTGTGAGGCTCCGTAAGTTCTCTTATGTTGAGCATTTCCGATTAGATTAATCATGGATTTTCTTGTGGTTAATTTAGTTGATTATTATTTGGATTCAAATTCATATTCGTATGCGATTTGTTATGTCTAAAGAAATCCTTCTATTCTCGTGAAAGTAAGGTCGCTCTTGTTGTTCTCTCGGGAATGACATTTTATGGGGGAGAGTTCTTAATTGAACTTGTGCTCAATTGCCAAATCTTTGTGCGGAGTGCGGCTGTGGAATATTATAGGGGTTATCTTGTATCTTTATAAACTCCTTGATGAAAGCATTTAGCTTCAGCTATATGATTGCATCTAAATAAGTTGATATGTGCTTACTTTTGGTCATGAAATGTATCTTTGGAAATTTCATTAGGATCCCGTTTTCGTACCTTTGCCAATTTTATTGACAAAAAGGGGGAGAATTAATGTGTAGTTCACACTACAAATACATATGGTTTTCGGATCATTATGTAAGGGGGAGTGGTTTACATGTGAGATGTAGTATTGACTAAGGGGGAGTGATACATATCACCATAGTATTGCTGTCGAAGTTGTGATACAATTGAACTTTGATGTTGTGTAATAATACTATGACACTGTAAAACAATGATTGAGAATTCTTGTTTTCTCATTGTCATAGCTACGGATTTTCAACAACGATGATGTTAAACTTACAACCTTTGGAATCATTGGAGTACTTGGAAGTGACGAAGATTTCGAGTAATGTTGAAGATTAGGCATATGGAAGAAGAGCTACAAAAGTTTATATATCTATTTTTATATTCCATATGTATTGATAGTTTTGTCACTAAAATTGACAAAGGGGGAGATTGTTAGAGCACTGCTCGGTCGAACTCGCATGATTTGCTATCTCAAGCATGTTTGTCAATGTTAGTGATCAAAACTATAAGTCTTGATTTCTAGTATACTATAGCTAAATCTCGGACTAGGATAGAAAGTGTAGTTGAGCTCAAGAACTCCATGGCGATCATCATACAAGACGAAGAACTACTCAAGGAACTAGTGGAACTTCATCGACTAAAAGGTATGTGGAGACTTGAACTTATCTATCACTCAAAAGTCTATCTACTCTATCTACTATCTTGAGACAAAAGTCGTTTTACTATATAGACTTTGATTATACACATTTGCTATTTCGAGCCGAGTTTATCTCGCTTATCTATTTCTCGAAATATGTGTTGGTAAGCTTTCGCTTTGGCCAAGTTCATCTTTACATAGTGACGAAAGTCATGTTATGTTTCAATTACTTGAAAATGGATTTGACGAAAAATAGTTTGTGAATTACAACTATATAACGTCCTCTAAGAATGTTTCAATGATTAAAATGAGAGTTTAGATTATATAACCATTGTTGGATATAAGCATTGTGTGGAAACACATACATGTATAAGTCCTTATTCCTTGAACCAAAGTCTGTGTACTTTGCTTTGCTCAGGAAACTAGGAGCGAGTCCGCGAACCCGGTCATGAACCCGGTCTGCGTATTGTCGGAGGTTTCTCTTCCGAGAGAAAATCTCTTGGAGTTTGTGAATCATTTACAAACTTATTAGGGTACTTAAGTCCGCGTACCTAGTCCGCGTACTTAGGTTGGTTATTTTCTAAAAACGATTATTCTGAACTTATACTTATATTAACTAAGGAATGCAAGTTTGCAAACCGTGGCTATAAAGTTCATGAATCGATTCAAGTGAATCAAATCGTTTTTTCTTCGATTGTGTCTTGTATACTTCTATAAGATTTAGGCAATTGAACAACTCTCTTACTAGTTAATTTAAGTCATTTGAACTAGTTATGGTGAAGAAAAAATATGGTTAATATGGAAGTGCTCATATGGCTAACCATTTGGTTAACTACTGTTGAACCAACGAATGTACATGTTTGGGTACGGTTACACAAACCTAAAACGTGCATTTCATTTGTGTGTAACAAGCTAAGTTTTCGATCTAACAGTTGAAAGATATTAGCTTGAATTTAATCAGGTTTTCATCTAACAGTGAATATTGAATGGTTTGTTACTAAGCTAACATTAATTGCAAACCCTGATTTGAAAGACTATATAAGCGAGAACTCTAGCAAATGGGAAACCTAATCCCCACACCTCCTGTGTGATACTAGTTGTATAAGCTAGAGTCGATTCTACGTTAACCTTAGGTTTCTACCGAGTCCCTGTAGGTTAACGACTTGAAGACTTCATTGGGATTGTGAAGCCAGACCGATACTACTTTCTTGTAGTTGTGTGATCTGATCTTGATGTTTCTATCGTATAGAGTACAATTGTAACGATTGGCTTGAGATTGATATCTCCGATAGGCAAGATATAAAAGTAATTACAAACACATTCGTCTCATCGTTTGTGATTCCACAATATCTTCTTTCGCCGCGTCGATTATATTATTATGAGGTGATTGATAATACTAAGTTGTTCTTCGGGAATATAAGTCCGGGTTATCAATTAGTTCATGTACACCTTGATTTATCAAAAGACGGAACAAAACTCGTAGGTATTTCTGTGGGAGACAGATTTATCTATTACCGTAGACTTTTCTGTGTGATAAAGATTTGCTTATAAAAGTCTTCGACTTTGTGTCGTAGCAACTCTTAGTTGTGGGTGAGATAAGCTAAGGGAATCAAGTGCGTAGTATCCTGCTGGGATCAGAGACGTTAGGAGCGAATTGTACCTTGGATCAGTGTGAGATTGATTGGGGTTCAAGTACTGAGTCCCGGACCAGAAGTTAGTTTGTAGTAGGCTAGTGTCTATAGCGGCTTAATACGGTGTGTGTTCAATCTGGACTAGGTTAGGGGTTTTTATGCATTTGCGGTTTCTCGTTAACAAAACTTAGGTGTATGCGTGTTATTTCTTTTACGCATTATATTTTGTTATATAATTGAAATATCACGTTAGGTTGTGCGTTTTTAATCAATCGATTGAAATCCGACCTTTGGTTGTTGATTGAAATTGATTGATCCTTGAACATTGGTCTTTGGTACCGTTTAAGTGATTTCTCTTGTATTCAATTAGACTCCCAGATTTCTATTTGCTTGAGTAACAATTGAATCGAGAAAGAGAGATATAACTCCTTGATATACTTTATTAAGATTGAGTCTAGTTGATTCTCTTGAAAGTATATTAGAGTTAGTCCATACAGATTGCTAATCGAAATATTCGGTGTGGTTATTGTACCCCCGCTTTTTCAATGCGTCTTGTGATAATCCATTGTTAACAGACTCCGTTCTGTGTGTGATTGATCACAAGAGATTTAAGTTGATTGTGTGCAGGTGTTTATTGAAGATCTAAGAAGATTTGAAGACGAAGATGATTTTTGATTTGGGTTCATAATCTTTGGTTTGCACAATACTTGTTTCGGCTGGAAAAGGATCCAACTATAATCGGTTTATCTTTGTGATAGATTGGATTGATTAGTTGAGTAGATCATCATCAATACAATTCTTTGTGATTCAAAATATTGATTGCAAAATCTTGACAATTACTTTGGTAATTGTTGATAATATAGATCTAAGGACCTGACAAAGGAGTTTATTGGGATAAACGGAAGATCCTTTTGTCGAACTCATATCACTTGATTAAAAAGAGTTGTTACCGAACATATTTGTTGTTCCTTTACTGTTTGGAATACGAACCAAAGGAATTGTTCCAAGTGCGTGACTTATTAACAAGTTGGAGGCGCAGGGATAAAGATGGAACTAGGTGAACTATATGTTTAGTTGCTTGGTCTTAACTATACGAATTTGGTTTAGATTTTGTATAGTGGCTTAATCCTGAGAGTATTCAATTCTGGACAAGGTCCCGGGGTTTTTCTGCATTTTCGATTTCCTCGTTAACAAAATCTTGCCGTGTCATTTACTTTTATTTTCCGAAATTATAATTGTTGTTATTATAATTTAAAGTAAATTACACAAACGTTAATTTCTATTTACTTGATAGTAATCCTATTGTGTTTGGTTAAGTCCGAACCTTTTATCAAGTAAACATACTTCGTTGTTGTATTGTCTCGATCTTGTATCCATAGTCAATCACACAAGTTATCTTGTTGTCGTATTGTCTCGATCTCGTATCCATAGACGATCACACGAAGTGTGAACCGATTAGTTGTATTGTCTCGACTCATTCCATAGACAATAACTTTCAGAGAAAGGACTTATAGGTGGAAAAGTTTTAGATTGAGGTATATTTGGGTACCCTAGTCTTTTCATAATGTTTCGTTATTTTTCTGTCACTCAATTTTTGTTTAATTAATAGTTTATATTTTCTGATTATATGTATATAGTTCTTTATTTCCATTTAGATATGTATATTAAAAATTAATATTGCTAGTCATTTTTTCTTTAATTTTAAAAAAAAATTAATATTGCTAGTCAAATAATCAAGTGTTTTAATCGTTTAATGTGGATATGCAAAATTTATGATACGATCATGGCTTACGACGTTATAACTTGCTCACAAAAAATGTGAGACAACTTAAGTTGCAAGTTTTCTTTCTCCACAATGCCCCACCAAACCAAAAATCCTTACTCCGTCATTGATGAAAATATGTATCGATGGCTACCTCATCAACTGGAAAACAACCAACCAAACCCACTACCCCCATCCAAGTACATGTGTAAGTTCCCATGCCCACCGAAAATCCGGCTTTTCTTGTGGAATGAAGGACTAACAACCTTCAACGTCCTTCACCGTATCCGCCTCAACCCCTCCCCTCTCTGCCTGTCTTGCACCCTAGACACGGAATCTGGAAGCCACTTACTTCTGCACTGCCGAGTCGCAACGGAGGCCCGACAACTTTGTTTTTCCCAACTAATGGGCGACCCAAAATTCACCCATCACAAGCCTCAAGCGGTCACAATTCAACACTGCAACAACTGTTAACTTCAAAAATCCCAACTTATGCTACCGCGGCCTTCTGTTTTCTATTATGGACGCCATGGTTGGCCAGAAACCACTTCGTTTACAGGAGACAACAACAAAGACTAGCTGACATTGTCCGGATGGCTTTCCAGCTCCAATAAGAGTTCACTTGGGCCAATAGTTTATTAACAACATTCCAACCAAATCCCTCGTAGTTTTCCACAACCATCCCCCACGGCAACAACACAACAACACTCTACATCAGATGGACACCTCTAGACCCAGACTGGATTAAATACAGATGGATCCGCGAGAGAACATTCGGGACATGCATGGGAAGGTATTATCTGCATATCCTCAGCCACAACTACTATCAAAGTGAATTATCAACCCTTAGGAATCACCACTGATCTAATGACAGAAACTTGGGCCCTGCTCCCGGCAGTGCGCACTGTAATCGACCATCAGTGGACACAAGTTTGTTTCGAGACAGACTCCATCAACCTAGTACAACTCATCAAAACAAAAACGTCACCACCTTGGTACATTCAAGCGATGATAGAAGAAATCCTCCTCTCTCCCTCCAGAGTATTCACACCACGCGCTTACTCATATCTACGAGAGAAGGAAACCCAGGCAGTAGATGGACTTGGGAACAATGCGGCGGATAGCAACGCAATTAATCTTCTCACCACTTTGATGCGGGAAAATCTGTCCCTAGTTTTTTAAATTCCATTACGTTCTGTGATACCTTAGGAATGGCATATCCCCGTGTAATAAACCTCTAGTTTCCTTCCATTTTTTTATTAATGTTTCAAAAAAAAAAAAAAAAAAAAAGAACGGGTGTCTCTCACTATGAACTTGTTCATGGACTTATGTTTCCTATAACTCAAATTCCTGGAATTTACCTTTGCTTAATAGGCCACAACACCATCATCATGTGTATCCATTTGCCGCATTTGCTTTCTTACAAGCCATACCAAAGAATCAGATACTCGGGAAAGAAAAACTCCCAAACAAAGAACAATCCTTTGTCAAAAAAAAAGAAACAAAGAACAATGTCGCCACTCTGGCAAACCCGGCCGTTGTGGAAAACACACGTGGCACAACAACAAATATAAGTGTCAGACTTTGCTTATACCCACGTGTCTTCTTCTTCCCCTCCTTCACCGATCTCAAGAAACCAATTTTTGTTCTGTGAATAAACTAAACATTTCCTCATTTCTAATTCCTCTCTAGATTTCTGGTTTTTTTCTGTAAAATTAAAAATCAATGGTGACATCACTGAAAATGTTATTGAAGGATGAATACAGTAGCAGTAGCTATTACAGAGGAGGAGTTGGTGGTTTGTTGTTGTGGGGATGGAGGAATGAAATGGAAGAAAAAGAGAATAGAGAAATGGAGGATGCTGTTTTTTATTCTCTTTGTGTTTGTTATGCTCTCATTTCCATCATTGCTCTGGTTAGTTCCGTCTTTTGTTATCTCTTTCATTTGATCAAATTTCTTGAGATTTTCTTGATTTTGGGAATTTTTGGATCAAATTTGTGAAGGTTTAGGGTTATAGATAAGAACATCAAATGTATAGACAGTAATGGAAATTAGTAGAGATATTCTTCCATTTTTGTATAGATAGACATGAGCATGTATGGTAGTTGATTAAATTAGTTTGGGGAATGTTACTTAGGGTATTAGATGAGTTTCATTATTGAGTATTACGCTAATCAGCAAAGGTGTAGGATTTGTTAATTTTAACCTTACAATTAGATTTCAAAACTTTGGAGTGGAGTAGTGTAGAATTATGCTGTGCTCCATCTGGGAAAAAGTTCACAACATTGGAGGGGATGACATCACTGTTATTTGGGAATTTGATGTTGCAGTTGTTGGTCATCTTGAATAATTGGTTCTTTCTGTCAGTTGAAAACTTCAATTTAGTGTTCTTTTGCCGAAGATTTTTTGTTAGGAATGACTGGTTTTGTTCTTAATACAGATGTAATGTTTGGTCTGACTTGGTATTAGCTGAGCTCCTGAACGAGGAGTTGATGTGGGGTAGTCGATGGACTTTATTAGGGAATATAATCCCACTGTTTATTTGTTCATCCACCTCGGCTCGTAGTTATGCTGGATTGTTTTGTTGTTGTTTGTAATGTTCTGGCGAATTTTGTTTTTTAATTTGCAGGTGCAACTTATCCGCATTCAAATGAGAGTACCTGAATTTGGTTGGACAACACAAAAAGTTTTCCACTTGATGAACTTTATTGTCAACGGATGTAAGGACGGAGCTATGCTTGTTTTCTTTTCTTTTTTTTTGATCAGCAAAAGCTATACTTGTTTTAGTTATGCTTATTTTAGTTCTAGTCACATTTATTTTGTAAAAATTGTATCTCTTATCTTATAAATCTTACTTGCATGTTGCTAGTGCGTGCTGTCCTTTTCGGATTCTACCATCGCGTGTTTCTAGTCAGACCAAAAGTAAGTTTGTTCTTCCTTTGAATATCTGAAAGATGTTCCAATCCATGCTTCGACTTCTTCTCGAGTGATATCTTCATAGCTTGTTGCATGCTTGTGTGATAATCCTGAGTATCAGTATACTCGTTCTTAGGTTTTATTATTAGATGCATTTGATTGTCAATAAAGCTTCAAATTTTAGCTGCCAAACCTCAGTAGAGCTTATTTATATTTCCTCTTATGTTTTTAGTTATGTGTCTGAAACAATCCATATTTATGTAGGTCCTGGAAATGGCACTGCTGGATCTTCCTAGTCTTTTATTTTTCTCAACATATACACTGCTGGTTTTATTTTGGGCTGAGATATATCATCAGGTACTTCTATTTTGTTTATTAATGGTATGTATAACTATTCTGTCTGATGCTTGTGCTGGTAGATTTATTTTTATATCTTTATTTCGTTCAACATTTCTCCCCAGGCAAGGAGCCTTCCCATAGATAAACTGAGGCCTACTTACTTGACAATCAATGGAATTGTATACTTTGTACAGGTGACACAAGAAATCTCTCTCTCTCTCTACTTGAATTTTGTATGGATTTTCTTGTCTGATACGGGACTACTCTTCTAACTCTTGTTTGTTAATGGGTGATAGATATGCATTTGGTTTGCGGTAAAATTATCTCGAAGTTCTGTCTCAGTGGAAATTGCTAAGCTATTTTTATCAGGTTATTGTCCTTTAAGATTCTGATTAAGACTTTTTTTGTTGGTGGAACATGTATGCGCCTTAGCAGTCTGTTCTCAAGAACATGGTACAGCTTATATTAAGTTAACTGCTTGTTTAGGAGTATGAGTGAAGAGCACATATATAGTCATTTTTAGGAAAGCTGAAGTGGTTTAGGCTTGCTCTACTGCTGACAAGTGTATAATCTGTGCAGCGATTTCATTCTTTGCTGCTCTGGGATTCTTGATATATGGTGGGAGGTATGAACTTATCTTAATGTGGAGGATCTGCTTCATAAATTGTTAAATTGCTTTGTCGTGGTAACATTTGTTAATCTGTAGATTCTGTACTCTTCTTTTAGGCTATTTTATTTGCTGAGGCGCTTCCCTATTGAATCTAAAGGTCGTCGGAACAAATTGAATGAGGTACTTAGAATTTTTAATTATCACTGTATCTTTTATGCTTGATTAACTTTAAAAAATGAAAATTATTTGTGTCAGTTTTCTAGGATTGCCAGGGGATATAACTTATTTGAAATGATTTTAGATTTTTTACCGGGTAAAAGAACCTTTAAGAATCGGGATTCTTGTCTTCCTAGCATTTTTGCAATGCCTGCAGTTCAAATAATGAAATTAATTCAAGTTTTATGCTTATAAAATATACCAGATGCCACACTATGTTCACGTTGTTCTTGGCAGTATGGTACACATCATAGATTTTTTAACGCATCTTCTTGGCAGGTTGGCTTTGTTACTGGGATATGTTGCACTTGTTTCTTGATAAGATGCATCATGGTAAGTCTTTTCGTGTGTGTAGAAAGACTGAAATTGAATTTGGTTCTCATAGCAGTAGTTAATGTTGTTCTTACTTCTAGCAATGATTCAAGTTCAATACGAAGGATTCAAGTATTAAATGGCTTTTACTGCAGGTAATGGTTACTGCATTTGACAAGGATGTCAGCCTTGATGTTCTCAACCATCCTATGTTAAACTTGTTCTATTACTTGGTTAGTTCTTGTTTCTCTCTCTTTTCCTTTTTCTACTTTTTGGGTCTTTGAACAAACGATTGTCAGGGAGAGCGGGAAGACCCATCCTGCTTGGTGTGAATGCAAATGTATTCATTTCTAAGTTAGAAAACCTATTATCAACTAATACGGGTACCCATTTGGACCATCGTCCAGTTGGACTGTTGGAAGCACCTGAGTTCCCCATTCTCAGGGTTATTGTAAACATTTTTAGAAGATGGGTCTATTGCCACCTGTAACCATTTTCAGCCACTTGTAAGTTAGGTTACAAATTGTAGTTGTGGCTATCATGGGACTTCTGTTACATTCTAACACACCTGAACGGTTATAACTGTGCCGCATTGCTCCCTTATACAAAGGCATACAAAAATCAACCCATACGAGCACGCTGATTAAAGTTGTTTTTTATGATTTCGTAATACCTGAATTTCTGTCTGTGTGTTTTCTCTTTTTCAGCTGGTAGAGATTATTCCATCTGCATTGGTGCTTTTCATTCTCCGCAAGTTACCTCCACAACGGGTCTCTGACCAGTATCATCCCATCAGTTAAGATCGTGATTGACTGGCTCTAGCTCAAAATGACCGTTCTAATTCTCACGCTGATACACGAAGAAAAAGTTTTTTGGAAGCGCGGAAACTTGCTTATCCTGTTGAGTCTTCTCACTTCCTTTGAAGCCTCAACAAGTTGTTCCATTTTCTCTCTTTCTGATCACCAAAGAAATCTTTTTCTTGTATATCCTCTGTAACCTCTTTCTTTTTATATTCATATAATGGAATATATGTTTGGCCCATTTGTCTAGTATAAAAAAACTTAGCTTATTACACTAGGCTTAGACTTGACTGACCAGTTAGTACTCAATTTGGTCAGATGACATATCTATGGCCCAGTTGTTATGTGTACATTTTTGAAAGGCCCAATGTCATTGGGGGCAACAGCCCCTGCGGGCGTAAGTTAGATCCAACCCCGCCATAGAATGAACCTTTCTATGGCCTTCTTGTGTGGGAGAAAAAGAAAAACTGTGATGGTGCTTGCTTTTTATTATTACTTATTGCATGAATGGTGTACATTTAAGGTTTTAGGACATAGCGGACAGTTATTCCGACGGCCGTAGGTGAGCCATCAGCAAACAAGGTTGCCTGATTTTCTTTGGATATGTCTAATTTGTATGTTTGCAGTTACCCATCAGGTTCTTTGGAATTTGTATAAGTTGGAGTTGATATGTCCGGCCCAGGCGGCTAGTCATGTTAAGAACCATTTTTTGGGGACCATGGTTTTTTGGAGGGGACCATGGTTTGATTAGGCCACCTTCCCTCTAGTTATAAGGGGTGTCATAATGCATTGAAATTACTAACTTACCCTTAACCTAATTTAATTTAAAACCAACCTAATAACCACCTCTTATCTCTATATATATATAACCACCACCTCCTCCCACCACCACCGCCGATTACTACCACCACCTCCGACCATCACCACCGCCCACCACCGCCGATTACCACCACCTCCTCCCACCACCACCGCCGATTATCACCACCACCACCTCTGATTATCACCACCACCACCGATTACCACCACCACCCACCAACCACCACCACCTCTCTATATATATAACTTAATTTAAATCTTTAGCAAAGATATTCTCACAAACCCATTACTTGTCGTTTGTTTTTGGTTGAAAAAATGAGAAGTAATCATCAAAATGAGTTGAAAATGGAAGTTGTGGAGAGGTTTAATGGAGGTTACTGGTGTTGAGTTCGGTTACTTGTTCATCTCACAAGGCAACCAGAACTACACATTGAGATGAGTTCGGTTACTTGTTCATCCTTACAAAGCAACCAGAACTACACCTTGAATGAGTTCGGTTCTATATGCTTTATAACTATGTTATTCTGAACCGACGAGTTCGATTGTTGCGCATAAATGTATAAAAGCGCCATGTAACAGAACTCTAGGGTTAAAAACATAAGAAAAAGAAGTTGCCATGTAACAGAACCTTCTTGTTTTTCCCATTATTTTTATTTCTCTTATAACCGAACTCTATCAACTTTGTTCGGTTATTTCATAAAACTTTTAAAGCGCCATGTAAACAGAACTCTACGGTTAAAAACATAAGAAATTTTTGTTTGTTAAGTTCGGTTGGTTGTGCAATTGATCTCAAGTTTGCGAAACAACCAGAACTTATTAAACTTAGTTCGGTTGGATCGCAAAAGCATGCAGTTTGCGAACCAACCGAACCTTATACACTTGGTTAAAATTTATTCGTACGTAAAGTTCGGTTAGTTGCAAACCAACCGAACATAACGCTGCATGTCATAGCTTCCATTAATATGGAGTTCGGTAACCTGCGTGTTTGGATCAAGCAACCGAACTACACCTTCAGATGAGTTCGGTTACTTGTTCATCATCCTCACAAAGCAAATAGAACTACACCTTGAATAAGTTCGGTTACTTGTTCTTCATATAAAGTAACCGAACTGTTCAAAATCCGATTCAAAATTTTACATTTTTGCGGAAGTTTTTACCAATTCAACATACATTATCTAAGTTTGGAGCATACTTGTTCACCCAAATACTCTACCTCCGGTTGTGGTTGATAAAATCCATCATTTGAATACTCAAAGGGGTGAATTGGAAAAAAAAAATATTTTTCATGTTTTTCTCCTTCATCTTCTCTAACTCTACTCTCACAATAATTCTACTCAACTAATAATAAACCCATCTTTTAATTTAATCTCACTAATTGTTTTTAACTAAATCATTTTACTAATCATAACCTAAAATTAATTAAGAGGGTAAATTAGGTATTAAATAAATAACTAGATATGGGATGACCTAGAATTACTTCTAATGTTTTTACCCAAAATAAAACCATGGTCCCAAAAAAAGGCTGGTCCCAAAAGAAAACGGTTCCATGTTAAATGAATGTGGGAGTTGTGATGTGATTTCTTAAAGAGACTTGTGATGTGATTAAAATTGATTGGATACATTCAAGTCGACAACTCACTAAATTGAGTTTGACTCGACCAATAGTACTGAAGTGAAGTGAAGTGAAAGGATGTGCCCAAAGTCTGATCACTCAATACTCAATAGAATTACTGTGCTTTTCAGATGCAACTTAATGAGGTGCCATTCTAAACTCATCCAATCTTTCTTTGTTTTTTTCATCTCTTAAGTGTGGTATGGTGCACCTGTGCCCATAATGATTTGAAGTCATCTTGATGGTGATGAAATGTACTCTACTGTGGCGTTGTCATTAAAGGAAGAATTATTAACTCCATGTTCACGTACGTCTCTTCTTTGCCTCCGGCTTTCTACCTAGCTATGCCCGTCCTACTCTTTTAGGATTGTTTTCTCTCTTTTGCTTCTCTTAGAGCAACTGCAGTGGTGCGACCATAACCAAAGAACAAAGAGCAAAAAAAAAAAACTAAAATTTGGGTTTAGTCCGTGTTGTAACGCAGTGGAGGGAGACTAAAATTTGGTCGGGGGAGCGCAACTTTGAGTTACGCCCCAATCAGGCGCAACTCCAAATCTCGTCCCATTTCCTTTTTTTTTTTTTTTTTATTATTGTTGGGGCGCAACTCAAAGTTGCGCCCAATTTGTTTTTTTTTTTATTATTGTTGGGGCGCAACTCAAAGTTGCGCCCAAATTTTTTTTTTTTTATTATTGTTGGGCGCAACTCAAAGTTGCGCCCCATTGGGCGCAATTCCAAATTGCGCCCCATTTTTTTTTTTTTTTTTTTAATTGTTGGGGCGCAACTTTGAGTTACGCCCCATCAGGCGTAAATCCCGACTAAGAGCATCCACAGTCGTGGAGTATAACCAAATTTTTTGGTAAAAAACAGACGCAGTGGAGACGGACTAAGAGCAAGCTGCGAGTGGGGCGAGTAAAACTATCGACTAAAAACCAAAAAAAGTTAAAGATATGGTTTTAGTCCCGTGGTGAGACCCTACGTTGGAGGAGTAAATTTGGTGGAGCGGAGTTAGAATGGTTCGTCTGATATGGGGCGTAGTTGTTAACTACGTTTGGGTTGGACGCAACTTTAACTTACGCCTGATGTTGGGCGGAGTCTAAAATTGCGTTTGGTGTGGAGCGTTACAAAATACGCCTGAATGGGACGCAACTACAACAATTCGCCTGATGGGGCGCAACTTGGAACTACGCCTGATGGGGCGTAACTTGGTGAGTCCGCCTGATGGGGCGCAACTTGGTGAGTCCGCCAAGTTGGATATTAAATGTGCCACAAAGCTACTACGTGGCGCATGATGCACCATGACTGTCGCTAAGCATGTGAGGTGGCCTAAATTTGTCCTCTGATAGAAAGTTTGCTATCTGGTCTAAAATCTGCCTTTATAAATGCGCCCCATACGTTAAACAAGCGTAACTTATAATTGCGCCCATGCATTCAACAGGCGTAACTTATAATTGCGCCCAGCATTCAACAGGCGGTACTGGTAATTGCGCCTGACTACAGGCGGACTTTAAAATTACGCCGGGTCAGACGTAACTTGTGATTACGCTTGAATGAGGCGCAATCTTATGGTACCGCTTGGTATCAGGCGCAAATGTTAATTACGTCCCATTGGGCGGAATCTAAAATTACGTTTCAATCGGACGGAGTCTAAAATTACGTCTCATTAACAAACGCAACTTACAGCTACGCCCCAATCAGGCGTAGACGCAGATTACGCCAGACTATAACTAAACCAAAGACCAAATTTGGTTTGGTTTTTAGTTTTAGTCTGGGATTTACTCGATACTCCACTCGATAGTGTCTCTGTTTTCGACCAAATTTTTAGTTTTGGTCGATGACTGTGGATGCTCTAAAGAGCAAAGACCGGACTATAACCAAAACCCAGACCATATTTAGTCTTTAGTCTGGTCTTTAGTCGGGCGTAAATTAAGTTGCGCCTGATGGGGCGTAACTTAAAGTTGCGCCCCAACAATTAAAAAAAAAAAAAAAAAAAGAAATGGGCGCAATTTGGAATTGCCCAATGGGGAAGCATAACTTTGAGTTGCGCCCCAACAATAATAAAAAAAAAAAAAAAAAAAAATTGGGCGCAACTTTGAGTTGCGCCCCAACAATAAAAAAAAAGAAAAACAAATTGGGCGCAACTTTGAGTTGCGCCCCAACAATTAAAAAAAAAAAAAAAAAAAAAAGAAATGGGACGAGATTTGGAGTTGCGCCTGATTGGGGCGTAACTCAGAGTTGCGCCTGACCAAATTTTAGTCTCCCTCCACTGCGTTAAAGATATGGTTTTAGTCCGTGGTGAGACACTAGGTTGGAGGAGTAAATTTGGTGGAGCGGAGTTAGGATGGTTCGTCTGATATGGGGCGGTGTTTAAAATTGCGTTTGGGTTGGACGCAACTTTAAGTTACGCTTTGATGTTGGCGGTGTTTAAATTTGCGTTTGGTATGGAACGTAATCCTGAACTACGCCTGACCGGGCGCAATTACAAAATACGCCTGAATGGGACGCAACCTGGAAACTACGCCTGATGGGGCGCAATTGGAGGTAACGCCTGATGGGGCGCAACTGGAGGTAACGCCTGATGGGGCGCAACTGCTTGGATCCGCCTGATGGGGCGTAAGTTGTGATACCGCTTGATGGAGCGTAACTCAGAATTGCGCCCCACCACACACTCGTCCCACGCGTGCGTGCAACCTTCTCGAATCCTCTTCGTTATCATCGATAGGCAGAATAAACCTTTACATTCAAATTACAACAAATTACAATCTACTCAAAATACCTTCAATCCCAGACTCATTCTCTACTTCCATTTGCCTATGCAAACAAGAAATACATTTGTCAATGTACAAGAATAAGTGACCAAACCCTAACATTGTTACAAAAAGCAAGAAACGAATTAAAAAAATACTCACATTGCTCTTCCAGAAGTACCAACTTCATCAGTCCCACTCAAAGAATCATTCTCTTCACCTCTATCAAATCTTTGCTGAAATATTCTACAATCCTTTTCCAAAACCCCATCACTGAAACCTTCTCCATTATCTTCTGTTGAAACATCTTCATTTTCTTGATTATCCAAATCCCAACCTAAAGAAAGCCAACCCCTTTGTTTTTCAATAGCTTCAACTAAATCATTTCTCCCACTTTCAATCAAATCTTTCTTAGTAGGAAACACATTAGGATTCTTAGAATTTCTCATAAATTCTAAAATTTCTTTCTCTAAATTTGTATCATCACCCTCGTTTCTTTCCAAACCCTTGCACTTAACCTTGAAAAGAACAGACCTAGAATTAGCACCATTACCTCTGTTAAGCAAAAGAAGGGTATTTCCAAACCCTATTGAGCCAATGGGTTTCATCGAAACAAGATTTAGAGATAAAGATTGTCGATTACTTGTTAAAGAATGAGGAGAGACGAAGAAGGATGTACTGAAATTAGTTCTTATTATTAGGGGAGACATTATTTCTGCATTTTCTTCTTCAAAACCAGGCGTAACTGTTAATTCCGCCCATGCATTAACAAGCGGTACTCAGAAATGCGCCCCATGCATTAACAAGCGTAACTTATAATTGCGCCCATGCATTCAACAGGCGCAATTTATAATTGCGCCCAGCATTCAACAGGCGGTACTAGTGATTGCGCGACTACAAAGCGGACTTTAAAATCACGCCCGGTCAGACGTAACTTGTGACTACGCTTGAATGAGGCGCAATATTATGGTGCCGCTTGGTATCAGGCGCAAATGTTAATTACGTCCCACCGGGCGGAGTCTAAAGTTACGTTTCAATCGGGCGGAGTCTAAAATTACGTCCCATTAACAAACGCAACTTACAGCTACGCCCCAATCAAGCGTAGACGCAGATTACGCCAGACTATAACTAAACCAAAGACCAAATTTGGTTTGGTTTTTAGTTTTAGTCTGGGATTTAATCGATACTCCACTCGATAGTGTCTCTGTTTTCGACCAAATTTTTAGTTTTGGTCGATGACTGTGGATGCTCTTACAACACGGACTAAACCCAAATTTTAGTTTTTTTTTTGCTCTTTGCTCTTTGGTTATGGTCGCACCTTTCGAGTTGCTCTAAAGACCGGACTAAAGACTAAATATGGTGCAGGTTTTGGTTATAGTCCGGTCTTTGATCTTTACTCCGTCTCCACTGCGTCTGTTTTTTACCAAAAAATTTGGTTATACTCCACGACTGTGGATGCTCTTAGGCAGCCATAGCCTCTCATTTTTTCACGTACATACCCCACATGGAACTCTAGATATAGAAGCAAAACATGTTTGATAATCTTTTTACATTTGTAGTAACTTTTCTATCACGCAGTCTCTAAATAATTAAGCGTACCAAAATTCACTTTTATGTCTCTCTTTCTCAAGTCTTGTCTCCTTTACCTTTATTTCATCATATCGAGTTGTTTGAATCATGAACCTAACACGCAAAGATGGACGCCCAAATTACTTAGTCTTGTATAGTGTGAATAAGCCATATACAGTTACTAATGGAATACTTAGTACCGTCTCGCTTTGATATTTCATATCTGCCGGTGGTAAACCAAAAAAGTCACAGGTTTAAGCCTGATGTCCTCCGATTAGCACTGGAATACCCAACATTTTCATCCCTTGATTGCGAGACAGTACTTATGGAAAACCCTCCGTTTCCGCAAAAGAGATACTAGCATCTCCTTTGCAGAAACAAAGGTAGTATGATTTTAGGAGATGGCAAAATTGATGGGAGCACAACATTAAAAGAAAAACTGTTAGATGAAATGCAGTTCACTCTTGACTAGAAAAAAATTTGTTAGATGAGACCGTTCACTTGCAGTAGCTCGCCCATTGAGTATATTGCATGTTACATGTGTTGCGTCTCCTAGTAGTACTGATTTTGGAACCTTCTTTTTGTTCATTTCAAACTACAAACGAAAATGTTTGTTTTTTCCAGTTTAGTTGGACAATTAAGACATACATGACAAGGATAAATGAGACTTACTGAGGTAACTTGTTTCAAAACTGGTCCTATTAGTTAAAAAAAAACAATCATTTAGTCAATCCCTTATGAGAAAAGAAACTGAGGTTTAAACCTACCCCAAACACAATTGAACCTGCAGATAAATTTCATTTTCAAGGTTCTTTTAAAAGTTGTTATTGTTCTGACTTATAGTATTCAGATGTATGACGCTACGGTTCTTTTCTTATTATTCTTATATATATATATATATATATATATATATATATATATATATATATAGTTAAACAATACGGAACAGGGAATATTGAAACAATACTTATTGCTAGCTTGTTGATTTCTATTATTATTGCTCCACTTATTGGGCAGGTAAAAAGATTAGATAGGATGCGAAATATGTCATCGTTAAGTCTTTTTCGTACTATGGCCGGGGTAGCTAATTTTCTTCAAATATTTTCTTATCAGCCAAAGAAATGAAAGAGTAGGGGTTAGCAATGGAGTAGTTAGTAAAAAAGAAAAAAAACCCAATCATACAAACCATCTTAGTCTAGATATTATGGAGACTAGGGAGATTACAACCTTCCTATGGCAATGGCAAGTTAAGATTTCCGCCCCAAACGACACATGCATGACGCCAATAAGAGTGGCCATGCATGGCATCAATCGGAACAAAAGGAAGAGGTCTTAACCTAGGGCTCCCAAAATGTTGCAGGACTTTTACGTGTAAAACTTGATATCCTCCGTCAAAAATATTTGATAGTGTCAATTTAACCATGTATCGTGAAAGCGTACATATAAATAGAGATGCCCAATTGATCGTATTTATAAAAAAAAGTAATACACGTGAACTTTGTAATGAGAGTTGTTACAAAATATGTATACGTTTTCGTATCAGCATAGAATACATATCTATCCACAAAAAAAAAACCAATTACATAGTAAAAATCTCTATATTACAAACACAAATCACATCTCTCACTACTTAAAAATACAAGAGACAACAACAAATCATGTTTAAGACGCACTATATATATTTATTGGAGAAAAGGGTCCTCATCAGCAAAGAAATCCGGCCAAAAAGAATCATGTTTTGTAACATTCACTCCATTATCCATAGTACTAATAGAACTCGATGAATCGCCGTGGTTGCCGACATAGGTTGATGAGGTCTCAGCAATATTAATCCATGGAGATGTTGGTGAAGTAGTAGTAGTACTAGTAGGAACACTTTGATCTCCTTGATTAAACATACTAAAATCCGACCCTTGGACATCATCAATACTACTAAATGATGCTTGAAAACTGCAGTTCGGGTTTCGCGCTTGTACTAGATCAGGCAAATGACAAAGTTTTTGCATGGTTGTATAACTTTCCTCAGGAAATGCAGAATTGTTCGGAATTTGAGATGCTAATAGAGTACTGAGCGCTTCAACATCTGTAGAAGTAGAATTGCATGAATTGGGGTTTAGCAATGAATTATTGTTGTTGGACGGTCCTAGAAGAAAGTTTTGTAAATACTGAAGCTTAGCCAACTGATTAGCAGTGGCTAATTCAGTTTGTAATTTCATGACAACTTGTTCTTGATTATCCCATGGCTGTTGTTGAATTGTATTCATTTTCATCAGAATATCACTCAAGTTTGCCAAAGCTAGAAGTTGTGGTAAACTTGTAAAAAGATCGGTTCGTGGACGATGAGTCATAGGATCAAAACCCATTTGAATTAACTTCTTCTTAAGATGGGTATTCCAGAAGTTCTTGATTTCATTATCGGTTCGACCCGGAAGATGTGTCGCAATGGCTGACCACCTGACAGGAAATAGACAAAACAGATTGATTCGTCAGACTTAATTTTCCGGACACGACAGTTATGAAAATAGAAGAAAAAAAAAAACTTGTATAAGAATACATACTTGTTACCGAGGAAAGAATGGAGATGAAGAATAGTTTGTTCTTCTTCTTTTGAGAATTTGCCTCTTTTGATATCCGGTCTCAAATAATTTGTCCATCTCAATCTACAACTCTTTCCACACCTATGTAGACCTGCTTTACATCAAATCACACTTTACTTACTTTTGGTGGTACAAATGAATAGAAATAAGTGAAGGAAAGATTAATATCTAAGTTCTAACCACTACACTAGAAAGAGAGGATGAGATATACACTGTACCTGCTAGTTTAGGGAGAGCTCTCCAGCTTCCATGACCATGTTTGTGAATGTACTGAATAAGTTTCTCATCTTCTTCAGGAGTCCATGGTCCTTTCTTGATGTTGAAGCCATTGTTATTGTTATCATCATCTTGTTGGTAACAAGATGATGATGATGATGATGGCCTAATTCTCATGTTTCAGATTCCAAGTCTTTGTTGTTGTAGTTTGCTTTGGTTATCAACTGCTTCCTACTTATCCCACCAAATTATATCTCACATATATATATATAGTCTTCAACCATCATTTTCTTGTTTATTTCATCAAATTCAACTGTTTGATGAGAAGCACTGACGTGTCTAATTAAATACATTAAATTGGTCTCATTTGTCAAATCGGTTATTTATTTCGATTAGATTATTTGTTGTTTTCTCCCATTGTTCAACATGAGAACTGCACTATTGCAGTATTATATTTCTCATAATGTATATATGTACGAGTATTAGTAGACATGTTGCCATTTTTGGGAGAAACAGTGAAAGACATATAGTACTGCTCATGACTTACACCTACTTGTGTTGTATTTAAAAGCAAGTACTCTAATCACTACATCGCCATGGGGAGTGGCGAAGCCTCGCGACACACTAAATCAAAAATGCATTGTCACGGCCGGAGCGAAGCCCCGCGCACATTAAGTTGAAGAAAAAATATGCCCGGTGCATAGCACGGGCACAAATCTAGTAT
Organism: Papaver armeniacum; assembly: GCA_023531295.1. Lineage (NCBI taxonomy): Eukaryota > Viridiplantae > Streptophyta > Magnoliopsida > Ranunculales > Papaveraceae > Papaver > Papaver armeniacum. Next base: position 82,273 of record JAJJWW010012308.1, read on the forward strand.
CCTTTTGAAAAGGTGTCCACCTTTATATCCTTGCAATAATTTCTTAAGTTCTAATCCTCATTCAACAATTGTGGGAGGAAAATTTGATATCAAACTCTGAATAAGTTTTGGTGTTAATTAGTCACAAAATTGGTCAATTAACTCAATAACGACAATTCCGGATAAAAAAGTTGTGTAAAATTTGATCTTTGTTTAAATGGACGAGAATGTAAAAATAAGCAGGGATGTAAACAATAAAAAAATCCTACCTATTTTCAAATATTTTTTCTTATTTTTAATTTAGGATCGGGATGCATCCAGGTTTCGCTATTTTTTTTTGGTTCCATTTCATTCATCACAAATTTTTAAGTTTAAGCTGGATAAATTGATTCATTCTTTTATTTTTTGGCGTCCATTTCACCCATACTAATTTTTACTCGTCCATTAGAACCATATTTTAAAAATATATTTAGGCAATTGACCCAATTTCTCTTACTTAGCTGGATCCGTTCGGAAGACATATATAATTTTACCATCTGTTTTTTATTAGTTGGATCGTATCACACTGTCGCTGTCAAATATCATATCCCGACCAAAGTTTGACATCCAGGCTGCTGCTTCTTCCGTAAACAGACGATACCTCCTCATTCATTTGGGCCACACAAAAATCTAGGTAAGATACTATCTTCCACAATAAGGATGGATGATGGCACCATATATAGACATAAGAAAAATGTTGAATGACTGCGAACATTGCAAAATACGTGTCGATGTACAATTGTTGGAGAAACACGAATCAAAATCGGCAGTGCTATTCGGCTACCCTTTCTCCTCCCTACTCTCCTCCCTGTCTGAGGTGTTCAGCTGATGTGGCTAAAAGCACGTGAACATGTTTCTCTTTTCTGATTTTTTTTTTATTTTTTCTGTTAATTTGTTTTAGCCTACCGAAAATGTTTCTCTAACTTTTTTTTTTCCTTTTTACTGAACATTCATTCTTCTCAAGTTTTGAAGAATCAAGATCTTATCTATTTATCTTAATCAATATGATTTTGGAACCCAATAAATCGAACTTCCACACAACAGATGGTAACTGGTTCCTTAAAAAATCAAAATGTTAATTGAAATTAAGAAACGACAGAATTTGAAATAATTGAGGTGGAAGACCTAAAAGAATCTTAATTGGAATTAAAGAACTGCATGATTTGAAGTAACTAAAGTGAAAGATTTAACGGAAGCTAATGAACCCAAAATTTACATTCAATTCCAAGGGAAGAAACACACCGTGAGATGGTAATCAAGTTTTCAGTACAAAGATTGTATAAGTTCAATTTGGGGAATCAACGGGTTAGGAATCTCTAATTTTAATCGTTTATCTGGAGATTCCAGATCCTGATTTGCTGTAAGATATGAAACTGAAAGAGGGCTTCTGAAAAACTCTGTGGTAAAACTATTTAGCATCAAAAGACTTAGTAACTACTTCCATCTTGATTTGATTTGATCTTTATTTTTATTTGTTTGAATGAAATTGGTTCTCTTATATCTTCACCTTATCACAGGAAGAAGAAGATCGAGGAGATAAAAGAGAAGTGAAAGCAAGAGAGAGAACGAGAAAATAATGAGTAGAAGATATCACGTGATTTTCTAATTACGTGGCTTATTTTGTTTGTCACATAGTACAGCTGGGTTTGCCACCTCAGACAGGGAGGAGAGTAGGGAGGAGAAGGGGGTGGCAAATAGCATTTCCGAATCAAAATGCACCTATTTTCGTTCTTTTCGACCGGCCAATCAAAATACACCTGTAGCATGCCATGCAAGAGCTTACGTACATACCTTATTAATAATCATCGTGGCAGGTTAGGTGTAAATAGGTTAATTCAATATTCTACTCTTGGGATTTTGAAGTTGGAGTTTAGCAAGCAGATTAAAGCTTTACAATATGTGTTTACGGAGTGGGTGGGAAACACCATTTAAATGTCAGTTATATATGGACGCATCCTCAGTTTTGTTGTATGCACCGACAACGCGTATACGCGCTAAAGAGTTGCCCCCAAATTAAACCATGGCTTACTGCCTCAAGTGAAGCGAAAACCCAACTAGTATGTGTGCCTGGGGATCTGTCTGCCGTCTGTGTCGTCATTCCTGGCATGGTGCTTCTGCTGCTTTCGGTAAGAAGTCCTGCGTATCCAAAGACATCAAGTAATAGGGAATCACAATGCCTATTTCCTAGCATACTCAATCTCCCTGTAGCACACACACAATGATAGCACTATACACTGTATACTGTGCAAAACAGTGCAAATGGCTTGACAAACTACAGTACGTATATGCATCATCATTTAGTATGTGCATGGACAAGTGTTGATCTATGTATTAGGGGCAGATTGAGTGGGTTCCATCTACTTTGTAGACTAATAACGCGGCCCTAATGGGTCCTCAAATGGAAGTGTCACCTTCATATCTTTTCAGCCTAACTGCTAATACATGGAAAATAAGATAAAGAAAAAAGATTGAAAAAAAAAAAAAAAAAAAGCCTAGACAGACATTCGCCAAGTAGTATGAAGTCAAACGTTTGAAGTTTCTCATCGGGGCTCAATATTCATATACATACATACGCATATGTCTAACTAGCTAGCCACTAGAGCACAAGAAGTTAAAATTATAAACTTTGGACAAGGACAAAAGAAGGATCGATGCATTCCCATTTTCTCAGCCAATAGCTATTGGTATTGTGGCAACATCAAATTAAGTCTTGCTGTTGAATGTTTTTTTCTACACGTTATTGCGATTGTTATACGCACGTACGTGCATGTATATACAATTATACCACATAGTCTATCATGAGTTAGATATGTCGGATTTCGACAACCACAGCTTGTTTGGGGGTGTTGCAGGAAATATCTCGATCCCCGTTATGTTCATTTTTTGATGTAAGGTCAATAAATCTTTCTGCTATCAACTTTAGTTGACATGAAAAGGGGTTAGGCTGCTAGTGCTAGCTGCTGCTAACTAAAGAAGGATGTATTAGTTATTCAATTGTTTGACCTTTGATTTTGTAGTAGAGAACTACTATTGGAATTTAGAAGTTTAGTACTAGAGCTTTTTTGACTGCATGAGATGGGAGCTGGTATTAGTCGGATACCCTAAATTTCTGGATTTTATGACACATTCACTTGTTGTTTTTTCAACTAAGAAACAAGATGAAACCTTAGTTGAATGTAGCTGGGTACTACTACTGCTAGTCAATGGCTAACTTAGATCTTCTAATTATGTAGAGTGACCAATGACAAGAATAGTAACTGGGAGTAGAATGAGGACAACAAGATAGAGTACCATTATTGTGCTATAACATGGACACCATTTTCTTTCTTTTTTTTGGATGCAAGTAGATCAAAATGTCGAGCTTCAAATACTATTTTGTTGTCAAAACCCATGCATGCTTATCTTTTGGAGTTCGGATCATGTTTTAAAAATTTTAACCTATTCTCAGCTAAATTTCGCAGTACCTTCCAAAGTCGCAGATGTACACATTACACACTTTAAACTCTTAACGACAAAATCACTAACCATTCAAAAGGTATACCCATCAAAATATAGGACCTACTAATCACCTTTCAACCCATCCATTTTGACATTCAAAGGTATTTTTTGTGTACTGTTATGTACTTCATTATTTCATTTTTATGACAAGTCAATTATGTTTTCGAGAAAATAATGTATTTTGGCGTCTTTATGCCTATAGAGCCTTGTCATCGTTCATTGGTACTGACTTCACTGTGCAAACAGTGCCAATGATGGTAAATTGAATCATGTCGATCAAAGGATAACAAAGTTCTTAAAAAAATAGTTTAAGCTAAAAGGTTTCTATTACTCAGTTTTCTAAACAACCTTGAATCCCTAAAACAATATTTTAAAAACAATGTCAATAAAATATTGTTTTTTTAGTTTGCATCCAAATTTTTTAGTGATGCAAGGAAGAAACACGTCAATAAAAAGCAGATATAGCCGTGTCAACAAGTAATTACGACTGACTAAGATTTCGATTTATTTCCAGAGTTTTTCTGAAGAAAATTAGAGTGCATTAATTAAACTAGACAATAAAATATAAGATACAATCCAAGGCAAACAAAAAGAAAAACAACTACTTGTGTACATGTATTAGTCTCAACTGTTATGCCCAACTTTGATGGAAAGGTTAAGGAGTGGTTGTTGTAATCGTATATGTAATTTGTGCAAATACTCATGCTATCAGTCTTCTGGTTCTTAATTGCTTTGACAATTGCATGAGTTTGAATAGGTATTTGGCCTTTCTTTAAGAGCTGTATACTTATATCGATCGGTTCTAAATTGTTTTGAGAAATATAAGAACTTCGGTATTTAAGTGATTTTTAACGAAGTCCCAAACTAGCAAAGAAAGGTAATTTTGGAACCCCAAATTATCAGAAAACCCATACACGATGCAATTCTACGAAGATGACCAGTACAGATATTGATTATGGACTCCACTCCCGTTACCTGAATCTACGTATGAAAATATAGAGGAATCCAGTAATCACCATAACTGCACTGTTCAACCATGTAATAAATGTTGGAGTCTTGCAACTTACGAGAATACGAATGCTGGTTTAGAAAGTTCAATAACAAACATGTTGTAGAGAAAGAGAGTGAGAGAAAGAGAGTGCCTTATGTGAATCTTTTTCAGCCTCGACAGTTTCACAAGGAAACCAATTTGCGTCTCCAAGATATTTTTTTGCCATGTAACACAAATATCGTTGCTATACTTCCTCTTGATAGCAACCTGAAAAGGTTTAGGATCGAATTCCAAAAGTTAGATAGTGCTTTTCCAATGATATTGTTAGTGCTCACTTCGTTCTTTAAAAGAGTTATAATTGTATTTTTACTAGTTGCACGATTCAGAAAGTTCAAAGCTTATTACAAATTTTGAAGAAAGAGTACAGATTTTCTTTTCGAGAAGGTAAGAGTAGTAACTAGTAACTAGCATATTAAACAAATATGGCTGACAATTAACTGTAGCTTAACACAGAAAACTGTATCATCTAGAGAAGCTATATCGGACCAATTTAACAGAATTTTATATGGTACATTGTACTTAAGCTTTTGATGCTTCTTGATGAAAATTTCTCACTTTAATCTAAAAAACATAATCTTTATCTACAATCTTTGTTTCCTACCCTCTTTAGTTTTCGCCAATGTCTCAAAGCATCTCCTGAGATTAAGATCCAAAACCAAAACAAGTAGCTAACACAAAACAACTGTGTACAAATTGAGACTTCAAACTAAATCAAAAGAAAACGTTGCAACAAGCTTACCTGATTGCTTCTAGTTTTTTTTCTTTTTCTTTCATTCAATAGATTATGATAAACCGAGCAAATACAGCTATGAGAACTATAATATTAAGAAGAGTTCACATGGGTAGCATTAAGCATGTTCCACCTAACCCCTTGCATGCAGTTGAACCAGCCCAATATTTGTGATTAAGGGTTTAGTTAAGAAACTCATCTTACATGAGTATAATTAAGGGGAAATTGGGGATATGCCCCAAAATCAACTGTTATCTTGGGGATATGTCCATTCCAATTTCTGGGAATATTTCCCCAAAGTAACTGTTTGGGTCAAGGAACCGTTAAATAGTCAATTTATCGTAAATGTGTCTGAACTTTCTCTCTAATTTCTTTAAGATTTTTTCTGTCTGAATATCTTCCTTAACCTTGTAAGGTGTTAGTATATAGTATAATTCTCGTATGTAATCCCTAGTGTGTGTGAATGTTGACTGCTTAACGGTTTTGAATGAGATTTTAGACGGCTGGAGCATATTCCCGACAACTGGAATCTTGGAGCATATCCCAAGATGATAGTCGATTTTGAGGCATATCCCCAAGTTTCCCTATAATTAATAGAGCAGTTTTTTGATTCTTTGATCACGCAGAATAAATATCCTTGATGACAATAGACTGATTTTACATTGTGGTCAGAGTTCACATTTGCTATCTCAAAAACAAAAATGCAGTCCCGTAACAGATTACGCTTCATTTTGTTTGATATGCAAACTTTATGAGTAGCTAAGTAGGTTCTTTAACCAAAACGTTGAAGTTTTTTCTCGAATACCAATAACATATACATAATCACTAGAGCACAAGAAGTTAAAACTAAAAACTTAAGACAAGGACAAAAATAGGATCGATGCATGCATTCCCATTTGCTCAGCCAAATAACTAACAGTGTGGTGGCAACATCGCATTTGGAGTCGCAATGGTTAAGATTTTGACTTGAATGTTTTATCTTGTTTATCTACTGCGTTACTGCAATTTACGATCGATATACACACATGCATACACGTACATGTATACCACATAGTCCATCATGAAATAGAGATATGTCGGATATCGACAGTTATAACCACGTACTAGGGTGTTACAGTAAGAATTTATCCAACCGATTCAAACTCAAAATGACCGATCCGCAATTCAGAATTTCATACATCAAAATCTAAGAAGCTGAGTCGACTCATTGAGTTAAGTAGGTAGTGTCGTTATTTAAATCGTTTCTTGCTTTGACACTCGTTTGATCCGTCTATAATTCATTTATATTTCATTACTCATATATCTCTACATACTTCATTTTCCAAGCGTAGAAAATCTTTCAAAAATCTCATGGTGATGGTTATATCTTTGATGTAATTTTGTATCCACAACTTTAATGATGCAAGGAAGAAACACCTTGATAAAAAGGTAGAGAATATGGTTGTGTCAACAAGTAATTAAGACTAACTAAGATTTTGATTCTTTCCAAAAAAAATTAGAGTGCACCGAATAAACTAGACATTATAATAAAAGAAAAACATATTAACCAAGGCAAACAATAAAAGGGAGGCGATTTGTGTGTATAATTAGTCTCAACTGTTATGCCCAACTTTGAAGAAAGGATTAATGAGTGGTTGTTAATGATTTCACATATATATTATGTGCAAATACTCATGCTGTTAGTCTTCTGGTTCTTAACTGCTTTGACAAATGCATGAATTTTGAATAGTTATTAGGCCTGGCCTTTCTATCTGTTCTAAATTGCTTTGAAAAATATCAACATTAGTGATTTCTGTCTAAGTGCTGCATTAGAGCATCTCCGATGCTAGGGGTGAAGGTCTTTTTTAACCAAAAATTGATCTCCGATGCTAGGGTCAAGGCTAATGAAAAATCATGACAAGGATGCCATCTTATAAGAAGGGGTAAAGGAGAAAGTCATATCTTCACCTTTTCCATGACCCTGGGTCTATTGACACATCATCAATATTTTATTCAAAATTGATTTCTTTTGATTAAAAAATATTATTATTGGGTGATAACTTCAAAGATAGTTTTTTCCATAATTATGACCACTTATAAAACTTATGAGAACTAGTCTTAAAAACCCAAGGTGACCAAACCTAAGGTACAAAAACCCCGTTCAAATGTTGGGATCCATTAAAACTCCATCTTAAACAAAATTGATACAAAAACCCCAAATTTCAAATGGTTTCATCAAATTCTTTGGGGTTTTTATGTTACTTTTGTTTTTTTGGGGTTTTTGTGTTACTTTTGTTTTGATGAGTTTTTTGTGGATGGATAGTGACACCTTTGGTGTTATAACTCGCGGACCGAAAACTTATTCCAAAATTGATTTTAGGGTAGAAAGACTTTAGCAATGGATTTGAAACTTGAGGTAAAATATCAAATTTTTATTTGTTTTAGCCACATAGGAATCACCCCCAATAAAAAAATATTAATAAGACCTCCACATAAGATGACTTCCACACCTTAGCATTGGAGATGCTCTTAGAAGTTCCAAATCAACAAAAAGAGGTAGTTTTGGAGCCTTGAGGTAACAGCAGGGACGGAGCTGCTAACAGTCTAGTGGGGACAATTGTCCCCCCTAGATTTTGTTATGCTTCCTATATAGGTTCGGTAATTTGGAAATTTTAGTACATAGGGGGACAAGTTTATGCGAGATAGTTGGAAATTTGGTAAGGAAAACTAGAATTCGGTATTCTTCCCTTAATTACTAATAGTTTTCCAAGAATAAACTGTATATATGAAAGTTTTCCTGGAATAAACTGTGTATGAAAACTTCAGATTGCAAGCAAAATTAAGAATCCAATAAGCAATATGCTATGAAGATGGTAAATTGATTCAAAATGGCTAGATACCCTTAAAACTGTCAGCCACACCCATCCCTAGCATGTTTATTATGCACGAATTCATATATTATAATTTAACAAATATTTCTATGGGTTGGCAACCAAAAAATACATTAAGAAGACGAGAAAAAAAATTCGCGGCCCGCCTAACCAGTTTTAGAACATGACTTTCATCTGTCCCCCCTCAACAAAAGTTCTAGCTCCGTCCCTGGGTAACAGAAAACTAGTGCATAATGCAATTTCGCGAAGATGACCAGTACAAGGTAATTTTTGACATGAAGTCTCTCAATGCCATCAAAGACATTTGAGCAACCCTCCTGCATACACTGTTAGGTGATAAGAGGACGGATATGACAAAGCAGTTGCACTTGCACGTTGGGGGAAAAAAAAGAATTTACTTAGGCCTAAGGTATTGGAATCCCACTGCCTGATATGAGCTTATGGCAATAACATGGTGATGCTAGTGAAGTTAGGATTCTAGATAGGGTAGGGGGGAGAATAATAAATCTACCAGCCATAGACAGAGCTAACACACATTAGATTAGCCTAGCTCTGAAGTTCTTACTTCATTACCGTGCAGCCACAAATAAGAATGAGATCTTCACATTATGCCCAACTTTGAGGGATTAACGAGCGGTGGTTAATGACATATTTAAAGAAGCAAAACATTCTCTTTCAGTTATCAGCCAAATGAGAACACAATTCTTTGCATGTGCCCAAGCAATTCAAATCTGCCAACACAATTCCATTGTCACAAAAAAAGGGTTTCAGGAGATAACCAGAAAAAGTCAGAGTTGTACTTGTCAAAAATTAGCTTCTTAATTAGCAAATTAGAGAACCATGACCAGAATCTGCAGATAATCTCCAATATAGATTAAAACCACCACCACCACAACAATCATGTTCAAGAACAATATCAAAACAGAAGCCATAACCTGCTGCTAACATAGAGAATACCCTTCCTATAATTATTATAACTGCAATGTCTAAGGAAACCATACCGATAAAATTCCCCAAATGACACAAAAAGAATTTACGACCCCTTCTTAAGACACTGCATTTTTTTTTCTAAGAATAGGGTCCATTCCATTGTACTACTCAATGCAAATAGTTTCATGTATTTCACTTCTTTTTCTTTGATTTGCTTAATCTTTGGATACCCTCCTTCAAAGTCGCCTTTCTACCTTCTTTGAAGTTCCATAATTCTGAGACTACGTACCTCGCACTCCCATTGTATTCATTTAACTCCAATAATGATGTTGCAACAGCTTTGAATACCTCATCACCCATGTCATTCCTCAAGCGACTCAACTTTTCATCCTTCTCATTTATCTTCGTCTACAGCAGTTTAGTTACGTTCAATGATTAAGGGATGCCAATTAAAAAGCAAGAAATATATGAACATCTTCTTCTGCCTATGCACTGAATTATATGAATTCATATTCAACTCTTGTGAATATTAAAGATGGTTATAAGATGTCAAACTTTCTAAAAAAAAAATGCTCAAAATTCTAATGTGATTAGACACCTTCTTCCAAGGTTGATTAACCTAGCCGCATTTCCCAGCCTACATAGAAGATGAAAACAGGTTCTTTCTAGAAGGTAGGAGGCGAAGCAGCTCAGCTGCCCATTGGAACCGGAGGTGTGGTTCCTACAGTTTCCTCCAAGTCCCAATCCAAGTGTTACAACTCAAATTTTGTGGTTTATCGTGAATGACCTGGAAAACTCTGGTATCCAAAATAATTGTCAGGCAACAAAAGTAGATGACCAATGTGAAACTATACATTGTCAGGCCCATGCACTACTAATGGGCTCCTGTTATCCAACACGAAATGTGGAAATGTCCAAATTTAACGTTGTGGTGTGTGAAATAGAATATAGCTGTGTCCACAAGTAGAATCCAACTTGTGGACCGGATCTGCTCGATTCTTCGAAACTATGGCACTCGAGGTTATTCATGTAGGTGTGAACCCTAATAATGGAGGTTTGAACCCTAATAATGGATATTTTGATGATTGTTTATTTTATTCAATGTATCAATAACCCAGATCAATTGTGATAAACCATTATTTATGTTGGTTTCAGGTAACCATCAATGCATCCAAGTTATACCCTTGCATAGCTTGGTCGGATTGCAGCCAATTTGTACTGGTGATGTTTCTTTCTTGATATTTTGTAATTTGTTGGGCGTGTTCTTTTCTTTTTATTAGTCAGGACTCTGGAGTAAAGGGAATTGAGGTTAAAAATTTTTTTGAGGCTTTGGCTGGAAGAGATGGGAAAGAAATTTAGTAATCTTTTTATTCATGCATCGTTGCAGTTGCGAAAAGGTTGGTCACTATCTTCAAACAATGGGTTTTGTACTATTGTTTAAAGCAGTGGCGGAACTAGACATTCGATATATGGATGGCTTGAGCTTTTTTTAGGGCTTGCTTAAGTGTAAAACGCATATACCAACTATGGCCCAACATAAAAAAGGCTTTGAAAAAAATGACTTTTTTTCTTGTTGGGGCTGGCTTAAGCTAGCCCTAGTCACAAGGTAGTTCCGCCCCTGGTTTAAAGCGTCAAACTGTGTTTTTTGAGTTGTTAATTTATTTTTAATTTTGTCAAATTTGTTTCAGATCACCTTCGAATTTATCGCCAGATGTTCAATGTACAACAACAAAATTTCCGCTCAATGAAAAAGAATCTCCCAAGAAAGTAATTATCAAAGGTAAAATTCTAATAATCGTAGAGAAACTATTCCTATGAACATCTTAAAGAACAATTCTTCTTACTTGAAGAGTAATAAAATTCGATTAATCAAGTTAATCCCATCACCATGAAATTCTACTCCAGCGGGTAACATAATAATGACGGTCTGTACCAATTTGTGGGTAATTGGATTTACTGATTTGTATTTTTTAAATTCAAAGATTAAATTATGTATTATGTGTATTTCAGGGTCAATGAGCATATAGAAACTCATTGAAAAATCATTCCGTGGGAGTTAAAAGAACATTTAACGCTTTGTATCAAAAGAAACCTCCAAGAGAATTCGCCTAAAGAGTAAGAGGATAATTGGGAGATGCAATGCAAATGCAATGAGTTCAATTTGAAAGCGGTTAGTCAGATGGGTGTCCCTTGGAGCATCAATATGCATCCCAAGTTTCTGATTTTGTCCCTTGGTAATGTTCTGGTCCTCTAATTAGGTGTAACTTTGTTTATCGCTTCGTAGACATGTGTCTATATTATAAGATATGTCTTTATAATGTTCTGCCATTGTTGGTGCCACATGTTAGTTAGTTTGATAGAATGTTAGTTAGTCGGGTGACACTAGCGTATTTAATTAGTTTGATAGCGACTATTGTTTGCTCGGTGATTATAAAGGGCTAACTAATTTTCCCTTTGGTTAATCTCTGGATTCCTTCCTTAAGTGTGTGGCCCTTCTCCCGTCTTTGAAGTTCCACAATTCTGGGACTATGTACCTCCCACTCCCATTGTATTCATTCAACTCCAAAAGCGCATTTGACACAGCTTTGAATACCTCGTTACCCATGTCATTCCTTACACGACTCAGCTTCTCATCCTTCTCATTTTTTTTTGATCGGTCAAAAGAAATTTCATTGAAAAAAAGCACTTAAGAGAGGTGCCTTAACCCAATGGTTACAACCGAAAAAAAAAAAGTGGAACCGAAAGGGGATTCGTCTACCCAAATACAAAAAACACAAAAATTACGGAGGCCGGTATAATGAATCCCATAAAGCAACCACAATATTTTCCGTAAGCCCTAACATTCTTGTGTTTGATTCGGCCCAAAATAACGCTTGGAATTTGACATCTCTAATGAGGCTTGCCAAATTTTTCTTTTTGTTATCGAAGGTTCTTGCATTTCGTTCTTTCCATATACACCACCAAATTGCAACCGGAATGTTATTCCATTTGCGGCAAAGTCTTTCGTCTCCCCAATTGAACTTCCAAGTCTTGATATAGACAATGATATTAGGGTCGTATGACCATCCAAAGTGGAACCCTTCACGAAGTAATCCCATATTCTCCGGGTTATTCAACAACCATAGAACAAGTGCGAACTCGATTCATCGTCTTCCTCACAAAAACGACAAACACTAGAGACATCCATACCTCTTCTTAAAAGTTTATCCGCCGTCATTACCCGATCATGAGAGAGAAGCCAAAGAAAAAAATTGATTTTGTGAGGGTACTCATTACTCCATACAATATTGATTGGATAATCTGGCTCACCTTGATCGTCATTGTCTTTACTTTCATCCTTAACCGTATATTGACCATGATCACTACCAACCTAAATTCGGGTATCCGTAACCCCTTCTTGAATAAAGATGAAAGAGAGAAGATTTGATATAGATAACACTTCACTTGTAATGGTTTGAGAGTATCTTTTCCTAGACATGAAGCCTACCTTACACCATCTTCCCTAAAATCAATAAATCTTAGGTATATTGTATGCCGTGGAAATTCTAGACTGTCGACTAACACCAATTTCCATCTTTTTTGGTGAAAAAAAACCTTACCAAAACTTCCAATATTAAATAAATGGTCAAACAAGTGAATAACTAAATTTTTGTTCTGTTATAAATTAAATAACATATTATTTCAATCACCAGTAGAACCCATTTTGATGTCAAAAAAAGTTGGTAGCAGAAAGATTTATTTATGTCACAATTAAAATGAAGAGAAAAATATTATCGGAACACATTCCTAACGTGGCAAGAGTTTGCAAAATCAAAAATACGTATCTCATGATATATCATCTATGCATGTTTACGAGTATTATTGATCATAATTGTATGTATAAAAATGTGTAAAATACACGTTCAAAATAAAATCTTAAATACCAAAAACGTAAGTTATCGTGTTCCACAACACCAACATTTGGTTTCTCCGTTTTATTGATTATCTCATACGATACTTCGGTGGGTTGTGATTAATTAATTGTACCGGTTTTTTGCCATTGTATCTTTGACTATTTTATTCGAGGAAGAAGCCTGCCAAATGGGTTTAAACTCTCTCCAAAAGCTATTAGTTGGTGATCAAAAGAAGTGGCCAAAAATTCCCCCCTTGCTGAGATCTTCCCCTTTAATGGCCTTGACAAAATAAGCTCTCACACTGAACGGTGATGAAACCCTTGCTTCCTATTGAAAAGGATAGTGAAGTCAAGAGTATGGGGTGGAAAAGAGCTCTTCTGCCTTGTCCAATAAGTTGGGATGCTAAAGGCTTTGTGACTCCAATCATGGACCAACTTGATCTTGTCACATGTTGAGCCTGTGCTGCGGTAGCTACAACGGAGAGTATTTTTGTGATTAAAAGAGGTCGTTTAGTTGAATTGTTTATCCAGCAAGTTGTTGATTGTGCCGATATAGATGGATCTGAAGAAAGGCGCGAGTATTTTTTATTCAGGTTCATCAAATTTTATGGCATGTGTACTGCAAAAGATTATCCAGGATGTTCTCAGGGCTGTGATATTAGTAAATCACATTTGTCCGTTGTAAAAATCCATGAGCGGCTTCTAAACTATGAGGCTTACGAACGATGCATTTACAGAGGAGGTGACAAAAGCAAATAATTACTTTCTGATCCTGGTTTCCATTCGTATGTACTTGTCGGTTGGGGATGTGATGACACTACACGGCAATATTTCCTGAAGATAAAAGAGCCCAAGGGACCTTCATGGGTCAAGATTGTTTCTTATTTTTGGAAATTATCGAAGAATTGGATGACATTATTACTTATGTTTGTTATCCAGTATTGAACAACTAGCTAGGGAAAGTGTTTTAAGTTTCTATCGAAAGAATTGGTTGTTTGAATTGTTTTTTAAACTTCTCGATTAAACTATCTTATATAGAGCATAAATTTTTAATTAGAAAAAGGGAAGTCAGAAGAATCGAAAAATAAGAAGTTCAAAGAGTTACTAACCTTAGTTTTGTTTGTGCCTCTTGTATATTTGAAGACCACTTTACAGTGGTTAATAATTTGGGTAGTAAAACCAAGTCTCCTATTATGCATTTTAGGTATCAGTACAGGTTCTTTGAGTGTTAGTACTTTATGAAAACATAATTGTTACTGACTTGCATCTAGAAAAAAAAATTCTTGCTTCGCTCTTCTCCATATTTAAACTTCCTGAAGGGAACACCATATGGACACCTCTGTGCCATTACGATTATGTGCAACATCTGGGCAGAACTGCTCGATTGGCCCCTTCTATAAACTAACAAAAACAACGAACATTTAAACCATTTCTGGTTGATGCATCTATATGGAGAGAGATTCCTAAAGAAATGAAATTAAACAAAAGTAAGCATGTCGTAAAACTTGCGAGTTCCACTGAAAAGTTCTCTAGCACTTGGGTTTAAAGGGTTCAGAGAGAAAACGAAAGAGAGACATTTTTATTTACACGAACCCTAACTCTAATATACTAGTACTAATCCTAAAAAAATACTAGATCATTTCTGTTTTCATCTTCTCCCAAATTATAAACTAAAACAAACACAAATATCTTTTAATTTCCTAACTTCATAATATTTACTTTAATACATCATATTCAATAAATATTCGGTTCATTTAAACCAAGAAATTGTACATTTACATTGAAAATAGCTTGGACTAAAAATTATTTGATTAACAACAAAAGTTTTGAGAATGAGATAAAGCAACTAAACGCTAGTTTACTTCTTGATAAACAAGACCCTAGACTTCATTTTTATAAACTACCAACCAGACTTTTCTGGTAATGCATGATGCGTGGGAGGAGGAGGAGAATAAGTCTTTGTGCCGACGAGAAAAAATGGGATGATCGGGAAGAAAGCCGGAGTTCGAGGTATTGAAAAAAATATTTGAATTCATAATGTTAGAGCGTTTTCTTTGGTTACCATCAGATTCACAGAATTAAATTATTTTGGCACTTTGTGTCTACTGGAGGTTTGATTCCCTCGAAGTACTCATCTATATCTATTTTTTTCTCTTCAAAACGGCTTCTCTTAGCTGATTTCTGAAGTTAGAAGTAAACATAATCTAAACATACAAATTTTCAACTTACACATTGCTCAAATGCGTAGGGAGGAACATTTAGTTTTGAATTTTGAACTTAGTTAGAATAAACACAATGCAAACTCTAGCGCATTCGAATATGTTTCCGGCAATATTTGTCTCTCAACATGTTCATTTAAATGTTATTATACAAATAAATCTTTTGTTGTTACCAACTTTGTATAACATCAAAAATAGTTAAATATTGGTTATTCACTTGTTTGACCTTTTATTTTGTAGTTACAAAATAATATTGGATGTTTAGTTAAGTTTTTCAATGCAAGAGATGGGAGTTGGAATTAGCTGATAGTCTAAAATTTCTATGACATAAAAGATATCTGAGATTTCTCGATTTTTGGACATATTCACTTCTTATTTTTTCGACTAATAAACAAGATAAATCTTAGTTGAATGCAGATGGTAATACTAAACAACGATATAAATCTTTTTTTTTCCCTTGACTATCAGATGATCACTTTCATGGTGGGGCACTGATCTAAACGGTCTTCTTATAAAAAATAAATAACAAATTTTTAGTAAATTATAATGAGTTTGAAGTGAAATTGGAACGCTATATAGAAAATTTGAAGAAATTTGGGTTAAAAGGGATTTGAAAAAATTGAAAATTCTCTATTTTCCAACGTTTTTCAATTACTTCTAATTTATTGGTCATCCAAAAATCCTGAGAAAATTAAGGTTTATAGTTCTTCAAACACATAGTACTTCTTCGTTCTCCTTCAGTACCCGTTGAGTTGTTTTCTAGTGTTGAAACTATGTAGTCCCTTCATAATCAACTTGTGAAAGATGAACACCTTTGCTTGTGATCGATAGGACTATCAAGATATTTTCGTGAGCCTTTCTATCAAGGCTGATAAAAGTGTCACGATGTCTTCTATAGGATTAACGAGTCTTTTTAATATTTGAGAAATATTTTTTAGCTTACTTCTCAATTGAATATTCGTAGGGTGAATCTCATAAAGGATACAAGCAATCACATCTCCTTTATTCATTAGACGAAACCAGAAGTGGTACATATCCAACAATAATTTAAACATCAAGATACTTCATAGGAATTCTTTTTCTTAAGTAATTGAGAAAAATAAACTTGAACAGAATACAAACTTAACTAAATGGACGTTATATTATAAACTGGCGAAAGAAATATTGAAACATACTGTGAGAAAGGTTGGTCTTGGGTTATTTGGGTTTCACGAGCAAGGGGTTATTACTTATTATTTTTTCTTCCGGAAACACAGAAGAAAAAACTTTACAAAGCTAATCCTAACAAGAGCAAAACATAAGAGGAATAAGTATAAAGGTATGTCGGTTCAAGAACAGATAAACTGGTAAGAACCACCCAGATAAAAACTCATCGACTACCCGACCCTTTTTGTATATGACCCTTTGATACACAAACAAAAAACTTTTTCAATAAACCAAAAATGACGGCTTAAACCCAAAGTTAAACCAAACATGGCAAGAATTAAGGAAGTTAAAGAAAACTGAATCATAAGGAAACCAGAGAAGAAAAAGAAAAATATATATATGAAAACTTAAAGAAATAAAAACACTTGATAGAAAAAATAGATGGGCTTCGTGAATCAAAAGATCAAACACAGAGAAAAAGAGAAATTAACCACGTAACAAACCACATGCCCACCAAAGATGAAAATAAAAACCACCAAAAAACCAAAAAAAGAAAGAAAAAAAAAACATTCAAATGAGAGATTTTGTAATATGATAAGCAGAACAAAGAGTAAAGGTATTCTTTCATCAATCCAAGCTAACAAGTTCATAATAGGACAAAATATTTAAAAAAAAAAAAAAAAACCCAAAGCCTACCATGATGAAAAGACCCAAAATTATTAAGAAGAAAAGGATCCGAGAAAGGGAAAGAACTCCATAAAAAAGAAATAAAAGAAAGATGATAAAGAAGCGAAGAAATCTTCTCTCAAAACTTGATTGAACTAGCTTAAAACTACAAACAAAAAGGTTTGTGTATGTTATTGTCCCCTTATTCATCCCTACCCATGCTCATACGCCCGTAATAAACCCCGAATCTAACCTAGAAATTACCCTTTCATGGAGGTTGAGATAGAAAAATAAAGTCAGAAGGAAAAACTTTTGAAGAGAGAAAAAGAGTCGTTGAAAAAGGTTCAAAACATATAGAAAAAAGCAACCACTCTTGGATAACAAATTTGTGCTACTAACCATCTTTGAATCCATCTATTCCTTCCGTTTGAAAATACTTTTATTTATTTTGTAGCTAACTTTATTTAGCATTATTTTTATTTTATTTCGAAAGAGGAGGACCTAGTCACACTTTGATTCTCATGGTACCTCACATTTTCACCGTTAATTTTTTTTCTTAATATAAAATCCAAGTCATTTGAAAGCTAATATTTGGGGAATTGTACCCCTTATACAAATCTCTACATATAAATACCAAACCTCACTATCTGCTAACTATAATTTTGACGGTTTAAAATTTATTAAATTTCGACAGCTGATTTTCAAAGTAATCAATGATTGTGTTATGTTTTTCGCAATGTGCTCATTTTTGTTAGAAACGTATAGCATTGTTTAGGAACATAACCCCAAAATACTAGATTTAAATCGGTTACCTTACGTTTAGGTTTAGGTCCAAAGTGTGAAATAGTGTGAGAATCAAAGTGTGAAGAGATGAAATTAACTTTTAAACATAGAACGAGTGATGAGATATCAGATGTTCTAGTAAAGAAGGCAAGAAAAGGAAGACTAAATAAACAAAGATGGAACCAAATGCCAAACTTTTCTCTCGATTCTATTTCTTTAGATAGGCATGCAAATTCATTTCAACTGCACTTTGCCGAGGATTAAGTTCCATTACGTTGGGGGAAACTCATATGCAGCGGCGGAGCCAGGATTTAAATGTTGGAGGGGCCATATGGAGATGTGTAAAAAAAAAATTAAACAGAGAACCAAATATAAAAAAAATTTAAGTAATAAAGTGAAATGAGATTATTTAATCAACTTAATAGAAAAAAATACTATTGTCGAAATGTCAAAATTAAATAGATAAATTTGCGCATCCAAACTCTAATAATATCAGAATAAAATTCGTCGCTCTTTTAGATCTCGAAAATCGTCCATAATCGAATCCAAGCTAAATGTTTCAGCGATTTCTTTTTCAATGTACACAAGTAAAGAGTCATTTAGAAACTCGTCCTCCATTTTGTTGCGAAGCCGTGTTTTGACAATACGCATAGCAGAAAATGATCTTTCTGTTGTTGCCGTAGAAACTGGAAGTGTAAGCACGAGCACGAGTAGTCTATAAGTAAGCGGATATGTTATTGACTGCCTAGTCTTTACCAACCAATGACATAGATCTGAAATGCTTGATAAATCTTTAAACTCTGGATGTTTAAGAACGCTATGCTCATAGTGTTGCAACTCCAGTCTCAAGTTCAGCTTATCATAATCTGAGAAGTCTTCGGGGTAAAATTTGTCCACCAAATTACAAATGTTATCTATATTTAAAGCTTCACGTGCTTCACGAGGATCCAGAGACGAACTAAGAATAAGTAGCTCCATCGAACTCTCTGCAAAACGATTGTTAATTTCGTATAATTGAGAATCTATTGCAGCATAAAAGATTTCTCTTCGATAATATTGTTCCACTGTAAGTTCATTTTGTTGATTCCGAGCTCTCCCTCTTCTTGCTACATAAGGATCGTCCATGTTCGGCACATCTATGGATCGTTTCTCACAAAACAACTTCACTTCATTAATCAAGTTGTTCCATCCTTTGTCCCTCAAATTTTGGAGCAATTCTTTGGTTGATGAGACACACTGCATAGCATTCAAAATATCCTGGGATTGATTTTGTAAAGTCTGGCATAGAAAATCAGTGATCTCCATAATTGATTTCATGAGATGTAAAGTGAAAACAAAATCAAAGCAAGTTATCGATTCATAAGCTGCATCTGCATCTCCTCGTTGCACATTAAAAACGTGAGAGTTATTCATAGAAGAAATGTGTTTCTCACTTTGGTTGGAGGGGCCATGTTGTACTTAACTTGGATATCTTGGATGAAATCTGCATATATCCCTACTTAATCGCCTTAATCTTGGGGTGGCCATGGCCACCCAAAACTTGCACATAGCTCCGCCGCTGCCTGTAATATATGCTCTTCGAATTACATCGTGCAAATCAACATGATAATCCCAAATTTGTGGGCGTAGTCCTGGATCACGTTCTAACTTGGAACTATCAAATTCACTGATTTGAACTCTTGGAGACTTTAATGGCCTAGAAGCAGGGACGTTAACATTGACAGCCGGCGAATCATTGTCTGAGTTACTGCTATTTTGCCTTTTAAAATACCCATATATTTTAGATTGATTTTTCATCTTCAAAAAAATTGAATTCAAATTGGAAATGATATTAGTTATGTGGACATATTATATTTTCTGGTTAAATTACAGTACAAAAATTATGGTGGACTGGACAATATATACCTTAGGTGCGGCGCTTGGTGGCGGTGGTGGTGATGGAGGAGAACTTGTAGTTGCTGTTGGTGGTGTGGTAGGGCTTCTGGTGTTGTCTTCCATGTGAATTAATGTTGGTGCAACTCTGTGTTTGTTCCTAAGGATTTGATCCACTGAAATCCAATATATAGTTTTGACTCAATGACTCTTGAGATTAAACAATAATATAACTAATTAGTATTCTGGGAGAAAAAAGTTTACAATCTCGCAGCCAATACAAATGTTTGTACATACCTTGTATGCCTGTTTTAGTGATTGAGCGTTTCCGGGAGATTGGGGCGACTTCTCCAATCTATAATCTGTTTACGAATTAGGATCTTGTTTAGTTGTTTAGGGTTTAACTAAGATATAAGACCGACCTAAACTCTTTTCCTAAGAAAGCATCCAATCAAAGTTAATAAATCTTTTAAGAATAAGTAGAAAAGGAAATTCAAAAATATTAAGAGCTAGATTTAAGGGAAGTTAGAACCAATTTAAGGAAAACATTAAAAACGTGAGAGTTATTCATAGAAGAAATGTGTTTCTCACTTTTGTTGGAGGGGCCACGTTGTACTTAACTTGGATATCTTGGATGAAATCTGCATATATCCCTACTTAATCGCCTTAATCTTGGGGTGGCCATGGCCACCCAAAACTTGCACATAGCTCCGCCGCTGCTCATATGTCATGTAAGTTTGTATTTTCTTTCTCGAATTTTATAAGATGTCTAACTTTCAAAAAAAAAAAAAAAAAATGCTCAAAATTCTAATGTGATTATGTAATGCCAGACAGACACTTTGCATCTATAGACCAGAACTCCCTTCAGTTGTGGTTCCTACAGTTTCCTCCAAGTCCCAATCCAAGTGTTCCAACTCAAATTTTTTGGTTTATCGTGAAATGACCTGAGAAACTTTGGTATCCAAAACAATTGTCAGGCAACAAAAGTAGATGACCAATGTGAAACTATACATTTTCAGGCCCATGCACTACTAAGAGCATCTCCAATGCAAGGGCTAAAGGTCTTAAAATTGGATGACACCTAGGATTTAAGAATTTTTGTACCAAATTTCCATCTCCAACACAAGGGTCAAGGTCATAGAGATAGATGACATGGCTAAGTGGGGGTAATAGAGAAAGTGTAAATAAGACTTTCTCTATGACCTTGGGTCTTAAAGCCACATCATTATTTTGTCTCTAAATTCAAATAAAGTTTGTAGATAATACCTTGGGGGTTGGAGATCAACTTGAGGTAAAAATATTTACATTAATTATTTTTTTGTCATTTAGTAATGACCCACACATAAGAATGTGTTAATATGACCTCAACATAGGATGACCTTGGCCCTATGCATTGGAGATGCTCTAATGGGCTTCTGTTATCCAACACGAAATGTGGAAATGTCTAAATTTAGAACCATTTTTTGGGGACCATGGTTTTTTTTTTTTGGGACCCTGGTCTTATTAGGCCACCTTCCCTATAGTTATAAGGGGTGTCCTAAAGTGTGGAAATGACTAACCTACCCTTAACCTAATTTAATTTAAAACTAACCTAACAACCACATATATATATATAACCACCACATCCTCCCACCGCCGCCCACCACCACCACCACCTCCGACTACCACCGAGAGAAAAATTTCAATTTTTGGTAACTAATCATACGAATCACTAATCATTAAGTTCAGTTCTTGGTCATAAATTTGGGAAACCGAACTTTAAGTTCGGTTTGATCGTAAAAAATCTTAAATTTTTTTTGTAACCGAACTATATAGTTTGGTGTGATAGGAAGGAAAATTTACAAATTTTTTTGTAACCGAACATCTTACTGGTAACTAATCATTACTAATCATACTAATCATTAAGTTCGGTCCTTGGTAATAAATTTGGAAAGTCTTAAAAAAAAAAATTTAACCGAACTATATAGTTCGATTTGATCGCAAGGAAAATTTTCAATTTTTGGTAACCGAACTTCTTATCGGCAACTAATCATACTAATCAGTAACTAACTTTTTGTAATAGAGTAACTAATTATTACTAATCATACTAATTACTAATCATTAACTAATAACTAATTATCACTACAAAAAACCCGAGCATTGGCAACCATACGATTTTAGTTGCCTAAAACGAGTTTTGAGTTTTGAAAAAAAAGGCAACTAATGGTAGTTCGGGCTTTGGTTGCCGTATGGGGTGTTTCCAAAAGCAAAGGCAACTACTAAAAATTTCTTGTTGCTATGCGAACTTTTGGCAACTTAATTTGTTGTAGCCAAATACATTATTTGTTAAATGCAATAGATTAGACCCACTAATTTTTTTCTGTTGTTAGTTTGTTGCCAAATATTCTAACAACTAAGTTTTTCTAGTTGTCAGGTACTTGCCAAACAATGTGGCAACTAAAGTTACATGTTGTTGTGAATTCATTTAGCAAGTAACATGTTAGCAGCCAAATATTGGGATTTCGTAATTGTGGTAGGTTAAAGCAACTAAGTTGTAATTGGCAAATAATTGCCGAATCATTCAACAACTAACATCGGTAGTTGGCAACTGCTTCCCAAATCATTCCACAACTAAGATTAAAATCTCAGCAACAACGCATTGGGAACAATAACATATTGGGAATTGAAATTGCTTTACCGTTACAAAAGCTTAGAATAATAAATGTTCAAATGGTCAAACGTTCAACCGATTCAAATTTCTAGGTTGCAGTGCAAAAACATATTGGGAATTGGAATTACTAGGTCCTGCTACAAAAGTTCAAAACAATCAATGTTTCAGTTGGTCAAAGTTCATCAGACCAATACAAATTCCTATGTTGCACGGGGTTGGGTCTTCAAGCCAACTTGAATACAAAATTTGAAATTAAAAAAATGCTACACAGAGAAATTAATTCAGAAAATAATTCTTTTTTATAATTGACAAATACATTTATTATTTCAATTACAAGGATTACATACTTAAAAAATGACATTAAACATTCCATGAAAAAAGAGAACAAAGAAAAACAAAAAAGCTGATCTGAGTCTGATGGTATAATTCCGATTGGTCAGCTCGAACAAACGTCCAATTTTAGATGAATCTCAAGCGTCCAATTTTAGATGTAGGGTCTGGAATAATTGTCCCACATTTATCCCCCTTTCATTTGACCCGCTAATAGATGCACTGCAACACGAAAACCACACAAAAAAGGAGAATCAGATGAAACGGTGGTATATAGTGAATATTTTACAAACGGTGGTCAAGAACTATACCATAAGAAAATCAACCACAAGATTTTCATTCATGCACAGATTTCAGCAATTTCAGAGGTTATAGTAACCATTTAGGATAACACAATTAGTAATGACAATGTTGCATTGTTGCAGAACTTCAAAATTTGACATGTACTAAAACCATACGAAAGCCAGACAGTATTCCAAACATGTTGAAAGTTTAATTTTTTTGAAAAGATCCGCTGCACTTACTAACCAACTATACAAGCTTAGCCAACAATGTCATGAACAGACCATTATCTTGCTATGCGTCTCTTCTAATAGTCCTTCCAATAACTAGTTTTTGAGAAGGTTTCAATTTTTTCCATGAATTACTAATAAATGTGCTGTAAAATCCCAAAATAAGAAAACAAATAGAAAAGAACTCTTACCATTTCCTGAGAAAGAGGATTAGCACCAGTAAGTTTACATTGTGTAACAACAATATTATGCGGCTGATCTATCTGACTATGAAATTGGTCCTTCTCAAATTTATAGATCATATAAACCTCCGTCGATAAAACCCAATCATTCCGGTGATTTTATAGATCGATGTAGCATAGCTATTGAGGATTAGTTTAGGGAAATCCTAAAGTCAAAACTGGTTATGGAACTCTTTGTTATTGAAAAAATGGGTATCTTTCTTCTTCACGAGAGATTATCATCTTCTTCTTTTTTAAGCATAGAGATTATCATCTCTAATCAGTACCAATTCTGAGTATCATAAATCTTGGCCATCCAATATTGTTGATGCAAACGGTATTTGGTTTTTCTGATTTTTTTCTTTTTCTTCATCTCGATTCGGGGATAGATGATGAGTTTGGAAACAAAAATAGATGAAATCGTGTTCGGGTTCCTTTTATGCATTGTTAGTTTTCTATGAGGGAGGGAGAGGAGGCGGAGAGACAGAGGAGATGCGAGAGTGACAGTGGATGCGGAGATAGACATTAGTTTAGGGTTTTTGCCATCTTCTTCCATTATATACTCTTTTGATTTCTCGGATACCTAAACATAAAGATCAGTGGCTGTGATTTGTACCACGTGCGATACACACGTGCACATCTCTTAGTTGTAATATAGCTAGGTTGGACGATTTTATTTCCAACACCATTTTCATTGGTCTCCAAAGATATAAGGGTTAGCTTAGCTCCAAGTGTCCAAAGTAAATCTAATCCAACGGCTGTCATGATTTTAATAATATAACACATTTTTGAAGACTTAGTGAACAGTGGGATACCATTCTTGAGGGGTCCAAAGTTTTTAAGGAATCTACTTTAGGGTTGTCAATGGGTATCGAATTCCGTAATCGATAATCTGAGTTCCTATAGATAACTTTTCGATATAACGTTTATCGGAAATTTGTCGGTAATTATTGTCTTAACGAAACGGTATCGGATGAGGCACTTATCGGTTGGTTAACTGCCGATACCAGTAATTATTGTCTATCGGTATCGGTAAAACTCACATTTCGGTCCAAGGATGTAACTTTTTTTTAATTTCTTTGTGTTTTCTTTTGCAAGAACATGTAACTAAGCAAATTTGGAACACTTGTATGTGTTTATTTTGTGTTTGGCTTGGATTTTGAACTAAAATTTCTTATTTTAAACATAAACATAATCTAAACATACAAATTCTCAACTTACACATTGCTCAAATGCGTAGGGAGAAACATTTAGTTTTGAATTTTGAACTCAGTTAGAAGTAAACACAGTGCAAACCCTAGCCGCATTCAGAATATGTTCCCGACAATATTTGTCTCTCCAACATGTTCATTTAAATGTTATTATACAAATAAATCTTTCTGTTGTTACCAACTTTGTATGACAGCAAAAATAGATAAATATTGGTTATTCACTTGTTTGACCTTTTATTTTGTAGTGACAAAATAATATTGGAAGTTTAGTTAAGTTTTTTCAATGCAAGAGATGGGAGTTGGAATTAGCTGATAGTCTAAAATTTCTATGACATATAAGATATCTGAGATTTCTCGATTTTTGGACATATTCCCTTATTATTTTTTCGACTAATAAACAAGATAAATCTTAGTTGAATGCAGATGGTAATACTAATCAACGATATAAATTTTTTTCTTTCCCTTGAGTATCAGATGATCACTTTCATGGTGAGGCGCTCATCTAAACGGTCTTCTTCCAAAAAGAAATAACAAATTTTTAGTAAATTATAATGAGTTTGAAGTGAAATTGGAACGCTGTATAAAAAATTTGAAGAAATTTGGGTTAGAAGGGATTTGAAAAAATTGAAAATTCTCCATTTCCCAACGTTTTTAAATTACTTCTAATTTATTGGTCATCCAAAAAATCCTGAGAAAATTAAGGTTTATAGTTCTTAAAAAACATAGTACTTTTTCGTTCTCCTTCAGTACCCATTAAGCTGTTTTCTAGTGTTGAAATTACGTAGTCCCTTCATAATCAACCTGTGAAAGATGAGCACCTTTGCTTGTGATCGATAGGACTCTCGTGAGCCTTTGTATCAAGGCTGATAAAAGTGTCACGATGTCTTCTATAAGATTAACGAGTCTTTTTAATATTTGAGAAATATTTTTTTAGCATACTTCTCAATTGAAGATTTGTAGGGTGAATCTCATAAATGATACAAGCATTCACATCTCCTTTATTCATAAGACGAAACCAGAAGTGGTACATATCCAACAATAATTTAAACATTAATATACTTCATAGGAATTTTTTTTTTTAAAGTAATTGAGAAAAATAAACTTGAACAGAATACAAACTTAACTAAATGGACGTTATATTATTGATACATACTGTGAGAAAGATTGGTCTTTGGTTATTTGGGTTTCACGAGCAAGGGGTTACTACTTATTATTTTTGCTTCCGGAAACACAGAAGAAAAAACTTTACAAAGCTAATCCCAACAAGAGAAAAACAGAAGAGGAATAAGTATAAAGGTATGTCGGTTCAATAATAGATAAACTGGTAAGAACCACCCAGATAAAAACTCATCGAGTACCCGACCCTTCGATACACAAATTATTTTTTTTTTCAATGAACCAACAATGACGGCTTAAACCCAAAGTTAAACCAAACATGAAAGGAATTAAGGAATTTAAAGAAAACTGAATCATAAGGAAACCAAAGAAGAAAAAGAAAAAAATATATATATGAAAACTTAAAGAAATAAAAACACTTGATAGAAAAAATAGGTGGGCTTCGTGAATCAAAAGATCAAACACAGAGAAAAAGAGAAAAATAGAAATTAACCAAGTAACAAACCACATGCCCACCAAAGATGAAAATAAAAACCAGCCAAAAACCAAAAAAAGAAAAGAAAAAAAAAACATTCAAATGAGAGATTTTGTAAGAAGATAAGCAGAACAAAGAGTAAAGGTATTCATTCGTCAATCCAAGCTAACAAGTTCTTTTTTAGGACAAAATATTTAACAAAAACCCCAAAGCCTACCATAATGAAAAGACCCAAAATTATTAAGAAGAAAAGGATCCGAGAAAGGGAAAGAACTCCGTAGAAAAGAAATAAAAGAAAGATAATAAAGGAGCGAAAAATATTCTCCCAAAACTTGATTGAACTAGCTTAAAACTACAAACACAAAGGTCCGTGTATGTTATTGTCGCCTTATTCATCCCTACCCCATGCTCATACGCCCATAATAAATCCCGAATCTAACCTAGAAATTACTCTTCCATGGAGGTTGAGAAAGAGAAAAAAAGTCAGAAGGGAAAATTTTCGAAGAGAGAAAAAGATTCGTTGAAAAAGGTTCAAAACATATAGAAAAAAGCAACCACTCTTTGATAACAAATTTTGTGCTACTAACCATCTTTGAATCCATCTATTCCTCCCGTTTGAAAATACTTTTATTTATTTTGTAGCTAACTTTATTTAGCATTATCTTTATTTTATTTCGAAAGAGGGAGGACCTAGTCACACTTTGATTCTCACACTACCTCACATTTTCGCAGTTAATTTTTTTTCTTGATATAAATGTTGGAAAAATAAAGTTTTTTAGTGAATGAAAATTAATAATAAAACGTTTTTCAAAATAATTAATACACCTTCCAAATTTATCTCTCAGTCTTTATGGGATAAACTTACCGTATATATTTTCATTGAATGAAAAACTCAATTGCCATTGAAGAATTCTTTTTTGATTTGTATTCTTCACCTTCTCTTGCAACAATACGAGAAAATATCTTTCTTCTTTCGGTTTTCTATGCTTTAAAGAAATAAAATGAGAGATTTTTATATATAGAAAATTGATTAGTTTTCACGCCAAGCTCTAGTAGAATAAGGTTTGGATGTGTTATTCAAACTTTATTGAGATTGTTGAATCCTGGAGGCATATGTCCAGTAGGGCTATAGCATCATCTTTTTCAGAGTGTAGCCGGGCATTCTTGTCTTAAGGACAATATGTTGAACATGTGCCTCAATCTACCATTACCGGTTTTTTCTTTCGTGGTGTTTAACATGGATCGATTTTTTCAAGACAACATCAGTCCTTTTGGAGATGATACACAAATCAGATAAGTGCCTCTTATTTAGTATTGTTGTTTTGATATATATTATCAGTTTGAATTGTTATTCCCAAACAATAAAAACCAAGCCGTAATTTGAAAGCTAATATTTGGGGAATTGTACCCCTTATACAAATCTCTACATATAAATAAAAATGATTGCATTTCGAAATACCAAACCTCACTATCTGCTAACTATAATTTTGACGATTTAAAATTTATTAAATTTCGACAACTGATTTTCAAAGTAGTCAATGGTTGTGTTATGCTTCTCGCAATGTGCTCATTTTTGATAGGAACGTATAGCATTGTTGAGGAACATAATTAACCCCAAAATACTAGATTTAAATCGGTTACCTTACATTTAGGTTTAGGTCCAAAGTGTGAAATAGTGTGAGAATCAAAGTGTGAAGAGATGAAATTAACTTTTAAACATAGAATGAGTGACGAGATATCAGATGTTCTAGTAAAGAAGGCAAGCAAAGAAAGACTAAATAAACAAAGATGGAACCAAATGCCAAACTTTTCTCTCGATTCTATTTCTTCAGATAGGCATGCAAATTCATTTCAACTGCACTTTGCAGAGGATCAAGTTCCATTACGTTGGTGGAAACTCATATGTCATGTAAGTTTGTATTTTCTTTCTCGAATTTTATAAGATGTCTAACTTTCAAAAAAAAAAAAAAAAAAAAAAAACTGCTCAAAATTCTAATGTGATTATGTAATGCCAGACAGACGTCACTTTGCATCTATAGACCAGAACTCCCTTCAGTTGTGGTTCCTACAGTTTCCTCCAAGTCCCAATCCAAGTGTTCCAACTCAAATTTTTTGGTTTATCGTGAAATGACCTGGGAAACTCTGGTATCCAAAACAATTGTCAGGCAACAAAAGTAGATGACCAATGTGAAACTATTACACCATGCACCACTAATGGGCTTCTGTTATCCAACACGAAATGTGGAAATGTCCAAATTTAGAACCATTTTTTGGGACCATGGTTTTTTTGGGGACCATGGTCTTATTAGGCCACCTTCCCTATAGTTATAAGGGGTGCCCTAAAGTGTGGAAATGACTAATCTACCCTTAACCTAATTTAATTTAAAACTAACCTAACAACCACACATATATATATAACCACCACATCCTCCCACCGCCGCCCACCACCACTACCTCCGACTACCACCGAGAGAAAAATTTCAATTTTTGGTAACTAATCATATGAATCACTAATCATTAAGTTCAGTTCTTGGTCATAAATTTGGGAAACCGAACTTGATCGTAAAAAATTTTAATTTTTTTTTTTGTAACCGAACAATATAGTTTGGTGTGATAGGAAGGAAAATTTACAATTTTTTTTGTAACCGAACATCTTACTGGTAACTAATCATACTAATCATTACTAATCATTAAGTTCGGTTCTTGGTAATAAATTTGGGAAACCGAACTTTAAGTTCGGTTTGGTCGTAAAAAGTCTTAAATTTTTTTTTGATCGCAAGGAAAATTTTCAATTTTTTATAACGGAACTAACTTCTTACTGGTAACTAATCATTACTAATCAGACTAATCATTAAGTTCGGTCCTTGGTAATAGATTTGGAAAGTCTTAAAAAAAAAATTTAACCGAACCATATAGTTCGATTTGATCGCAAGGAAAATTTTCAATTTTTGGTAACCGAACTTCTTATCGGAAACTAATCATACTAATCATTAACTAACTTTTGTAATAGAGTAACTAATTATTACTAATCATACTAATTACTAATCATTAACTAATAACTAATTAATCATTAAACAAAACATTTAATTAAGGAGGATAAGTTTGGTATTAAGAAAAATATTTAGATAAGGGGTGACTTAGGATTACTTGTAATATCTTTCCTAAAATAGAATCATGGTCCCCACAAAAAAACCATGGTCCCCAAAAAATGGTTCCAAATTTAACGTTGTGGTGTGTGAAGTAGAATATAGCTGTGTCCACAAGTTACTGTGACTAACTAAGAATACAATTTCGTTCCAGTGCTTTGAAAATGAAAATGACAGTAAACTAGACAGAAGAAACCAACGAAATGCAACAAAAGAGAGAATTTGTGGCACCAATAAGCTGGAATTGTTCTCAAGAGAACTCTATTCTTGTGGTTCACTTCTTTTTCTTTGATGCTCAAGTGAAAACTATAGGGAGATAATACATAAAAAGGATATCTATACAGTGACAAAGAAAACTAGGGGGAGTCGCATTATGGAAATATGGTGGTTGTCTCCGTGTCATGCGTGCCGTTGGATTCGACGATCCTGTTGCCTGGGAAGGCTGGGCAGGGGAGGGAATAAGGGTGATTCGCAGCCGTCCAGATGAGATCATGTGGCCGGGATCGGTGGATCCGCAAGAGTACACTGGGATCGTCGATTGGTGTTTGTGTAAACAGATAAGTAATAAATCCGGGAAAAAACGAACAAAAGAAATTCTTTTCTGTACACCACCTCGCCCCTTTTCCGAGTTCTCTCTTCTAAAACCTCATCCAAACTTAATCAAACCCAACCTACGAGAGTATACACCATTCAAAGTTAATCAAACCCAACCCGCGAGAGTACACCAGCCAAACTTAATGAATCCATAGAGTATACACCATTCAAAGTTACCGACAAAAGCAGCTAAAGTTAATTTTTTACAGGTGCTTCAAAGTAATAATTTGGGGAGAGAGTAATTCGGGGAAGTCAATCATGTGACTTGAAGTAATAATTCTTTTCCCTCGGTCGATTCCTTGCGTTTCGTTAGGTCCCCTATAGGGTATAATTCTCATCATGATTTTGTGTTGATTGCTTTGTATTCTTGATTTTTCGGTTGATGCTCGACTCCAGAACCGGGCCTGAGGCCGTGCAGGGCATGCGACCGCACAGGGCCCAGCTTTGCCGAGGGCCTTTTGTCCTATGGACCTATGTTGTATACTCTATGTCCCCTCCAAGCCCAGTAAGTCTAACATATCAAAAAAGGAAAAAAAAATCTTTGCCTTTGCCCTATTGCTACTTGCTAGCACTCGAACTCACTAGGGCGAGATAGCTAAGTTCCTCGATCCAATAGGTTGTCCAGTTGTTTTATTGTATTTTCTCATCTCCTAAACATCACTAAATCTTAAATCTTTATCATATCATTACCACAAGCACCTGTCCATGGCTATATATTTTGAGTTTCTTTTGGGTATTCTTGTTCTTGTTGGTGGACATTAACAAATAGAGTTACCGTTTACGTCAAAAAAAAAAATTGACCTTATAAAAGGCCCTGCGAAATTTTTTCGCACAGGGCCCTTCTAGACTCATGACCGGCTCTGCTCGATTCTCTCGAAACTATGGCACTCGAGGTTATTCATGCAGGTGTGAACCCTAATAATGGATATTTTGATGATTGTTTATTTTATTCAATGTATCAATAACCCAAATCAACTGTGATAAACCATTATTTATGTTGGTTTCGTGTAACCATAAATGCCTCCAATTTATACCCTTGCATAGCTTGTTCGGATTACGACCAATTTGTCTTGGTGATGTTTCTTTCTTGATATTTTGTAATTTGTTGGGCGTGTTCTTTTCTTTTTATTAGTCAGGACTCTGGAGTGAAGGGAATTGAGGTTAAATTTTTTTTTGAGGCTTTGGACGGAAGAGATGGGAAAGAAAGATTAGTAATCTTTTTATTCATGCATCGTTGCAGTTGCGAAAAGGTTGGTCACTATCTTCAAACAATGGGTTTTTTACTATTGTTTAAAGCGTCAAACTGTGTTTTTTGAGTTGTTAATTTATTTTTAAGTTTGTCAAATTTGTTTCAGATCACCTTCGAATTTATCGCCAGATGTTCAACGTACAACAACAAAATTTCCGCTCAATGAAAAAGAATTTCCCAAGAAAGGAATTATCAAAGGTAAAATTCTAATAATCGTAGAGAAACTATTCCTATGAACATCTTAAAGAACAATTCTTCTTACTTCAAGAGTAATAAAATTCTGATTAATCAAGTTAATCCCATCACCATGAAATTCTACTCCAGCGGGTAACAAAATAATGACGGTCTGTACCAATTTGTGGGTAATTGGATTTACTGATTTTATTTTTTTAAATTCAAATATTAAATTATGTATTATGTGTATTTCAGGGTTAATGAGCACATAGAAACTCATTGAAACATCATTCCGGGGGATTTGAAAGAACATTTGACGCTTTGTATCAAAAGAAACTTCCAAGAGAATTCTCCTAAAGAGTAAGAGGATAATTGGGTTAATGCAAATGCAATGAGTTCAATCTGAAAGCGGTTAGTCAGCTGGGTGTCCCTTGGAGCATCAATATGCATCCCAATTTTCTGATTTTGTCCCTAGGTAATGTTCTGGCTCCTCTAATTAGGTGTAACTTTGTTTATCGCTTCGTAGACATGTGTCTATATTATAAGATATGTCTTTATAATATTCTTCCATTGTTGGTGCCATATGTTAGTTAGTTTGATAGTATGTTAGTTAGTCGGGTGACAGTAGCGTGTTTAATTAATTTGATAGCGAATATTGCTTGCTCGGTGATTATAAAGGGCTAACTAATTTTCCCTTAGGTTAATCTCTGGATTCCTTCCTTAAGTGTGTGTCCCTTCTCCCATCTTTGAAGTTCCACAATTCTGGGACTATGTACCTCTCACTCCCATTGTATTCATTCAACTCCAACAGCGCATTTGACACAGCTTTGAATACCTTGTTACCCATGTTATTCCTTAGACGACTCTGCTTCTCATCCTTTTCATTTTTTTTTTTGATCGGTCAAAAGAAATTTCATTGAAAAAAAGCACTTAAGATGGGTGCCTTAACCCAATGGTTACAACCGAAAAAAAAAGTGGAACCGAAAGGGGATTCGTTTACCCAAATAGAAAAACACAAAAATTACGGAGGCCGGTATAATGAATCCCATAAAGCAATCACAATATTTTCGTAAGCCCTAACATTCTTGTGTTTGATTCGGCCCAAAATAACGCTTGGAATTTGACATCTCTAATGAGGCTTGCTAAATTTTTCTTTTTGTTATCGAAGGTTCTTGCATTTCGTTCTTTCCATATACACCACCAAATTGCAACTGGAATGTTATTCCATTTGCGGCAAAGTCTTTCGTCTCCCCAATTGAACTTCCAAGTCTTGATATAGACAATGATATTAGGGTCGTATGACCATCCAAAGTGGAACCCTTCACGAAGTAATCCCATATTCTCCGGGTTCTCCAACAACCATAGAACAAGTGCAAACTCGATTCATCGTCTTCCTCACAAAAACGACAAACACTAGAGACATCCATACATCTTCTTAAAAGTTTATCCGCCGTCATTACCCGATCATGAGAGAAAAGCCAAAGAAAAAAATTGATTTTGTGAGGGCACTCATTACTCCATACAATATTGATTGGATAATCTGGATCACCTTGATCGTCATTGTCTTTACTTTCATCCTTAACCGTATATTGACCATGATCACTACCAACCCAAATTCGGGTATCCGTAACCCCTTCTTGAATAAAGATGAAAGAGAGAAGATTTGATATAGATAACACTTCAGTTGTAATGGTTTGAGAGTATCTTTGCCTAGACATGAAGCCCACCTTACACCATCTTCCCTAAAATCAATAAATCTTAGGTATATTGTATGCTGTGGAAATTCTAGACTGTCGACTAACACCAATTTCCATCTTTTTCGGTGAAAAAAAACCTTACTAAAACTTCCAATATTAAATAAATGGTAAAACAAGTGAATAACTAAATTTTTGTTCTGTTATAAATTAAATAACATATTATTTCAATCACCAGCAGAACCCATTTTGATGTCAAAAAAAGTTGGTAGCAGAAAGATTTATTTATGTCATAATTAAAATGAAGAGAAAAATATTATCGGAACACATTCCTAATGTGGCAAGAGTTTGCAAAATCAAAAATATGTATCTCATGATATACCTTCTATGCATGTTTATGAGTATTAGTAATCATAATTGTATGTATAAGAATGTGTAAAATACACGTTCAAAATAAAATCTTAAATACGAAAAACGTAAGTTATCGTGTTCCACAACACCAACATTTGGTTTCTACGTTTTATTGATTATCTCATACGATACTTCGGTGGATTGTGATTAATTAATTGTACCTATTTTTTGCAGTTGTATCTTTGACTATTTTATTCGAGGAAGAAGCCTGCCAAATGGGTTTAAACTCTCTCCAAAAGCTATTAGTTGGTGATCAAAAGATGTGGCCAAAAATTCCCTCCTTGCTGAGATCTTCCCCTTTAATGGCCTTGACAAAATAATATCTCACACTGAACGGTGATGAAACCTTGCTTCCTATTGAAAAGGATAGTGAAGTCAAGAGTATGGGGTGGAAAAGAGCTCTTTTTCCTCATCCAATAGGTTGGGACGCTAAAGGCTTTGTGACTCCAATCATTGACCAACTTGATTTTGTCACATGTTGGGCGTGTGCTGCGGTAGCTACAACGGAGAGTATTTTTGTGATTAAAAGAGGTCGTTTAGTTGAATTGTTTATCCAGCAAGTTTTTGATTGTGCCGATATAGATGGATCTGAAGGAAGGCGCGAGTATTTTGTATTCAGGTTCATCAAATTCCATGGCATGTGTACTGCGAAAGATTATCCATATATAGGATATTCTCATGGCTGTGATATTAGTAAATCACATTTGTCCGTTGTAAAAATCGATGAGCGGCTTTTAAACTGTTTCTGCTTCCAAACTATGAGGCTTACGAAAGACGCCTTTACAGAGGAGGTGACAAAAGCAAATAATTACTTTTTGATCCTGGTTTCCATTCCGTATGTACTATCGGTTGGGGACGTGATGACACTACACGGCAATATTTCCTGAAGATAAAAGAGTCCAAGGGACCTTCATGGGTCAAGATGGTTTCTTATTTTTGGAAATTATCGAAGAATTGGATGACATTATTACCTATGTTTGTTATCCAGTATTGAACAACTAGCTAGGAAAAGTGTTTTAAGTTCTATCGAAAGAATTGGTTGTTTGAACTGTTTTTTAAACTGCTCGATTAAACTATCTTATATAGAGCAGAAACAAACAAACATATTTACAATAAGAGGACTTAAACATAAGGTATTCAGCAGTCTCACCAGCCACCTTTTGCCCACCATAGGCCAATAAGAAGCGACGGTTTTATCACCGTTCAACATGAGAGATTATTTTGCCGAGGCCTTTAAGGTCTTTAAGGGAGAAGATCTCAACAAGAGGGAATTTTTTGTCACATTTCTAGGATCCTCTGTATGCTCAGGTCTAAACATTATTTGTTCTTTAGCCCCACAAGTACTCACTATGTAACTCCCATTCACTACAACTGTTGAGAAAGTACCCGTCTCAGTGGTCTCTTGATCACCAAATAATAGCTTTTGGAGAGATTTTAAACCCATTTGGCAGGCTTCTTAATCGAATGAAATAACCAATGGTACAACAACAAAAAACCAATACAATTAATCACAACCCACCGAAGTATCATATGAAATAATCAATAAAACGGAGAAACCAACTGATGATGTTGTGGAACACGATAACTTACGTTTTTGATATTTAAAGTTTTATTTTGAATGTGTATTTTACACATGCTTATACATATAATTATGATTACTGATACATCATAAACATACATAGATGATATATCATGAGATATGTATTTTTGATTTTGCAAACTCTTGCCACGTTAGGAATATGTTTCCGATAATATTTCTCTTCATTTAATTGTGACATAAATAAATCTTTCTGCTACCAACTTTATTTGACATCAAAATGGTTACTGCTGGTGATTGAAAGGATTGGTTATTTAATTTATATCAGAAAAAAAAAATTTAGTTGTTCACTTGTTTGAACTTTTATTTAATATTGGAAGTTTTAGTAAGGTTTTTTTCATCGAAAGAGATGAAATTTGGTGTTAGTCGACAGTCTAAAATTTTTCTGGCATACAAGATACCTAAGATTTATTGATTTTAGGATATATTCCCTTGTTATCTTTTGGAGTAACAAATTACCAAAATAAATTTTTATTAGTTGAATACATATTGATTGAAATCTTTTTTTTATTCATATAATTCAAACTAGCATCTATATCAGACAACAAAGAAGTCCTTAAAAATAAACAAATTGCATACCTTCATGATATCTTTTTTTCAGCTCATCATGCTGAGGTGCCAAGCTCTTGAGAGAGTAGCTGGTCTCTGTTAGAGCATAGCTCGGTTGAACACACCAAGCGTTGGGATGTCAAGTTTGGTTGTCATATTTTAGTGAACCAAAACTCATTTAAAGAGTCGCTTGATTATTTACTAGAGTCAACTTCGTATAGGTTTACTAGAAAGTTATTAGGATATGAGACTTACAAGTATTACGTGAAGACTTGAAGATGTGAAGAAGTAATGATCTACAACGACGACATCATCCTTCCTCTTGAGGTTAGTAATATTTGACTTGAACTATTTCATTCCTGACGTATCTTTCAAGACGTGAATATTGAAAACATAACTGCGAAGCTGTGAATTATTATACTCTAGTTAGACGTAGTATTAAAGAATACAATACGAAGTATAACGCTTATCTTTCGAACTTCGTATATAAGAATCGACATAATCGTATGAATGTTATTGTGATTATGTGTATGGGTATGGGTGAATATTTTTTCCTAGGAAACAATGTTTTACATTGGTTTAAAGGAAGTAAATTCATAATTTTTTTTTTGTGAATCGAAAGGGAAATCGCTAGGCTTATTGGTATTGTTATTCATTACATATCTTTGGATTACCAATATGTGTATTTAGTATAACCGCTCATAACTTGTTTATGTATATTGGTAAAACTATTCACAAGGCCTGACTTTTGTATTGGTATGACTTTTATTAGTGAAACCGATCTTAAGTAATCACCTAAGATGGTATGATTGATATGTTGTGATTGGTATGACCAACTCTAGACATTGGGGAACCAATCCTAGTAAAAGGTGCAACCGATCACAAGCAAGGGGAATCGATCCTTGTAAGAGGTACAACAAGCCTTAGATATTGGTAACCGATCCTATGACTTGTGCAACCGAATATAAGTTAGATACCATAAATATGTGGTAACCGATCTTAGTACCTAGTCAACCAAATTTTGGAAAGCTAGTGTGACCGATCCTATTACCCACATGGAGGTAGAACCGAAACTTGTTTTGGTAGAACCGTGAAACCCATGATTGGTGATTGAGTGTTCTTGATCAACCACACACTACACCATATCCTGTATTTTCCAACACATCAGTTTCGGAGGTGTGCAACGGATATTGGCGTTGCAACCTTGTGCAACGCCAATATCCGTTGGACACCAAAAAATACGTTGGTCATAATGGATAATATGAATAAGTTAAATAAAATTAACGGACCAACGTTTTGTCTAACGTTATAAAACGTTGTGCACAGTTGGAAAATATGTAATATCAGACAATTCCATGGGCTATTAGTAGTCTCGTTTATTTAATCTCAATTTTTTTTTTTACTTATTATTTTTCTCTCTCTTATTTCACCCAAATTTTTATTCTCATCGTTTTTATTCTCTCTTTCAGAACCAAAAGCCTCAGAAAGCCTTACACCAAAATTTCCAGAATCAAAACCCTTCTATAACAATGAAACCTGAATTTCACTAATCGAAACATAGAAATCTCGATCTATTCTCAAAACCTAAAAATCTCGATCCTCTAGAACCTTAAAAAAATTCCTAAACCTAGAATGCAAAATCAATTTTGTTAGTGAAATCTGAAATCATCTCATCTGATAGTTGATTATCATCAGGTATAAACTATTTTACTAGTACTGTTGTTTAATTTTTAATTTGTTGACCTAATTCTGTGAAGTTCAAGTCTTATTGCATGTACAAATTTCGGTGATTTGAAGTTAGGGTTCTACTCTTCCGCTGTTTTTTTTTTTTTTTTTTTTTGTTGGTATTATGAAAAATTTAAGGCATGGGTGTGTTTTGCTTTCTGCTTAGTCAACACATTTAGTTTTATTATTATGGTGTTATCAAATATTTATTTGTGAGCTATTTTTAGGGTTAAATTGCTTTTTTAGTTTTCAATCTCTTGCTGCCTTGAAGCAGCATCAAAGGTCCTCATCTTTCTCTAGCATTTTTTATACTAGTCATTGTCAAAAATGGACATTACTAAAGATTTGAAAGAGGCTAAAAAATAACTAGTTGCAATTTCAAAAGATGGCCCTGTATCAGAAGTTTTTCTTAAGGTATTCTAAGTTTGATCAGTTTTCCCTCCATGTGCTCTGACATCAT
The DNA here is from genome assembly GCA_023531295.1 of Papaver armeniacum. NCBI lineage: Eukaryota > Viridiplantae > Streptophyta > Magnoliopsida > Ranunculales > Papaveraceae > Papaver > Papaver armeniacum. Next base: position 120,062 of record JAJJWW010012308.1, read on the forward strand.
CTTCTATTTTTTGTTGTCTTGGTTTTCAAACGTGCACTGTAGATGATAGCTAGAATCTTATTTTATTCTTTGTTTGCCCCAGATTTAGTTTAACGGTGGTTAACGGATATAAATTTCTAATGTCAGATTACATATGTTCGTGTTAGCTAGGCACTAGCGGAATTCATTGGATATGCTGAACCAGAAGTAGCATTATTATCATGATATTCCTCTATAGTGGTATGCCTTTTCAAACGATGTCATGTCATTAGTTAATTCAGATATCTAGTGCTGCGCTTTCTTTTTCTTTGCTTATTTTCATTTTGTTTCGTTGGTTTACAGGGCACCAACGCAGATGAACTAGTTGCTTATTTCGGCAAAGAACCTGCAAGAGACAGACGCATTTGACAAAGGTGACTGTTAGCTTGATTTGTATCACTATCCCTTACCACCATTTTGAAGTAGTGGTTTTAAATTATTTCTATCGATAAAGAATTTAATCTAGTAAATGATGGGAATTATTTTTCCAAAAGACCTATATATTTGATGTGTCCCTCTTTGTGAGCAAAGACCATCCAATCCAGAGTTTAAGATGTTTTTGTGCTTGCTAGTTCATCTTGATCTTACCTACTGTACAAATCGCTCTGGTACTTGATTCACAGGGAGGTTCATCCTATTAATTGTTAGATTAGAGATAATGAAACAAAACAAGGATAGAAAACAGAGTCCTTAGTGAGAAAGTAAATCACTTTTTCTGGTCATCACTGTTGTCATGTTGTTGTAAGATGACAATTCTAAAGTGTGATTTGTGTTTCGGTGCAGGTTTCGTAGAGTAAAATTGCGGTTCTAAGGACTTGAAAGGTAGGGTAACCTGTTCAGCTTTTGTTTAGCTGCTATAGTTATCATTGTTGTATAAGATTGTATGTTTAGCTTCTTACTATCTTATTCTTGCCTGCTTATTACTTAGGTATCGACGTATCGTGCACGAAACATGTTCATCGCAGAGAGGGTTTGTTACTTAGTACTGTCACTCTTTATGTTGTATTCTTATGTGGGTTTCATTTTTAAATTGCAGTCACCGGAACAATCTTTTCTGCTACAGATTCTGTTTGCACCCTGCAAGTACATAAAAACTCTCTAGAAACCTCCAATTTAACAGACAAATTTTAATTGCACCGCCATCGATAGCTTATCTTAATATAAAATAAAATAAAAATGTGAATTTTATTGTACTTTAACCGGTGCTTAATCAGGATGAGACACCACTGCTTTAAAGTTTGGTCTTCAGTGAAGGTGTTGTTGAGTAGAGATATTGATTGTAGCTTCTTCTTCTTCTTGTTGTTCTTTAGGAAAAAGCTTCTGTATGAGTCATATTGAGAAATTATGTGCAAATATGGGTACGATTGATTCAAATGATCAGATTCAGAATTTGTTTTGTTTCTTTCTCGGTCAGAGGGAGTTGCGAAACTTGTGGATTCGTTTATTCAAATGGTGTCATTGCTGGAGATGAAAAATAGGACCCCGTTAATATTATCTCCATTGTGTAATTCGGATGATACATGTGAAGTCAACTCTCTAAGGTTTTGTGTGCTACCAATTAAGCAACTAGATTGGTTAACATTTTTTTTATTTGAATTTCAATCATAATTACAGCACTATTGATTCACTGCTTGCTGCATTTGCTTGGTGGCAGACAATTGAATTTTTTCTATGAGAGCAGCAAAAATGACTTTGATGACATTTTGGCGGAGATAGAGAAGGAGATGAGCATGGCTGATATTGTCAAGGAACTGGGTTAACTGGATATGTATTTTGATTTCAGTTTTTTGGTGTTTTAACTGCTTGTTGGTGGTAGCAATTGGTGGTGTAATGGCTTGAATTTGAGTATAAGAAGAAAGAGCATCTATTTGAGCATATTGGCATAGACGCTTAAAGCTGGGGTTAGCACGGATTTGAAACCAATACAATCTTCCACTGGATGTAAAAGAGAATTCATTCTGTTGATATTTTTTGTCAGGGAAACAAGAGTCTCACATGTCCGTTTGAGAAGAAAAGGAAGTCAGGTCTCTTTAGAAACCAAATCTGTGAGAAGAGGAGGTCGAGCTTTCACCAGTGAGCTTCTATGCTAGTTTTGTTGCCGCCAGCCAAGGGTTCGACGGTTATTCATCAGAGATCAACAACTCCACTCAAAACCATCCAAGGGGTACGAGTGCTGTGGTGTTTATGGACAGAGTTCAATGGACAGAATTCTTTGGGATTTGGAAGCTCTATGAGTACCATTGGTAGGAAACTAGATAATTGCAATTTATCATTAGTTTTTGATTGATTTGATTGACTAACGGTTGTTGAACTTTGACTGCACCTAGTTTGTTTATGCTTGAGAATCTTCTCTTCTGATATAAGATTCACTCAAACTAGATCGAAGTTTCGACGGGAGATCTTTAGACTGTTTGTAGATCTAAATACGTCTTGTGATAATCCATTGTTAACAGACTCCATTCTGTGTGTGATTGATCACAAGAGATTCAATTTGATTGTGTGCAGGTGTTTATTGAAGATCTAAGAAAATTTGAAGACGAATAAGATTTCTGATTTGGGTTCATAATCTTTGGTGTGCACAAAACTTGATCGGATGGGGATCCAACTATAATCGGTTTATTTTTGTGATAGATTTGATTGATTAGTTGAGTAGATCGGAAATACGTTTCTTTCTGATTCGAAGTATTGATTGCATTTGTCTTAACAATTACCTTGGTAGTTGTGGAAAAGATAGATCTTGAAACTCGACAAAAGAGTTTATTGGGATAAACGGAAGATCCTTTTGTCAAACTCATATCACGTTGTTTGAAAATAGTTGTTACCGAACAGATTTGTTGTTCCTTTACTATTTGGAATACAAACCAAAGGAATTGTTCAAGGTGCGTGACTTATTGCAAGTTGGAGGCGCAGGGATACAGACGGAACTAGGTGAACTATAGGTTTAGTTGCTTGGTCTCAATTATACAAAGTTGGTTTATATTTTGTATAGCGGCTTAATCCTGAGAGTATTTAATTCTCGACAAGGTTCCGTGGTTTTTCTGCATCTGCGGTTTCCTCGTTAACAAAATCTTGCTGTGCCATTTACTTTATATTTCCGCACTGTAATTTTTTTATTATAATTAAAGTAAATTTCACTTTGTACGTTAACATGCCACTTGATATCAATCATATTGGTTTCGGTTATTACCCTACCTTTATCAAGCGAACACTTTGTTGTTGTATTGTCTCAATTCACATCCATAGATGACCACACAAAGTGTCTTGGATTTCTCCACTTGTCTGATATAATTATTCACGTGTTAGGCCAGTCCGGACTAACCCTATTTCAAGTGGACACTGTGTTGAAATATTCCTGGAGTGATTGTTGCTCCAAGAGATTTATACACAGTGGGTCTTGTATAGGTTGTGATCAAAAGTTTAAGATTGAGGTATATTTGGGTACCCTCGTCTTTTCAGTCTCATTGAATTTGAGTTGAACTTGTCCCAAGTTTTAATTTTTCCTATCGACCAAATGAACTAATTTTTTTACAAGTAGTTCGTTCTTACTTACATATTTATCTTGAACATCTTAATAGTTCTCAAATCACCATTTCTCAGATTCTTTCCTAAATGACAATTTGAATTATAATCATCCTCTATCGTAACCGATCCATACATACCTTCGAATCCACATTTATCCGAACAAAAATGTCTTTTCCCATGCCCAAAGCTATTAAAAACAATCTCAGAGAGACATAGCATTATATAAACCAGACCGATCGCTCGTGAATTCCACAATTTCCTAACCGGTATTCTCATGATCAGGATCCCATAAACTATGAACCTTGATAGGATTAAACCCATCTTTTTCCTATTGCTATTTAATCCGAGTCTCACTCGGCGCAACATATATCTCATCTTTGAAATCTCTCTCAAGATTCACAAGAACATCTTTCCATGGGTATACAAATTTCTTCGTCCCAACGGAATTAGATGGACCAACATCCATAGTTTGTCCCTCCCGCATAGAAACCTCCCCAACTTGTGCGGAATCATTCTCCAAATACATAGCTAAAGATTTTTCTCGAAATTTCTTATGTGGAGATCCTTTTTTTACCAGCATGCAGCAGCACCCTTAGCATGTTAAACTAGATGTTTATATTCATAACATTGTTTCCTTTTACCTAAGAAGAAAGGACATCTAAACTTAAAATCGATAATTTAACAGTAAACTAACCATTTTTAAGTTTTTGATATACTTTTTCTTCATAGTCATCCATTTCAGATTCACTTATATCAGAATCTTATTCGGCTAATGAGTTAATTTTTTATGGGTCAAATGTGAAACGCTATGTCTTTTCTTGGAACTCTTTTTTTTTTTTTTTTAATCTAACCATTAATATTTCATTCCAAATAAGAAACGTTTACATGATGGTTTTTAAGAAATAACAAGTACAACATAAGCATGAAATAAATACAATGATAGATGCAAAACGAAAATAAATCGCGAAGAGAAAGAGCGATCCACAACGGTAGCACCCAAATCTTGAATGTAGAGATTGGACAAGGAATGATATCCGAAATCATAGTTCGACCATTTTGATTGATTTTCTTCTTGAAAAGAGATACTCCTATAAGAGAGGAGTGATTTTCCCCAAAACTCATGCGTAGCAAGAAGCCTAGAAACCCTAGATTTACTATTCTGTTAAAGAATAATTTGATCTTGCCTCCGTCAAATATCCGATGTACTTGTATCCAACAACCCAAATCACGAACAAATCTTTAGAATGAAACACTATCAAAAGTGCAGATAAAATCTCCCTAATAGCGAAGAGAATAATCGCCCTAATAGCGATAAAAAAAATCTCTAATAACGAAGAAATTTATTCAAAATAACTCCTAAAACCAAACAATGTTTGCTTAGATGTAGCCCCAAAAGGACTAAATCTGAGCAAAGGAGGAAGAAGAAGATGAATTTTCTTCTTGGAACTCTAATGTTTCTATTAGTAGAGAAACATCCCATCTACTCCTCACTGGTCACTAGTCGTTCAAGTTTCTTTTTCCGGAAATGAAAAGACTCAATGAAATTCGTTGAACAGTTCAATGAAACATCTCCCACCCACTTTATGAAAATACCAATTTTAACCCTTGCCTCCCCACTGCGCACAATGCATTTGAGGTTGGCTAGTTTTGCTAGATAGATGGCCCACACCCTCTCTGTCTATATAAATAACCAATGTGAGACTTAAAGGTGAGCATTTGGAATCGAATGCACAGATTGGATCCAATCTACCTTTCTTTTACTCTGGGCGGGTTGTCCAACCTGTACATTAATGGTTTGGACACGAGTCAATTTAAATTGGGTCCATGTTGGTAATTTCTTATAAATCAGTTGGACACTTCTACCCGTTATATTAAAGTAATACGATATTTGGAATTTTCGTAAACTACGAGTATGATGTTTACTTTGATCACTTTTTTTTCATCTTACTCCATCCGTCCCGCTATTAGATGACATATTTACTTTTAGATTTGGTCGCATAATAGATGATCTATTTCATTAAACATGAGCCGACATCGACCAAGACGGAGGAACTTACCCGATCAACATTGACGACCCAGAAAGGATAGGGCTCGGCCGGAGGAGAAAACTTGCCACTATAAAGAGGACCATAGATGCCTAACGGTACTCGATCCCAAGCTATGTCACTGGTATGACGGGCATGCTTGTTAGTCGTCTTAGTAATCTTCCCCTCGGGATCCTCGTCCAAAAGAAGCTTCTTAAAGCCCTTGGGGATAACCTTGTTGCGGTGAGGGCTAGCAGCAAAACCAGCAAGGTCTCCATTAGTAGAAGTCTCACTCCGATAGTTGGCAGCAAAACTAGCAGGAGTATAATCACCCGCTTGGGAAGGATCATATGTCGACCAAGCAGTAGGAGTACAGCCGCCCAGACTTCGCCTTTCGAAATCATTTATGATGCGGAAAGTATTACCATTCCACTGAGCCAAGGCTCGATGAGGGAGTATCTTGGAGAGGGATTCATACATAAATGGACGACTCGGGTCATACAGAGGAAAGCGCAACCCAAGATCTAGATGACCTTTGGTAATGACAGTCGCCTCGGGTGAGTGGGAGAAGTTGGTGACATCACTTCTCTTCAAAACTCCTTTCTGGCCCGATAAGAGAGTAACCTTGTAATCATGAAGATTGAAGTCATCCTTCAATTGTTGAATGAACTGTTCGTCCGTCAAGTCTTTGGCGGCCTTCTTATCATTCCTACATAAAGATGAAGGAGAACCATCGAGAAAAAAAGCAATTCGGGCGCGGGAATCATGATGGGAAGGACTATCAATAATAAATAAAGAATCGAGAGGAGCACCATTGTCTTCAGAAAAGGTATAACTTACGCACCTTTTTTCTGTCATAGAAGGAGTTTAAGAAGCAGAAGCCATTAAAGAAGCAGAAAAGGTAGAACTCAAACTGAAAGAAATGGAGACGAACAGTGAAAACACAGTGACTGCAGCAACAGAAGATCAACAAAAGGAGAAAAGGATTGAGATCTCTCGAAAAGATCAGAGGGTAAGAAGACGTCAGAACAACGGTGAGAAGAAGAGAGAATGTTATTTTGGAAAAAGAAGGCAGAATGAGAAACCAAGGGTTTAAGGGAAGGATTTATACCCCAGGAAACTGTAACCGGCGGAAGAGGTAACTGGTCATAAAGACGAGTGGGAGTGGGGAACAACATGGCGCGGAATACGACATGACAAAGGACGTGGAAGCCGAAGTGGTTTCTTCCCCTCGTGTCGATCACACGAGTGAAAGAAGGGGAATAAATGTAGGTGTAAATAATCCACAGATACATGTGGAGCAATCTTAGGAGGAGAGACGTTAATTACAGAAGAAGCGTGAAGCACTGAATCCTACGACTCAGCCTTGGAGCGAGAAAAGAGATGTGAAATGAACCCGTGAAGACAATACATGTAAAGTAGGGACGTGATAGCCATCAAGTACATCAGCAACAAATGCACTAACTAAGTGGTTGAGAAGATAAGGGCGACTCGGTCAAAGTAAGACTCGGTTAAGGGTATCACGGGCGACATCGACAACATTCTCCAAGACACTAACATCGGGTAAAGAGGCGACATGAGGAAACATCATCAAGCTCGGCTTAGTACATCGGGCAGGTCATCAACCAGAGCCGAAGAGAATATCAAAGAAGATACACCATGACATACACTGTAACTCGGATGTATTAGCACTTGGCGTCTATAAATAGAGAGCTTTGTAGAGAGTTATGGGGGGCATTCAATAAGAGAGAGAGAACACTAAGAACTTGTAAGTGAGGAAGAGAGAACTTGTGATCTAGAAACATCCTTGTAACTCCAATTCGAGTAATAAGATCGTCAACCCTTCACCCCGTGGACGTAGGTAATCATACCGAACCACGTATATCTTGTGTTCTTGTACATCTCTTGCTTGTTTACTTTCTTGTGTGCGCCTTTATGTTTCTTGGATGTAGAAGTAGGATTTTCCCCATCTACATGTTTCAAGGCATAAGCTTTTTAGGTGAAAATGTGAAACCCAAGGGATGTTCTTGGAACCCAAAATGCTGCAATTAATGGAGAAACATCTCCTCTACTTCTCAGTCTTTCATGTTTCTTTTGTGGGAAAATGTAACGACTCATCAAAATGATATCGTTGAACAACGCAGAGAAAACTCGAAACTTGAAACATCTCTCGCTTGCTTTTCCAAAAATACCCTCTATACCCCATCCTCTTTTTGGACCCACGGTAGACACTATCTTTTATTTACGAGTTAAACAGCATTACAGTGAACAATAAGTTTCTTTTCGCTGCGGCATTATCTACGACTAACTTTCGCTCTCTAAGTTTTAATACTCGTGTTAGTTGTAGGAGTTAGTCTGCAGCGGAGGAGTTAGTCTGCTTAAATTAACATCCAACGCAGCGGCTCGAAACCCTAATCAAAAAGAGGGTCCAAAACCGAAAAAGAGGGTCCAAAACCGAAACCTGCTGATTTAGCTTCCAGATGTGTAGGATTTTTTTTACTTTACCTGTAATTTTTTTTTTTTTTTTTTTTTTTTGAAAATGATGATTTGGTTTAATCTCTCTTTTGGTGATATGTGTTTAGCGATCGTTTGATTTAGGGATTCCAAATCTTGTAATTTAGTGATGTTTGTACTCGTTCTGAGAAGCTAATAAAATGGAGGTTTTCCTTATCTGTTGAGAATATATATAGGTTTTGTGTAATACTGTGAGATGCAATTGTAGTCAAGGCATGGCGGAGTTTTTTCATAGCCGCTAAATTTTATTTCAAGATTCATAAATATATGAACTGTGACTGAGATCGATGATGCAACTGTTCTGGTTTGATTTAGTGTGTAATGTTTGATTCAAGGTCAAATGTTCTAGGTATTTCATTTTGGTTAGTGAAGTTCTTGTGGAAAGATTATGTCGGATGCAATGCAATTGTAGTTAAGGCATGATTTTCTTCTTCTATTGTTTTCAGATTCATGATATTTTTTTTTGAATAAGAAAATAAAATCATTTTGTGTAGTAGCCTATGTTGTAAAAGGCGCTAGGCGAGGCGCCAAGCCCAGCGCCTAGCGCCTTTGGCGCCTAAGGCGCCCTAGGCGCACGCCTTTTTTTTAGAAAAAAACAGGTTTAGGTATATTTTGGCGCCTGGGCGCCTTTTTTTTCCCAGGCGCCAGGCCTGCGCTTAGTGCGCCTTTGGCGCTTAAGCGCCAAAGGCGCTCGCCTTTTACAACATAGGTAGTAGCAAGGCATGAATTTTTTCTTTTCATTTTGGGTAATTTTAGTTCGTTGTTCCTTTTTATTCATGGTAATTATGTGTATACTAATTCCCCTTGACTTTGCAGCTACCTGCAAGTACTGGTACAACAGCTTGGACTGCTGTACCATTGGGCCAGAGTAGCAGATTGTTCAGGTTTGTGTGGTTCCTTTTGGATTGTATGTGTACCTTGACTACTTTTTTGCTCATTAGTAAATGTTATGTTTATGTGCAGCAGCACATTATATTATGTTAGTCCAGAACGGGCAAAGCTACGTGAAGGTAAAAGTTGCATATGAAGATGTTTGTTTTTCTCCTTTGCAACTTTTCCTCATCTTACTCCTATAATAATCTTTCATGCACAGCTCTAAAGGTAACCGATGATATTGTCAATTCTGAGGCCAAGCTCCGTGCTTTGTTCAAGAAGTGGCTCTCGCTTATTAAAGTACACCATTTTGACGTGGAAGATAGAAAAGCTTTCGAGGAGAGGTTTGCTATATTTAAGGGAAAGGCTCGGCATGTCAACCAGCATTACAAAAAGGATTCCACCTACACTTTAAGGTTAAACCAGTTTTCTGATTTGACTAGGGAAGAGTTTGCTGGGAGAAAGAAATTTAAGGTCTATCCAAAGAAAGAGGTACCAGAAAGCTATCTAGATGTTTAAGAAAGCTTCTGACTTCAATTGTTGATTGGGTTGAAGTGGTGTCTAATTAACCAGGTTATATAGCTGGTCTTAGATGAGGTTTCTAGTTCTGTTTTAATTTATGTTGTTGCTGAAATAGTTGTAGTAGTATTGCTGCTGATGCTAAAAAACATCCCGACTTGAAATGGAACTATTAGATGAAACTTGATTGTAACTTTAAACTTTAATTAGTATTTGGTTTGAGACTTTTTTATTCTTCTGTTGTGCACATTATAAATAAGAACAGAAACGACAGTAAGCACTTCTCGACAGTAAGCACCTCTCTTTTCTTTTGCCATTATTCTTCTGTTGTAAAATTTTACTATAATTCTTCTTTACTTGTTGGTTGGGTTTAAGTGGTGTTTTCTACAAAGATTTTTAAGTTACAGCTTTAGTATATGTGTTGGCAAGCATTTTGCTTTCTGACAATTCCTCAAATTAGCGCAATGGAAATCTGGTACTGCACGAATTCAATCCCAGCCTGATCTCCTAGTAGTGCAGCCTCTTGGTTTGTTCAATTGTAACTGCTGCGTTTCCATTTCAATCTGGATTACAGGATGCAGTGCATGCTTTGAATTACTTTCGATTTGGTTTGGATCATGTCGTCTGCCGCATACAAATGCACTTAATAATTACTGTCAAAGCAGCGGAGGTGTTAAAGCTAAGCCACCTATGAGACATATCACTGGGAACGAGAAGTCGAAAGAATGTTAACTTTACAAGCTATGAGCTAGAGAGAGTTAGTCTCCAAATCATGGTTTGGTTAATTTAATGTCTTCAAGCACTTAGTTCCTCTGTGGGATGCAACTCTAATCAAACTCCTCTATTAGTTGATATCCACTTTGATGAATTATGGACTTTTAGAAGAGTTCCCCTATGTGAATGCCTTCGTCAAAAATGTCACAATAGATAATTGCTAAGGTTGTTATAGGCATCCTCATTCAGGAATAAGTTAGCAAAGGCACAGCATCCTGCAACAATTGCAGTACACAAAAAGCAATTTAGTTGGAGGACTGTCTTAGTACACAAAAAACAATTGCAGTACACAAAAAGCGGAGTTTATTGGTCTTGCAAAAAATAGCTTATATTAATTTTCAACCTTATAGACCAGGTTACTCATTTACTACATCTATCTCAGAAGGAGCGAAATTCCACTGGTACGCAAATGAAACTAAAACGAATCTGGAGAGAAGCAGGTTATGCAACAAAAGTAGAATATGGATGCGTCCAAAGTAACTGCCACTAACCAAGACACAATTTCTTCCGAATGCTTTGAAAAAGAGAATGATAGTAACTAAACTAGACATAAATTCAGAAGAAACCAACCAAAGGCGAAAAAAAGAGAATTCCTGGTACTATCTCAATGCAGATCTATTCCTGTGGTTCACTTCTTTTTCTTTGATTTGGTTAATCTCTGGATTCCTTCCTTGAGTGTGGCCCTTCTCCCGTCTTTGAAGTTCCACAACTCTGGGACTATGTACCTCCCACTCCCATTGTATTCATTCAACTCCAACAGCGCATTTGATACAGCTTTGAATACCTCGTCACCCATTTCATTCCTTAGACGACTCAGCTTCTCATCCTTCTCATTGATTTCCGTCTACATTAGTTTAGTTCAGTTCAGTTTAGTGATTAAGGGATGCCATTTAAAAAACAAACAATATATGAATCTCTTCTCGGTATTATACGCACTAAATATGAATTTATATGCAACTCTTGAGAATATTAAGGCTGGTTAAAAGTTGGATAAGCAACATGTTGTAGAAAAAGTTTCAGTGAGAGACAGTACCTTATATTTGTTTTCCCCAACCTTGACATTTACAAAAGGAAACCAATTCGAATCTTTAATATCATCTTGCCAGTAAGTGCAAAGTAAAGAAGCCTTGACGTCTGCTTCATCTCTAGAATACTTCCTCTTGCACGCATCTTGGAAAGGTTTAGGATTAAGTCCCCCATTCTCTTAACTCGGATGACAGCACGATCGCTTGATTCTTTAAGTACCTAGAATCAAGGAATAGTTGTTCTGTTAGGAAACAGTATGTAGGTTGCAATTCCAATCTAAAACATCTATGTCATTCAGCAGCAAGAAAACGTGGTTGCAACTTTATCTAAGCCTTGCTTTTTTATGCCGATCTACCATTTATACATGGTAAGAAATTTGCTTGTTAACAAAAGTAGAACAGTGAAAAATTTGCAAAGTGACTACAGGTTGCTTGTTAAGGAAAAGAGAACAGAAGAGAGACACTCACATTGATCAGTTCTTTTCGAGCTTCCTGCAGCTCATCGTTGCTTTGCCGTTCCTTGACTATAAGAGTCTGGTTCATGGCTTCAAGGTCTTCTAGTTCTTCTTTCTTGCCTTTCAAATCTATGCTCAAATCCTCAACCTTCTTCGCCAACTCTAAATCTGCATCATCACCTGCCATGTGAGTCAAGGTTTTCAATCTCCCTGTCAACAGTTCAACCTCTAATTCCAGTTTATCTTTGGCATCCAATTTCTTCTCCTCTTCAATTCTTTCTCTAAGACGAGCTTCCTTCACTCTCTGAGACCACAATCCACACAGAGATGATCAATAACATGATTATCTACCCTGACCATGTTACCAATAGCTGAAATTAAAGATTACGACAGCATATACCTTTTGTTCTTCTGCAATCCTCAATATATTATTGTCCGATTTACTTTGCTCCAGTTCTGCCATTTCGAGTTTACTGTTTTTCATCGCATTCTGAAGACATAAGCAAGAATATAGTCAAACAACTTCATCAATGTATTATGCAGAGATGCTATCTCTATATTCATTACAAGTACAGTCCTTGTACAGTATAACACCAGTTGCACGGCATGTAAAATACAAATTAGTGATGGAGAATGTTATCAATTGAGATTTTTCTGTATTCAAATTATATAACTTAGGTAAGTAATCGTAACAACTAGTTTATATTATAGAATTTACCCTTTTCACACCAACTGGAAATTTCATTTAGGTACTTGTTTCTAGTTATGCTAGTAGAGGTTTTACCATTACACTAATAAGGAGGCGTTACCTTTCGTTTCTCTTCAATAAGTTTCTCTCTATCACTTTCGCTTTGTGCCTTAAATTTCTCCAGCTCTTCTCTCTGCAACTTGAGCTCTTCCTTTTGAGATTCCATTTTCGATTTGAGTTCCTCACGCTCATTTGACATCTTCTCCAAACGATCCTTCTGATCTTGTTGCATCTTTAATGTCTCTGAATAGATACAAAAGAGAGCATTGAATCAGTAACCACGACAACCAACATTATTGCTGTAATTCATCCAATACTTAGTTATCACTTAAAATTGATGAGTTTGTACTTCAATTTCTTAAAAATTAGATTAACATCTTATAAGAACAAGCTCGAACGAACCCAGGAATACAATCAAAAAGCTACATTATGTGCATGTTTTTCCCCCCTCAACATTCAACTAGAAACGCGTTTTTCATGGACTGATGAGTACATTGGAAAAAGACCATTTGGTTCTGTAATCTGTTAATGTTATTGGAAATATTTCAGGCACTGTAATTCAGAGACCTAATGTTGAGACTAGGACTAGTTGATTTTTAACTCAGTTCTTCAAATCTTTACAATCATTTAAGGTCACAATCCGAAAGCCACCGGCAAAAGAATTGTAGGAGTATGTATTTGTCTACTTTATTCTGTACGAACATACTTTACAAGGACTTTTAGGTCGCAATAGTGCCTACCCGCTGATTTGATCTGCCCCACTGCTAGTGAATAGACGAATTTAGGTAGAATTTTTGTATATATCTGTTTAAATGTAGTAGAATTTTCTATATATATATGCTAGTGAATACACTCTTCCTTAAGTCCTCACAGGCCACACCCCATATGATCCAACTCCCAAAAATATTCTAGAGCCACGCCTTGTTCATATAATCTGATCAATCTCATTCACCAAATCACATTCTAAGTTCCACCAAGTTATGAAATTACACAGTGATCAAGTAAACAACAAAACTCCAGGTTCTCTAGGCAAAGGGCTAATGTAATTGAAACTAGCATCTTATCAAACAACATTAAAAGGATACGAATTGCATACCTTCATTATATTTTTTATTTAGCTTATCATGTTGAGACGCCAAGTTCTTGAGAGAGTAGCTTGTCTCATTGTATTGAAGCTGAACTTGTTCCAAGTTCTTATTCTTCTCATCGACCAAATGCACCAAATTTGTTACCAGTTGTTTGTTCTTCCTCAAATCTTCATCTTCAATATCCTTAATTGTCTTCAAATCACCATTCCTAGACAAGAAATTCCCAACAACACCATCTGATTTATAATCATCTTCTCTCGCAACCCATCCATACATACCTCCAACCCCACATCTATCCAAACCAAAATGTGCTTTCCCATGTCCAGTGCTATTAAATTCATTCTCGAAAGACATAGCACTGCGGAAACCAGACCAATCACTTGTAAATTCAACAATGGCCTTACCAGTACTCCCCTGAGCACCCCACAAACTATGAACCCTGACAGGATTAAACTTAACCAATTGCTCTTTAATCCGGTTTCCACTCGGCGCGATACATCTCCCACCTTTAAACTCTCTCTCAGTATTCACAACAACCCCTTTCCATGGATACACAAATTTCTCCTCCTCCACCACCACAGTAGATGAACCAACAACATCCACCACAATTTTCCCCTCATCTACCTCCTCCTCCTTAACTGGTGCACAATCCTTCTCCAAATACCTAGCTAGTGCCAAATGTTTAGCCTTTTCTCTAAATTTCTTAAGTGAAGATCCATTTTTACCAGCACCCTTAGCATGTGGAACTAGATGTTTATATTCATAATCCTGCTTCCTTTTGCCTAAGCAGAATGGACATCTGAACTTAACAATTTAACAGTAAACTTACCATTTTTAAGCTTTTGATACACTTTTTCTTCATAATTCTCCATCTCAGTTTCACTGATATCTGAATTTTCTTCTGCAGATGAATAAATCTCATCTAATTTCCTCTTTTGAGAAGAACCCATTTCTTCAGACATCGATTTCTGATCTCTGATTATTTATGCACTCTCAATTTCTCTAGTTGGTTCCAAAGATTGAAATTTTATTTTGCGACTCCAATTTGTTCCAGAGACTAGATCTTTATGAACTCTCTCAGTGTGTTTGTGTAATTGTTCCAAAGATTAAAGCTTTATAGGTGAAATGTGAAACCCTAGCCCTAGTTTTCTCCTTGGAACCCAAATTCCATTGATGGAGAAATATCCCCCTATACTCTTCAGTTTCTGTTTTGGGGAATGTGAAAAAATGATGAATTTTCGTTGAATATAGAAAAGGGGATTTTAATAAAATGCCACAGTTCGGATTTCCGATATAAGATAGTGCCACAGTTTTTTCTGAAATATATAAAGTGCCACAACCGTTAAAAATTTCGTTAGGGCCCACCTTAATTGGTCAATTTTGTTGAAACCAGTCAATATCTCATCAAAATTACTCTATTACCCTTCTCCTATAACCTAAAAGCCGTCGCCCCCCTTCTCTTCTTCTCGAAGCTCTACACTTGCTGAAGCTAAACCGTAAAAAAAACTCAGAACATGTCTATATTTTTTTTTGATTTTTTTTATAAGAATCACAGATGGTATTGGATTGATAATGGGTGAATCGTAATTACTTGTTGTTGTTATCTCTAAATTGATTATCAGCAGAAATTGAAATGTAATTTCATAGCCGTTGCCATTGTCGTTGCGGTCGGTATCGGAACTGATTAAAACCTCAGTTGAACATGTTCTCGAGCATCTATATTTTTAGATGAATTGTTTTGTTGTCCTTATAGCTATATAGTTTGTTAATCCCAAATGTGAGAAGATTGTGATTAGTGGTAAGGCAATCTAGAGGAGTATTTTGTTGATTCTGAATTAAAATGTTTCTATCTTGTGAAGAGGTTGTAGATAGAGATTGAAGAGTATTTAGACTCATGGTAATATCAGCATAGATGGGTTGTTGTTAAATTCCGTTTGCAGGTGAAGAAAGTTATATAAGGTGTTGATTGTTGAATGCAACACCTGAAATGCATCTCTTGATCATATATGGACATCAGCTGTTTGTGAAAAGTCCATAACCAGTTTTTCCAGTAACGAACACCACCCATTCGCTGGATCTGCATCGCTAATCTCACGTACAACAATTGCAAAATCTTTTTAGCTCATACCAAGAGACCGAGTACCACAAGTTTGTTGTTTTTGGCTTTTGTTGTGAGTTACATTTGAGGTCTGATTGCTTTAACTCATGAGTTAACTCGGTAATGACTCGCTACTTTGACTTGATTTAACTCAGTTGTAGTGAGATGATTCGAGGGCTTATATGTCTTTTACTAAGCTGGATAACTGCCACCTATGCACTAATGGATGTCAAATGCTTTTTGAAAAAAACGTGACGGAAAAGGTCAAACTTGTGGCATTAAATAAATTCTAAAAAAAACGGTGGCACTTTCTTAAACACGATATTGAAAGTGTGGCACTTTATTAAAATCCCCTAAAGAAAGTTCATTGAAACTTCTCCCGCCAGAATACCCAATTTAACCCTTGCACTCTTTTGACCCCCACGGTAGATATAATGATACACTATATTTCACCGATGGTCACCTTTGATTGTTTAATTTTATTTTTATTTTTATTTTTTTTATTGTTTAATAGGAAAGAAAATATCTATTGATAAGCAGATAATTACAAATTGTTTTTATCAGGTTGGATTAGAAGATTGATCCAATCAGGCATATTATTTAACCATGAAAAACAAACTGATTGAGTTCTTGCATGCTTAGCTAAAGAGTCACCAATGTGATTTGCTTCTCTATGGGCATAAGTGCAAACCCAGAAATCAAAAGAACTTAATATAACTAGAGCATCACATGGACTAAATTATAAGTTGTCCATTTTACTGATGTAGGGTTTCAATTAACTGCAGCTATCATATTCTGACAGTCTCCCTCCAAGTGAATCCTTCTCCATCCATTCCTGCATGCCCATTGTACTGCTTCTAAAAGGGATTGTGCCTCAGCTTGCTCTGGATCAATAGTTAGAGATGCACCTCCTCGCAATCCATAGTTGTTCCCTGCAAAATCTCTGCATATTAGACCCCGTCCTAAGAGAACTGTTTTATCAATATGTGAAGTATCAAAATTTATTTTAAGAGCTCCATTAGCTGGAGCCTTCCAGAATTTGTCAACTGATCTCACAGAACTATTACTAGTTATTTGTAAGCTTTTAAATCTGCTCCATTCATCCATCTGCATGATAATGTTATTAACAACAGTAAAACTATAGAAATCCTTATTTTCAAAAAATTTATCACATCTGGATTTCCAGAGTAGCCATAAGATCAAACTAGCTACTTCATACAAACTAAAATCCTTAGGCACAGAAATGTTTGCTTTCAAAAAGAAACTGCATATTCATTTATGTAAATCTGTGTTCTGTAGAATTCTAGATAAACTGTGACTAACAGTATCCCATATGTGTCTGACATTTGGGAATCAAAAAAAACATATGTTGTATGGTTCCAGGGTTACCATTACAGAGAGCACAGCTGCTATCCTGGTGTCTTGTGTACCTGGAAAGTCTAGATTTAGTAGAAATACAACCATGGAGGAATTTCCACATGAAATGCTGGATTCTTGGAGGTAGTTTATGTCTCCAAAAAGATTTCCAGCAAAATGTCTAGATTGTTCTTAGTGGGTTTATCAACTAGATTAGCATTCAAAATAGAGTTGTAAGCAGGTTTGGTAGTAAAAATTCCATTACTAGATGGCTCCCACCTTAGCTTATCCTTTCCTGCAATAGGGATTCTAATGTTAGTAATCTCCTTAACAATATCTTCATCAAACAAGACATTTAAGATATCAGTTTTCCAAACCTTAGAATCATGGTCAATAAGTTGGCTCACAATTGTCATATTAGAAGAGTAAAATTGTCTAGATGGAGGTTTATGCATATTTGGAATCCAAGTATCCTTCCATATGCTTACCGAGGTACCATCACCTATTTCCCAAATGTAGTTTTTTCTAATAATGTTCAAACCTGTGCAGATGCCTTGCCATATCCAAGACCCTTGTTTGTTCACTGCATCAGTTAAAGGATTATCATCATGTAAATATTTTTCTTTCATAATAATGGCCCAAGGCTCATCAGGACAAGTAATCATCCTCCAAGATAACTTAGTAAGAAGAGACAAATTTAGCAAATCTGTTCTTCTAATATTAAGACCTCCTAACTCATTAGGTAAAGCAATATCCCTCCAACCTTTAAGATAGTAACCCTTTTCATTTTCTTTTTTCTCCCACCAGAATTTCATTTGAATGTTGTCCATTTTATTTGTAAGATCTTTAGGCATTGGAAAACATTTAGGTGGTGGCTAGCTAAACTACCTAGTACAGATTGTGTCATCACAATTTTACCAGGAGCAGCTAAAAAGATAGCCTGCCATATATCTAGCCTACCACTATAACTATCCAAAAGATGCACAAAAGAATCATATTTTCTTTTCTGAAGAAGTGGAGGAACTCCTAGATACTTCTCATTTAGTGACATTCTCTTGATTCTAAGAATATTTGTTATGTCATTCTTCAAGATGTTGGCACTTTACTACTGAAGGCTAAAGCAGATTTATCAAAATTCACAACCTGACCAGAGAATTCGCTAAATTGATCTATCAAGGAGGACAGATTCCTAACATCCTTAGTTCTAGCCTTAATAAAAATAAGACAATCATCAGCAAAAAATAAGTGAGATATAGAAGGGCACCTGTTATTTGCTTTATAATAACCATGAATCAATCCATTTTGTTCAACTACTATCAATATTCTAGAAAGACACTCCATACAAAGTATAAACAAATAAGGTGAGAGAGGGTCACCTTGTCAAAACCCCCTTTGAGGCAAATAAACATTACCTGGAGATCCATTAAGCAAAATGGATGTAGAGACAGTTGTAATGCACTGTTCTATCATGCTGCACTAATCATTAGAGAACCCAATTTTCTAAGATAATCAATAAGAAAACATCAGTCAACTCTATCAAAAGCCTTTGACATATCCAATTTATAGCCACACAACCATCACTAGCTTTTGTTCTTTTCATAGAATGAATTAACTCATGAGCAATAATGATATTATCATGGATTGATCTACCAGATAAAAAAACAATTTGAGAAGGAGATATAATTTTATGAAGAACATTTTTAAGCTTAGATGCAAGTAACTTAGAGATTATTTTGTAAGAGACATTGCAGAGACTTATGGGTCTAAAGTCAATAACACTCTTGGGACAAGAAGTCTTAGGAATGAGAGATGTAAAATTGCGGTTTAACTGTTTTAAGAGATGATGTGAGTGAAAAAAGGATTGAACCATTTTTACTACATTATTTCCAACAGTTTCCCACATAATCTGATAGAAACCAGGTGGAAATCCATCTGGACCAGTAGATGTACAAGGCTTCATCTCAAAAATAATTTTCCTAATCTCATCAGCATTTAGGATATCAATTAACATGGCATTATCAACATCATTTTGTAGTGGAAATATAGGGAAGGGAAAGAGGCAGAGAGTTTCTATTGATTAGCATCAGTAGTATTACATGGAATCCAATAACATATATATACATGGAAAAGCAAACCCTAGTTGGGCCGCACATCTATGGGCCGTAGTCCTTACAACACTCCCCCTTGTGCGGTCCAACAAAACTTCACATGCAGTGCTTCACATATAGTGCTTCGATTGTAGTTCTTCAAATTCAGTTCTTTCCTTGATGACTTGTGCCGAAATTAATTGCCTCATTAACACTTTTAAAAGGAAAAACCCAGTGGGACAAAACCTTGGTATAGCTCTTCACATGTAGTACTTCACACGTTGTCTCATATTTTACATGTAGTTCATCACATGCAATACGATCTTCAAAGATCGATGAGTCTAAGTTAATTTCCTCGTTAAAACTTCGCCAGGAAAAACCTAGAGGGACAAAACCTGAACTAAAGAAAAAGAGTACAATATTAATTAAACTTAGAGCATAGTTGGATGAGTATACGTTGCCTCATTAAAACTTTGACAAGGAAAATCCAATGAGATAAAACCTTGACGAAGGGAAAAGAGTACAACGTTACAAATGCAAGTAAAGGTAATCTGTTGCATATGATCACTTTGCTCCGTTGAAGTTGATTAGTTTCTTCACAATTCCTAAGGCAGAAAATCCTCGTGGGAAAGACAATAGCCTTAGTTGGGAAATTACATTACTAGTGTTTGTTGTTGTCTCATTAAAAACATTGCTGAGTAATAAAACCCTGTAGAAAAAAGCAACCTCAGTGAAGGAAAATAGTTCAACACACTATTAGATGCTCCCCCTGATGTTAGAAAATTTTTATTAGTCTAATGCAGTCAGAAGAAGTTTATAACACTTTAATTTGGTGACTTGAATGTTTATAAGACCTTGTTGTTGATTCTAGAAGTTACGTTGCTTAACAGACTATCGCTTTTCATTTCTTTGATTCAGATATTTTCAGTAATATCAACGCTATCTTTATGTCTTCAACGTTCAACATACTTGATGCTTTTAGTGTTGTCTCGCTAAAAACAGTAACAAAAATTTTGGAAAAAACTATTCTCGATCGAAGGGAAAAAGAGTACAACACAAATTCAATTTCGAATATATGTCGACATCATATCCTTGGATCCTCCCCCTGATGTCGGCATCTCCCCCTGATTACTTTCAGAGTTGTTCCAAACAGTTCCTTTAGTCATGTACTTTTCGAAACTGAATATCGGTAATGACTTAGAAAATAGTCTATCATATCTCCCCCTGATTACTTTCGTTGGAGAAGAGCTATTATTGTTCCTTCATAATCAACAACTTTTGGATTGCAGTTCCTTTAGCATTCCTTTTTATGTCTTTGCAGGAATAAAACAAAGTCATGTCAATGGTTACTTTTAAGTACATGATTACATTCAATTTACCATTCCAATGATGTTGCGTTGGCGCTGAGCAATATCTAGCTAACAATTTCCATGAGGATGTAAAATTTAATCGAGTACATTATTATACTAAGTACAACGATGTGTCTATTGTACTTAGATATGGGAATTTCATCTCCCAACACATCTTCATCATTTTCCTTTAGACGAAATGGTCACTTACTTACATTTGAACCTCGATTAATCATGGGAGTGCTATCAAGTACGCATGTCTTTGTTAAATTACCTGACAATGTACTCGTTCGACATATGAAAACTGGTGGAATAATATACCACAAGCTCAGTAATCGTTCGAGCTTTCCCCAGATTTTTCATCTCAAATTCAGATTTCAAATAGCTTTTAAGGTCTCTTATTGCATCAAGAGTATCTATCATGTTTGTACCATCGACGTAGATAGATACAATTCCAAATCAGGAACTTTCTTGTAAATCCGCAAGGAAAAATAACTTACTTATCTATCCCCTCCAAATAAACTAGTCACTTAGACGGGTATACCACATCCGCCTGATTGCTTCAATATATAAGTGAGCGTTATATATAACTGTAAACGCACTCTGTGGTTTAGAGTCACTTGATTTGGGAAACAAAAGTCTATCAAGTACTTTTGTAAATATCTGCTATCTCTTGATTCTTATATAGATACGTAACAACCACATACATATGATGCATTTCAAGTCCTTTTGAAATTTCCAAGCTAACTAAGTAGCAGAATGCTATAACGTTCATTACAAGAGAACAATTCCAGGGCTTTGTGAGAAAACTCGCGCCACAAGGCGAGTCTTTATCCTTTAAGACTGCTTTCTTCTCATTATGCTTTGTGACAAATCAATCATGTATGTCTAATAGGTTTTACACTTGGTTGGTTAGCACTACCACACTAAATATCTGTATATTTGTCAAAGAACTAAGTTCTACCTGGATTGCTTAGGCCAAATATGCTATTTATTTGAAATTAATCAAAATAAAGAATAGTTCGATCTCATTGTGCTCTACTTATGGAACAACTATTTATGGATTATATCATCACTATGCACGCATGATCCTTCCATTGACTCATGTGCATTCTCATAATCCGTCAGGATTTCATTGTTCTCTAGAATCATTTAAAACTTGAGAGCGTCCTCCGTTTGATTCATGGACATATTCCAGACAATCTTATGAGATGATTTCGATGATATAAATAAGTTGTGCCTTACTCACCTAATTCCTTTCTAGGTGAGGATTGATCGAACCAAGTGGTCTCTCCAACTTCCTTTATGGAGCCGCGGCCTCAACCACACTTCCACTGAGTGTAGTTGCAACACCTTAGTCTATGGTGTATATCCCATATTGAGGATTTGTAACTTTGCAGGTAGGTTTGCAGCTGGTATGTGTGATCTCATCACTTTAGCAACATCAATGTACATTCTGAAAATCGAATATTCTTTATCACTTCACATTTACATTTGTAGAGTACAAGAATCAATATCAGACACAGTGGGAACACACAAAGACAATTCATGTCGTTCCCTTAGAAAATATTTTTTATTATCTCCCCCTAACGACGGGAAGACTGTCTCATTAAAGTGATAACCCGCAAATCTAGCGGTAAGAGATCTCTGCCAAAAGTTTTAAAATGCGGATAATTGTTGGGAACTTATTTCCAACATAACTATACTTGATTTTTGAAGACCCATCATAGTACGATGTGGAGTCGTAATGGCACATATAGAGTGCAACCAAAAATGTGTAAGAACACGAATGTCAGGCTTAAATCCAGTTACCAACTGGTACGCAGAAAAGGTTGACTAATATTGGGTTCTAAAAACGAATTAAGTAATATGCGTGTAATATTGCATATCCCCAAAGCAATAAAAGATAGGTTGGTACGCATAACCTATTCCTTAAGCACCATCTGTAACCTTTGATGGTAGCCTCTGCGAGACCATTAGGTATAAGATGCTCTATATTGATCCTATTAAACATGCAATATTCATCAAGTCCTTTTGATGTAAATCCTCTAGCATTAATAAGGGTGGTGAGCCTTTGCACTTTGTATTGTGTAATATGTGCTAGGAGTTTTTAAACGCAAATTTCTTGGGAACTATAACTAGTCCAGGATGTCAAAACATTCACCAGAGCCATAAGTCAATTTAATAGTCCGTATTCTGCATGAATGTTTTCTAAATTTCACCTTGTTTTCTTTGTAATATGTAAATTTTACCATTTGCATCTTAGGATGGTCTCGATCCTGTTTTACTGAATACTTTGTAAAAATGAGTGATATGCTTTCTTACCTAAAAGCATAATGGGAAGGGGGTTGTGCATCTAGTACTTTAGAAAACACTTATTGAGAGATATGCCGTCACTTCGCATTCTGTTAATATTTTTCCCATTGTCTCGTCCACTAAACCACAGTGGTGTACGTATGATTCCTTTCAAAACGAAACATCATGTCACAACCAAAGTGCCTTTATGGTTATGTCAAAGCCTGTATGAGTCAATTCTTAACATTTCATCGTCGGAGTCAATATGCATGGATTCAATAATCCATATATTATAGTGATTTACATTTCACTAGATTGACTCATTAGTTTCTCTAAGATATATTCCTTCAAAATATATTAGAAACTATAAAAGATGCAATCAATTACATTCTCATCATTGTGAGTTTCCATAGGATATCCACTTGCATGGGTCTCTTTGGAATTTAACAAGGTGTGATTATCTCTCGGTACATATAGAGATTTTGTGACGTCTTTGTTCTATATTGGATCTAGTTCAACTGAATAAGATAGTCAATTGGCCCGGAAAAGTTCTTGTTGCCATTAAAGTTGATGTGAAAATTGGTTGTTACTATGATACACACATTACATTGTATATATCAACACCTATGACCAGGTGCATTTCCAACTCTTTCATTTATGATGGGAGCTAGAATTACATCTTAGCTTCATCCCGTATTCAGTTGATACATGTACTTTGATGTCATTACTATTGGGATAAAATACATCTTTGTGTCATGATATATATGTCCCTTTTCACATGCTTTATATGAGTCATTACATCTAACCTTTATTACTTCGGGGTTCTTTCCATTTTCAATTTTGCTACATTTAGCTTAATTTGAGAAATTTCTTTATCTCAATAGGCCAAGAGAATCTCACTACACGTGTCAACCAATTACTTTAGGTTGAATAGATTTCTAAAGATAGTTCTCTTGTTGTCATATTTCAACATATACTTGTTCGTTAGTATCATAGATGAAGTAGAGAAATTGAAATTTTCTGACTCATATCATCTTTTGTGAGTTCTTCCACAAAATTTGGAATACATGTGATTTTATTTGCAACGTATATTTTGAAAATACCGACTCTTAATAGTTGAGCCAGTGGACTGCATCCCACAGAACATTTCAAATTTGGGAAGAAAATATCAAGTACACAATAATGGTGCTCAAGTACTTCTAAACCCCAAATAAATACATTGGAATTGAGTTGGTACAACCAATTAAACAAAAGACACCATTCAACTATAGCCAATATCATATTCAAGAGAATAAAATAGGGCAAATTAATAAACTGACTAACTTCCTCCCATACAATTAATAAACCGGCCAAAAATATTAAGACTTTTATAAAGTGGCCTTTATGTTAGTTTACACGTCTGGGCCCACCAGATTGGTCTACCTAATTGACTAAGTCAATAGTTTATGGTATAATGACTATCATATCCTTATAAGTGTATAACGATTAAAGTAAGGGACCGACAATACATCTTCTACGCATTCTGTTCTTTGCCTTTACCATCAAAACCAAACCAGAAAAACCATTTAAGAGAATCTTCGAGGATTAGGGTACCATTAAAAACTAAAGTTGTTGTTTGAATGTTCAAAAGATTTAATGGTACACCAAAATTATTACCAAAGTTTATTGTTCGACTATAGTACACAAAAATTAAAATTAATGGAAGATGAAGAAGAAGAAAACTTATAAATTGAAGCATTACAGGTTCTCAAAATGAGAAAGTACATCAAACCCATTGTCTATTAATCTTCGTATTGCTCATATCAGACGTTTAATTGTATTAATTTGTTACATGGAGTAGAAATTGAATTTAGGGTTCTTCAAAATTGGGAGTTTATTTATTTATGATTTTTTTTGGTGTTTTGGGTTTAGATCTTGGTTTGTGGTGATCATTTGATGGTATGTTGTTCAAGTAAGCGCGTGATTTGGTGGTAGCTCTTTGTTGTTGTGTGTAGTCTTTGGTTAATATTGAATTTTTCATCTGAACACCATATGAGTATTAGCTCCGTCAACGTCGAATCATGATGATGAAAGTATTGGTTTGTTTGTGATGCTTAAAATGGGTTAGCGATGAAATTGAATATGAGATTGGTTATATGATCTTGTATTTATACCATATATATCAACTTGTTTTGCTACTGCATGAATTGGAGTTGTAATTTTATATGCCTTGATAAGTTTTCATTTTCAATTGGATTAATTTGATGGTTGTTAATTTGTCTCTCCTGTTTGTTCTTGCACGTACGTTTTATCAGTTGGGTTCATAATTATTCATTTCTCAGATGATCTTGTTTTTTTTTTTTAATTAAGATATCTTAATTCGAGAGATGTAGACAAATTTTGGGTAATGATTCATTGTATTTCGGTTGAATTTGGTTTGATTTCAATAATTTGTTAGGGTTCCATGGAAATGAAAAATTGCAGGAGAAGAACAGAAGAAGAACATGAGTATTTTTCTCTAACACGATTGAGTTGCGAGTTGACTAGGCTATAAAAGGTCTAAAATACCCTTGACTCGTGTTAAATTAACTGCCGTTACTGTTTTTTAAAAAAAACGGGACGGAAAATTTCTATTTCGGTCATTTTATAAAAAGATTCAAAAAAACGGCCACTTTCTTAATTATGTGTCGAAAAGGTGGCCACTTTATTAAAAATCCCAATAAAATAACACTAAAACCAAAACCTTAATGATCAACAATCATAATTAAATTGATTGTTTATATGATATGAACTTATTTTAAGACAAAAATAAACAAAACTAGGCATATTCTAAAAACAAATAAATAAGTCCAGCAAGTATTCAATTTAAAGGCCCACATTAGTACTATAGTTACATACCTTTGGGCTTTGGTTCCCCCTGTATATATAGACAAAACCGGAACGGATTTAGCCGTGCACGTCCCAAAAACAGGAAAACAGGACATGGTTGGATCGGACCGAGTCGGGTTGCTGGATCGGACCGAGTCGGGTTGCTGGATCGGACCGAGTCGGGTTGCTGGATCGGACCGAGTCGGGTTGGACGGGACCGAAAACTTTTCACTTACCAGCAGCTTCACGTTTCAAAGTCTTCGTCTACACAGAAGGAATTTCCCAATGACGGCCAGAACTGAGATTAGGTTTCCCTTTACAAAGATTTTCCAAGCAAGTTAACGCCAATATAGACAAATTAGTGTATGTACAGTGCAACAACCCAATCAATCATCATAAATTTAATAGCTATGATGGCAGAAAAACAAAAGGGAGAAAACTTAGCTTGACGCCTTGATGTAGATCCAAAGTTGCCTTCCTTTTGATTTTGCTAATCCAACTACAGCACAAACAGATGCCTTTTTTTTTCCTATTTGATTCATGTACAACACAAACAGATGTACACATCCATTCAATTGATAAACAAAATCCTTCTTCTCCTCGTACAGTGACACGGAGATCATCAATCGACGCGTAGAAAAAAAAAAGAAATACGAATCAAAATATCCCCTTCAAGTTTCAATGCCTTGAACATATGAAAAAGAAATCAATGATAACTAAAAAAATATAAATAAAAAATTATTTTCTTTTTCGCACGGTTAGAGATCGTGACTGATAACATTTTGTAATGGAAATGTAGGGAAGGGAAAGAGGAAGAGAGTTTCTATTGATTAGCATCAGTAGTATTACATGGACTCCAATAACATATACGGAAAATGGGTCATTTGTCCAAAATTTTTTAAAACATGGTTCAAATGGACGAGTAAAAATTATTATGGGTGAAATGGACAAAAAAAAAATAGCAAGGATGAAACTGGATTCATCCTGGCTTAAACTTAAAAAATAACGAGGATGAAACTGGATGCATCCTGATGTAAATTAAAAATAAGAAAAAGAATTTGAAAATGGGTAGGATGAAACTGGTTACATCCTGGCTATTTTTATATTTTTGTCCATTTAAACAGTATCAAAATCTAAATGTCTTTTTCACCCATGAATTATTGATTTTGGTCTTTTTTAACCAATTGTGTAACATATATATACATGGAAAAGAAAACCCTAGTTGGGCTGCACATCTATGGGTCGTGGGCCCTACAACACATCATCAATTTTAGCATGTATATTACTAAGATAGTCCCTTGAAACAGGAGGATTGGAGGTCCTACTCATGCTACTAAAGTGTCTTAGGAGTTCGCACTCTATGTCCTTTTTTATCATCAAGCCAAATTCCTATATTAGATTGCAGAGAATTAATTTGAGTTTTTTTGCCTCCTAAAGTTTGCTTTTTGATGAAAATATTCTTACCTTTTTGTCTCCAAAAATCAGCTTCAATGTCATACCAATATTTCAGTTTTTGAGTTAATTCTTCAATTCTGGTATCATTGTGAGAATTTCTAGCACTAGTAATGGTAGATAACTGAGATTCCATATTAAAAATCTAGTTTTGAATATTACCAAAGTGATGATAGTTCCATTTTCTAAGACTAATCTTAGTATTTTTGAGACAACTAGCAAATTGAAAAGCAAAAGAACCATTAGTTTGACATTTCCATTCATACTTAATAAGAGCAGAACAACTAGAGTCTCTAAACCAAGACTTGTTAACTCTAAAAGGTTTTTTTGTATTGCTTGCATTCTTACAAGTTAACAACATAATTGAGCAGTGGTCACTACCAATTACAGTCAAGTGGTATAGAGCAGCATTTGGGTAATTTTGAGACCAATCAATAGAGTAGAGTACTCTATCTAATCTTTCTAGTATCAATTCAGTTCCACTCCTTCTATTTTTCCAGGTGAAGGGGTTTTCTATATAAGACATACTAAAAAGATTATAGTCCATGATAAGTTGCTTGTTGGCATCTATAGTTTTTTGGTTTGGAGCATTACCTCCCTCCTTCTCATCCCTATCAAGAATGAAGTTTAGGTCTCCTATTACTATCCAAGGGTTATTATGGACAGTCCTAAGGTCTCTAAGATATGATTCCATTGAGCCTCCTTTATCATGATCATTGAGAGCACCAAACAAACAAGTAAGAAGCGAGTAGTTATTTTGTCTGTCAAATTTAACAAGACAACTAATCATATTCATCTGCATATCAACAATTTTCAAATCAATTTTTTCCTTCCACATTATGCATAGACCACCAGACAGACCAATTGGGTTCAAGAAAGCAATATTTGGGTATTTGTATCTTGCTAGTAAATATTGCATTCTTTTTTGTTTATTCTTGGTTTCAATCAGAAAAACAATATCTGGGTTTTTAGATTTAATGAGCATGTGAAGATGATTTCTTGTATCTTTGTTTCCAAACCCACAGACATTCCATGAAATGATTTTCATTTTGTTTAGCAAGATTTTTTCAAGAAAGTAACTATGAGTATATAAATAGCTAGAAATTTCAGAATTGGAAATATGTAAAAGAAAATTTTGAAAAAGCAAGTAAATTTCTTTAGAAGTTACCTTAGTCTCCCCATTAGTGATTTCAAGTTGCTTTTCCTTGTGTGTGACTCTGTCTACAGCTAGTGTTTACAATTGATTATCATCACAAGAGTTGTTTTGAGCAAGTTGATGATGACTGGTTCCAGTGGATGCTTCATTCCCCTTGTTCACTGTTGTCCTAGCTCTCTTTCCCAATCTCGCAGAAAAGTTTTCATCTTCTCCTATTTGAGCTTGATCAGTAACAGAGCAGATAAGAATACCATCTTGGGGAGGTACAAAAGGAACATGTTTTGTTTCCTTTTTCTTCTGAAATTGTGGTACAGTACTTACCACACTTCCTTCACCTTCCTTCTTTTTAACAGTAATATTTTTAGCACCAAGGAAATATGGTTTGTTGTGAGCTTTTACTAGGTATTCCGCTGCCGCCTTACAAGCACCATTTGTGTGTTTGATAATGAAACAAGAAGGACAAATATTATGTGGTTCCCTCTCCTAAAAGAATTTTATCCATCTTGTATATCCTGCATTAGTTTTGGAAAGTACACCTCTTCTTAGTGGATTGTTGATGTCGATTACCACACAAACCTTAACCCCTTCTTTGACCACTGGAATAACATCTTCTGGTTCAATTGCTATGACTTCACCCATCAGTTTCCCAATTTTTGTGACTGAAATTGGATTCAAATGATCAGGTGGGAGTTGTTTGAGTTGGATCCAAAAACATTGGTTAACCCAATCAATGTCTTTGTAAATAACCTCAGAGTCGTAACCATGCAGAATAACCAGATATCCATTGATGCTCCAAGGTCTAGTTATATACACATTGTTTTTAGTTACTTCATTTTTGAACTTGAAAACCATGATATTATCATCGATCTCTGCCACCTGCACTTCATCCTCAGGAATAAAACCATGTAAATTTTATATGCTTCTTGACAGCTTTAAAACCCATCTTTCCTTCTTTCATAATGATCATTCCCACCAGGAAGAACTTCCATTCTTCTTTATATTCAGTTGCTTCATTCCTTTCTACCCGACTTTCAGTATCTGAGTCTACATCTAACTCCAAAGCTGCCTGTTTAAATTTTTCAGCAAGATCCATTACTTGTTTGCTTGCTTCTGTAGACATGATGATATTGAGAGATTGAATTTTTTGTTTGTATTCTATCTTTTCCTGGATTTGGTTGTTATATGGATATGGAATATAGGATTTAGGGTTTCCCATTCTAAGTAAAAGATTTTCTTTGCTAAAATTATGGGAAGGATGTCTCTGAAGGTTATGACCGGATAATCTAAAAACAGAAACAAGTAGAAAGACTATTAATCCGCTGAGTAATAAAAGGAAACTGTAGGATCAGAATATCGCAGCCTTAATACTCTTAAGAAATTCATGAATGACATATTGCGAAGGTATCGTGAGTTGAAGATAAGAATGACGCAACGAGTGATGACAGCTTTAACACAAGAATGACGTGAAGACTTATCGAGATTTAAGAGTGTCGCGAGATTTGACATTTGTACATTTGCGATACTTCGCAAGCCAAACCCGAAAATAAAGGACAACTTAGCTGTCATCCATTATGTAATACCCTATATAAAGAGCTGAATAGGCTTGATAGAGAGGGAGATCTTTTTCGAGTGTTGAGCAAGTCATTAAGAGAGAGAAAGTTTAAAGCAATTGTAATTTCTTAGCTTATTTTACTTTCATCTTTTAAACATTTAAGGATTTGATCAATAAAAATGATAATTATTCATCTTAAAATGATTTGATTGTGTGAATTCTTGTGAGGGGTGTAGTGTGGGATTTCCTGTAACTACATATGCGCTAGAAACAGGGATTGATTGAAGGTTGAAGATGCAGGATTGTTATTAAGGTTGTTCAAATCAAGAAAACAATGAAGCAAAACGTTAGATCCGTTAAATTAGAGAAAATTAAAATTAAAGAATGCAACAGAAAGTTGGAATGTAGCTTGATTACGAAAACGATGATTAATGAATTCCATGAAAATAACAGAGGTAGAATACATAAACGAGATTTTGAAGGAAAGAAGATTACAATGATGGAGAAGGCATCACCCATGAAAGATTGGGAAAAACAGAAGATTACATTTACAGCAGCAGAGATACCAAGAGAAAACTTGAATCATACATCTCCTTTGGTGATCACGGTAATTACACGGAAAGAAAAGGGGAGATCGGTAAAAATTGAAGAAGAATTGGCAGTAAATAGAACCCTAATCGACGCGGGGTGTTCGGCAGACATAATATTCTACCATGCATACAAAGAAATGGGATATAAAGATGAAGAGATGTCTCCTTCAACATATCATATTCATGGATTTGGAAAATCTACAACAAAACCAAAAGGAGAAATAAAGGTGCGAATTTCGCTAGGAGAGATTGAAACACAAGTGGCATTATGCGTAGTAGATATGGAATCACCATATAACATGTTGTTGGGAAGGTCGTGGATACATGCAATCAAATCCGTAGCATCAATATTACATCAATGCATTAAATTTCCTATGCCAAGTGGGGTTGGCGAAATTAGAGGCGAAGTTGACAAGGCGAGAGTATGTTATCAAGTTGAAGTGAAACAGTATGAGGGACGTGCGAAAAAACAAAATAATTACAGGAAAATGACGAATGAAGCAAAGAAAGAAGAGGAGTTTAGAGCTTACATGATAAGAGCAGAGGAAGGAAGGGGTATACTCAACGAAATTTCGGAAGAAGGAACTGAGTTCGCGAAGGAGATAAAGGAACCTACACCTATGGGAGAGCCAAAGGCCAGTTAAACTGCGGTGGAACCAACAAAGGAAGTGAACGCTGGAACCGAAGAAGAACCCAAAATACTAAAAATTGGGACTAAGATGGAGTCAGATGAAGAAGAACGAACTGTTGATCTGTTACGAGAATTCCGGGATATCTTCGCGTGGAATATGGATGAGGTGCCTGGAATAGATCCGTCTGTGGCATGTCATAGATTGGAGATTGAAAAAAAATGCAAGACCATTCAAACAAAGAATCAGAAAAATTGCAACAACATATCATCCACAAATAGAAGAAGAATTACAGAAGATGCTTGATGCAGGAATCATAAGACAAGCAAAATATCCGGAGTGGATAGGAAATATGGTGGTAGTTCCGAAGAAGAAAAAAGGAATAAGAATTTGTATAGATTTTACTGATCTAAATAAAGCTTGTCCAAAGGATAGTTTTCCATTACCAGATATTCCACAAATGGTTGAAGCTGTAGAAGGGAATGATAGAATATCTTCCCTAGACAGGTACAAAGGATACAATCAAATCCCTCTCACTGAAGAAGATCAGGAGCACACTGCTTTCTTTGCTCCAAGAGGGTTATATTGTTATACAAAAATGCCATTTGGTCTACGAATGCTGGAGCAACATACCAAAGTATGGTAGATAAGGTATTTGTGAAATGGATACACAAAACCCTAGAAGTGTATGTGGATGATATGCTAATAAAAATTAAAAAAGCAAAAGATCATGTCCAAGATTTGAGGGAAATTTTTGAACAAATGAGACATTTTAACATCAAAGTAAATCCAGAAAAGTGTATCTTTAGGGTGGCATCAGGAAAAATTTTAGGTTACATCGTATCAAAAGAAGGAATACAAGTTGATCCAAAGAAAGTGCAAGCAGTTCGCGACATGCCAACACCAGCGACGGTAAAATATGTACATAAATTAAATGGACTCTTAGCTTCGCTGGGAAGGTTCATTTCGCGATTGTCAGACAAATGTAAATATTTTTTCAAGATACTCAAAAAGGGAACGAAGTTTAGATGGACAGACGAATGCGAGAAAGCCTTTCAAGGAATAAAAGAATATTTGACGAATATATCTATTTCGCAAAAGGTAGAGCCAGGAGAAGAATTATTAATCTATCTTGCGACAACTTCGCATGCGTTAA
Organism: Papaver armeniacum; assembly: GCA_023531295.1. Taxonomy (NCBI): domain Eukaryota; kingdom Viridiplantae; phylum Streptophyta; class Magnoliopsida; order Ranunculales; family Papaveraceae; genus Papaver; species Papaver armeniacum. Next base: position 152,189 of record JAJJWW010012308.1, read on the forward strand.
GTGTTGTGTTGTTGCGAATGGACGCAGGAGTTGAAAAACCAATTTATTATATCAGCAAAACTTTCAATGCTGTGAGAGAGAAATTATTCAAAGATTGAAAAGCTAATTTTGGCATTAGTTTATGCAGCATTTAAACTTCGTATATATTTTCAGGCACATGAAATAAGGGTACTGACAAAAATACCGATTGAGTCAGTAATGAAGAATTCAAAAAGATCAGGCAGAGTTGAGAGGTGGAATGCACAAATAGGACACTTCAAAATCAAATATGAAATATTATCTTCACCAAAATTGCAAGTTGTCGCAGACTTTTTAGCAGAATTTCCTTTAGAAGACGATGAAGCTGTGGAAGAGATGATGGATGTAGAAGAAGAACATGGAAATCCGAGAGACTTGTTAACAGAGCCAAATAGATGGGAAATATTGGTGGATGGATCATCAAATGGGGAAGGTAACAGAGTCGGAATTATTTTGATTTCGCCAGAGGGCAACAAAATGGCTTTTTCTTTCAGATTGGAGTTTGCATCGACCAACAATGAAACAGAATATGAGGTTGTGATACATGCTCTGAAGTTCGCAATAGAAATGAAGTTGGAGAATGTGAGAATCACCAGTGATTCGCAGCTAGTCATTCGTCAAATAAAAGGAGAATACACTACAAATGAATCATCCATGAAGAAATACAAGAAACTTGTTGGAGAATTGTCAGCGAGAATTCCAAAAATAACATGGAGACACATATCAAGAAAAAATAATAGACTCGCAAATGCTTTTGGCTTTATCTCAAGTATGATGACAGACCCAACTGCGAGATGCATTAAAATACAGACACTCTTATCACCATCCATCAAAAAAGAAGAAGAAGAAGAAATAGATGTAATGGTAATAGAAGACGGAGAAAAACACCTAATATCGTAGATTGGAGAAAAGAACTTCATGCATATCTGATGAGAGGAGAGATACCAAGGAATAGATTTGAGGCGCACAAATTAAAAAGCCGTGCAACAAATTATGAACTAAGAGATGGGGTATTGTACTGGAGATCCTTTAACGGACCCTCACTCAGATGTTTAACGCGGAAGGAAGGAGAAACAGTGTTAAAGATGTTACATAGTGGGGATGCTGGCAATCACAGTGGTGGAAGATCTTTGGCATAAAAGGAGAAAATGCAAGGCTATTACTGGCCATATATGCATGAAGATGCGAAACAAATATCAAGGCGTTGCGAAGATTTTCAAAGGCACAGAAAGAAAATACATGCACCAGGGGCACCCTTAAATTCTTCAACAAGTGTATGGCCTTTCGGAAAATGGGGTTTAGACATTGTGGGACCATTTTTACCAGGAACGGGGCAGAGAAGGTATCTAATTGTCGCTACAGACTATTTCACAAAGTGGGCAGAAGTAAAAGCGGTACAACACATTTGCGACAAAGATATTTTTACCTTCATATTTGAGAACATCATATGCAGATTTGGAATCCCCGCACAGTTGGTATCTGACAATGGGAAACAGTTTGAGGGACAAAATATAGAATTGTTGCTTAATGCATTTCAGATAAAATGTGGGAAGTCAACTCCTTTATACCCGCAGGCCAATGGACAAGCAGAAGCAACAAATAAAACAATCGCATATATATTGAAGAAAAAATTATAAGGACATAATAGAGCATGGTGTGAACAAGTGCATAACGCAGTTTGGGCTTACAATACAACCAGGCGAGAAGCTACGGGGATGTCACCTTTTTGTTTAACATATGGGGTTGAAGCTGTACTTCCGACAGAAGTTATTATTCCAACAACAAAGAAAGAAGCTTGGGAGAAAAATCAAAGCGCAGGTAATATTCTAATCAAACTAGATGAATTAGAAGAAAAAAGAGAAAGAGCACTACAACATATGGAGAATTACCAGCGAAGATTAGCCAGAGAATATAACAAACGTGTTAAGACATGCGAATTTCAACCAGGTGATTTGGTATTGAGGAAAACACCAGTATATCAGCGAGAAAGTGGTGGCAAACTTGCGAAAAAATGGGATGGACCTTATATCATCAAAGAGATAGTCGGAACTGGGGCATATAGATTGATGGATCCCGAGGGCAAGGATGTGGGCCATAGATTGGATAGACCGTGGAATAGATTATACTTGAAGAGATACTACCCATAGAAGGTTGTGGGAAAAGATTAGACCGCGAAGTAATGTATGGTTGAGGCGAAATGAAGTTATATGAAAAATTTGCGAAAGAATCTTCGCGAAATTACACAAAATAAAAAAATAAAAATGAATGATGATAACAAAGATGAGATTGCGAAGGAATTGATATGCAGGAGAAGCAAATATATTTTATGAATGACGAAGATGAGATTGCGAAATTACAAAAGTGCTTATATGCAGAAGAATCAACAATTTAATCAGATAGAGGCGAACTTACTATGGCGTACACCCAAGTTCGCGAACAGAATGTCGCAAGAGGAAAAAGTACCTAAAGTGCGTCATAGTAGGGGGGACCTATTACATATGAAAAAGAATCAATAAAATAACCAGAATGGGACGAACCTTTATGGTGTACACCCTAGTTCGCGAATGAAATTTCGCAAGAGGCAAATGTAAGACCTAAAGTGCGTCATATAAGGGGGTATCTCTTTGCATGGATCAGGGAAAAAGTTACACCGCCTCTGGAACCTGAGTTATGGAGATTTTGGGTCAATAAAGCTCATCCAGGAGAGGTACCTTGGATTTCCAACTATATATATAAGGTTATACCCTGGTTAGACGACCGAGGATCTCTCTAAAGAGTCGACATATGATCAAGGCGCGAGGTACACGGTTGAGCCAAGAGTGCAGGACGGATGAACCTACCCGGCCATTCTTGGCAAGTCTTAGCGTATGCTTCACTCGGCCAAGAAAACTCCACTTAGGTGCGAGTCTCGTAACCATAAACCCTATAGATATAAGGGATAAGAGGCTGCGAAAACAACTGGTTGTTGTTAAGACCGGATGGGAGGAACTAGTCTTGTATGGCCGAAGTACGCCTCCTTGAAGGGGCAACCAGGGAGATGATAAGGGCGACACCCTCCATTAGGGAGCTGATAAGTGTCTTAAGACGCAAATGTCATGAGGATCTATTTTCGCAAGAAAATTTAGGCTTGTCATATTTGTGCAAAAATCCTGAAGAGGAAAAAATACAAAAGAATAGATAAGACGAGATCAATGGGTCATTGCATGCAAATGCAAAGACGTCCTGCGATTTCGTCGCAAGACGGCAATGTAATGGGGCTTTAAGTTCCGCAAGAATCTTTAGGCCTGTCATATTGTCGCGAGAAAAATATCCTGCAGAGGCAATAATACTAAGGAAACGATAAGACAAGATCAATGGGTCCTTACATGAAAATGTAACGACGTCCTGCGATCTTGTCGCAACAATGAGGGGTGGAAAAATAAGACCTTTAACTAGGAAGGAAAAATAAGACCACACAAAAGAGATGATAAGGCAAGATCAATGGGTCATTACATACAAATGTAAAGACCTCCTGCGATCTTGTCGCAATGATAAAATTTAACATAACAAATTTGAATGTAGGTAACAGAGATTCTTCATCGCAAAAAGATAATGGAAAACAATACGTGATTTGTCAAAAATTAAAGATTATCTTCCTTGGAAGAAAGAAGAATAATAAAAGAGTAAATACATCTCAAAGATGATTGAAGTACATAAAGAAGTGACATTGCAAGAAGTAAGATTACAAGAGAAATTCAATTCTCGATATCAATTTTTTCACCAGAAGGAGACATTGGACGCTCTTCAACTTCTTTGTTAGCTTCACCAACTTCCATACTCTCGCCAGTTATTGTATTCTCGCCAGAACCCCCTTCACCTGGATTATCATTAACAGCTTCATTGTTAGGTGGAATCACTTCTGCATCTGCGACATCTTCGCCGCTTTCATATTCATAGTCACTATCAGGAGAATTTGGGATTTCATCATCATCTACTTCCAAAGGTTCAATATATACATGATCAAGAGATTTGGACAATAAGACATCATTCATAAGAACTTCAGCTTTGAGATGAAATTGGCGAAGGAGTGCCCTCTGATGATTCCTACTCTGGATATCTTTGGAGTAAATGAGATAATCAAATCTCCTTTCGGCCCGATCGCGAGAACGAGCAAAAGTAGAAGCAAGTAAAGAATTTTCTTTGCGAATCTTGGCATAGCTAGACTCCAAAGTAGAAAGGGAGGAGCGAAGATTTTCTCAGATTCTGCAAAAACGAAGAACGAAAGGAGTTATTCAAGCTAAGGATTCGCAACAAAGGATATCATAAAAAGACTTGACAAAGAAAAAACGGATGAGGCAGTCAAATTTTATGACTACCTTCCTTTTGCGAGATAAGATGTTGGGTCAAAGCCAAGCAACTATTCTCCAAATGATCCATGGCATTGTCAAAATTATCTCCAACCAAACCTTTTAATCGAGAATGCAAACTCTTTTCATTAGAAACAAGTAAGGTATTTTCTTTAGCGAGGGAAGAATGGGATTCTTTTAACTTGGAATATTGATCTTTGAGTTGGCTTGTTTTCATACTTAAAGTTATTCTACCCTGAATAAGCTTATCCCTCTCAGCAGTGACTTCTTTGAGTTTACTTCTCAGTGAACAGAGAGATTGTTCTTGTTCATTACATATTTTTGACAGACATCAAACATTTGAAGAAATCGCCACCTTGTTTAACAAAACTCGCTTCTCTTGAGATAGAGTTCCATTCTCATCTGATAAGGTTTCCAACTCCAAATTAGATTTAGTCAAAGAATAAGAGAGATGAGATAATTCATTACTTAATGACTCTTGCTTCTGAACTAAGTGAGCATTCTCTTTGGCAAGGTTATCTATTTGATCAACAGAGTATGTATGAAGATTATCTAATTGGTTATATTGCTCCATCCAAGCATCTCCATCCATTCAAGTTTCTTCAACGACAGATTCCAACTGATATATCTCCATTTATCGCCTCTGGTTTAAAGCTTGAAAGGTGAACAAGGACTTCAAAAAAAAAAAAAAAAAAAGGGAAGGGAAGGGAAGGGAAGTAATACCTTTTAATTCTTCATTCTTTTTGCGAATATTATCACGATCCAATGAAACATTTTGAAGTTTCTGATTCTCAAGATGGAGAGTATCACACTTCACAGTCATGTCCTGAAGATTATTCTTCAATATTTCAACTTCTTGTTCTAAAGATACTTGCGACATTCTGTCAGAACCAAAGTATTTACTCAAAATCTCGCAAACACTAGTCTTGATGGGATCATTGGAGGTTTTCATGGCATCATTCATGATGTCTGATAACACTTTGAAGGATACATCCACTCCCTCCAGGTTCTCTTTAGTAAGAGAGATAGGCCCAGATGAAGAAGTAATGGCGACAGAAGAAGGGGGAATTGAATCGCCTTTGGTCATAGACAGATCATGAGGAGAGGAAGTCTGTTGAAGGTTAATGATTGGGGTTGAAGCAGAGGCATTGATAGTAAAAGAAGAGAGAGGTTCATCCTGAGGAACTTCATTTATGGAAAACTCAGGTATAAGAGGAAAATCGAAGCAACATTTTCAGAGATAACCAAAGTAGAATTGTCTTGCGAAGATATCACAGGAGGTGTTGGTTTATTCTGCGAAGATATCACATGAGGGGTTGCTTTATCCTGCGAAGATATCACAGGAGGTGTCGTGAGCTTGAATACAGGAAAGGAAACAGAAGATTCGACATTCTTAGAACGGCGAGGTTTCTTGGGGGATCTATCAGTATTTTTGTCATCCTGCGAATCACAAGCCAAATAAGAAACAGAGGCAACAATATTGTTATTAGAAGAATAATGTTTCTTAATACCTTGAGATTCGCAGGCTTTCTTTTAGTAACAACGACTTTCGGTTGCAAGCCCACGGGAGCATTAGGGTTCAGAACTGTCAACTTGGTGTTGGATTTGTTCTTACTGAAACAAAAACAACATGATAATCATTATAAAAGGAATAATATCAGGATGAAACAATTTCAGTAGAAAAGATCAATGTAAAAAAGATCAGTTTCAGCAAAATAAACAAACCTTGATGGCTCCAAGAGAACGGTAGCAGAAAGATGAAAAGGATTTATGAAAAGATGAACAGTGAAAAAATTGCAGACGACAAAAAGAGAATTTACAGATGAAGAAGAAGAAGTAAAAGAAAGAAGACGTTTTTATGATGGATCTCTTCTTAAATAGACAAAAAATTATGACCGGTTAGCATTTAGAGTGCCGGTGAAAAGGGAAGATTTAACACGTGTAAACGGTTATGCTTAATTCACGGAGTTTTGTTGGCAGAAAGAAATGAACAACTGCGGCATTTTGAAAGTACTAGTTCTCATGGCATTCTCTTCTTCGCATAGAAGACATGAGAATAGGCAAGATGTAGGATCAGAATAAGAATGACGCAACGAGTGACGAAAACTTGAACACAAGAATGACGTGAAGACTTATCAAGATTTAAGAGCGTCGCGAGATTTGACATTTGTACATTTGCGATACTTCGCGATCCAAACCCGAAAATGAAGGACAACTTAGCTGTCATCCATTATGTAATACCCTATATAAAGAGCTGAATAGGCTTGATAGAGAGGGAGATCTTTTTCGAGTGTTGAGCAAGTTATTAAGAGAGAGAAAGTTTAGAGCAATTATAATTTCTTAGCTTATTTTACTTTCATCTTGTAAACATTCAAGGATTTGATCAATAAAAATGATAATTGTTCATCTTAAAATGATTTGATTGTGTGAATTCTTGTGAGGGGTGTAGTGTGGGATTTCCTGCAACTACGTAAACTGTACCAATTATGCCACGACTTTTTAAATTTGAAAAAACTTTTTCCGCCTCTTCTTTGTTTGAATTTTCCTGTGATAGTCAATGAATCGGTACTTGCTGAGTTGATAACTCTCATCATGATGAATCACTGGAAACACGTTGGCTTCAAAAAGCATCTTAGCTAGCAGAGCAAACGCTGTAATCACAACAACATTAAGGAGGAAGCAACCTGTAAACACATTTGGGAGATTAAAGATTATTTAGAAAACATAAATAGGATAATTTGGAAATATGAACAACATATATGTTTAGTTCGAAAAAAGAGATAGAATAAGTATGGAACTGATTTTTGTAAGAAAAACATTGATTACTGATAAGTAAAGATCAAAAAATCATGGAATACATGATAGGAAAAACTAAATATTAACAAGAAAAGAGAGAATGACTCACCGAGATTCTGAGACACCGATTCACAGAGCATCAATTTTACGATCAGTCTTTTTTTTTTATTGTTTAATCAGACAACTTCAGTTAAGCTTTCGGCAATACATAGTTCACTTAAGCCTAAGGCATTGAGTTTTCTGGTGAATAATAAATGAGCTTATGGCAATAATAGTGGTGATCCTGATCCTAGTGGAGTCAATATTTTTGATAAGAAGGGGCAACAAAAAATAAAAATGCAACAACAAACGAGCATATGAGAGAATAACGTTAGACATCAAGTTTTAAGAATTTTGAGGTGAACATAGGTAGAAATCATTCTAAGGTTGCTTTAGAGAAAATAATGCTGCAATAATCTCGGGTTTGCATTGTCCACTTCTTGCTCATTTATTCATCATTTCCAGTGGCCCCGTCAATTCTATTGCCTTTTCCCTTGATGAGAGATTGCTCGTTGTTCCACTCGATGTTCCCCTTTTAACGATTGCCATTGACTGCTGAGACTGATATTCCTTTTCCCTGAACTCCTTCTTACTTTCTTCTATGGCTCTTTTCAGGTCCTGCTGTTCATTTCGCTCACCCTGCCTCTTCTTTCCTTCGTCTTTCTCGTTACTCGATCTTCGCGCTTCCTTTCCTTCGACGTTACTCACTATCTCTTGTGTTGACATATTTTATTCTTGGTAACGTTTGCCTTTAATCGACCTCGTGGGGTTTGCTTCCCTTTGATAACAGGTGTTTCTTATACTTGCCGCATCTCGTTTTCGTTCCTTCTTTCTTCCTCATATCTTCGTCTTTGGTCTTCCAATCTCGTTTCCTCCAGCGTCCTTCTCAGATATCTTTCTTCACTGCTTTCTCTTCGTTGTCTCCTTCGTCGCTCTCCTCCGTCTTCCTCCCAGGCGTACTTCCTATGTCGTGTCTCTTCTTTTCCTGACGATATCGTGTTTGTTTCCGAGTTCATGGCGTCAGCTGCTGCTTCCTCGTTAAGTTGCCGATTTTGTAGTGCCAACATAGCGTTTTGACTCATCAGTCGAGCGTGCTTTTCTGCTACATTCCTGTCTCGTTCCCGTTCAAGGCGAAGTGTCTCCCTTAGTCTCTCCAACGTCATGTGTTCTTCATCAATTATTTTTCCCTTCTTCGTTTTTCCATTTTGCTTTATCTCGGGCTGGTTCTCCTTCTCCAAACCTTGGTCCTTGGTTATTTCTTTGCTGGTATCCCGCGTTATTACTTCGTGGATCATAATTTCTTCGTCTTGACTCCTCATGCCTAAGATTTTGGTCAGTACATTCTTGGTCTTAACTTGGCACAGCTACCAACTTCGTAGAGATTACGTTCGACGGCGCCCCTTTCTCGTACTTTAAGTCGTCTTCCACAGCATGTATCGTTCTTGGTAAGAGCCGAAAAGTTCCTTCTTTTTTCGGGATCGGCAAAACCTTGCTAACTTGCCTGTGCTTTTCCTCCAAGGCTATGTATCCCTCCTGATACTCCCTCAATTCATTCATTGTTAACGAGCTTTGATCGTGAAGGTTGGTTTTGATTATTTTGTTCCAAGCTTCCTCTTCTTCGTTCTTGTGCGAAGTTCATTGTAAGTGTAAGTCCGGGCCTTGCCAAAGATAACCTCGTGTTGATGTTTCCTTTGACGATGAGTTGACGGTATCGCTTCTTGTTCTTATCTTGCCTCGTTGTAGCTTAACGTCCTTTGATTCATATCAAATCCACGAGTTTAAAAAAAAAAAAAATCGTGCGAAGTGTAAAATATGCATTTCCCTGTACGTGTGTGCCTCCTTTTGGTAGATGAAGGAACTTAAGCTATCCAAAGGAAAAGCCATATGATTCTCCTTTCTTGTCTCTGCCCTTGTTTAGCTTAATGCCTTACGTTCGTTAAGTCTTGAAGGTATCGATCCTGCTTCATGTTGTTTTTGGTTCCTCGTTGCATGGTTTTGGTTCTTCGCTCATCCATTGATCTTCGCGTTGTTTTGACCTTGATTCGTGATGTCTCATTGTTCCTTGCATACTCATTTCTGTGCCTCATTGATTTCGCTTTTGTTCCAAGTTCGCTCCATCCATGACTTCATTCGACTTGAGATCTTGCATTGCATCACTTCATTGCCTCCAAGTGCATTACTTGATAATCATATTTCTTCATTTTATTTTTTTTTCTTTTCTTTTTGCTTTTGTTTTCTTTATTTCTTTTGCCTCTTGAACATATTTTTTTGTTGAAAATTGTTACGGGTAAGGTATTTACTGTCTTCTACTTGTATGTGGCTATAGGAGGTCTTATTGCGCCTCCTAGTTAAGGTCTTACTTTGCATCACCCTCTCATTAAGAGTCTTAATTCGACGAAGTCTCAGGCGCTCATTATTCTTGCGAATAACGATCCATCAACCTTTCCTTAACATTCTTTACTGAGGTCTTACTTCGCGACAATACGACAGGCCTAATTATTCCCATGAATAATATCCCCATGATATTGCCGTCTTTTTTGGTCACGCAGCTCCCTAATCTGGAGGGTGACGTCCCTTTATGTTCCCCCTTCAAGGAGGTTAACCCTAACATGCATGTTGGTCTCCTCCCATCCAGTTAATATGACAATCAGTTATTTTCGTGACTTCTTATCCCTTTCGCCGATATGGCTATTGGTTACGAAGTCACACCCTAGGTGGGGTTTCTTTGGGACCGAGTGCATCTTATCTATGACTTGCCATACGAGACATGGCCGTAACGCTCCCGGACGTCCCAGGCACCGCGACTCAACCGAATACGTCGGCGCCCTGGTCATAACTCTGCACCCCTTACTGAAGGCCATCATAAAAGGGACCCTCAGCGGATAAGTATTATCATTGCCCCTAACTTCCTTTATGAGAGTTGTTCACGACGTGCGTTAGGACTTTGCCTATTACACTTTCGTGCGAACTAGGGTGCACGCCGTGGATTCCCAGCCTTCCTAGGCGAAGGGTTTAAGGTTTCTCTGAAACCGTTTTGTGGATCTTATTTGCCTCCTAATGTGAGGTCTTACTTGCTTGTTTTGCGGTATCATTTTGCCTTCTTTGGACTTGAAATTACTTCTTTTCTTATTTGTCTTTTGATTTCATTCCTTTTGCAGCTTTATTCGTGAACCTTGAAGTTGTATTGTCATTGAATCGGGTCATCGTAGCATTGCACTTCGTGTAGCATCTAAGTGAGCCACTCTAGTGTGTTGGGTTGGAGATAATTTATCTCTTCATCGATGATTTATCACATAGACGGCTTTGCGCGTTTCCTCTTTGGTACTGCAATCATCTTTTCCTCCACTTCGTCAATGATTTATCACATAGACGGCTTTGCGTGTTTCCTCTTTGGTACTGTAATCATCCTTTCCTCCACTTCGTCAATGATTTATCACATCAACGACTTTGTGTGTTTCCTCTTTGGTACTGCAATCATCCTTTCCTCCACTTCGTCAATGATTTATCACATCGACGAATTTGCGCGTTTCCTCTTTGGTACTGCAATCATCCTTTCCTCCACTTCGTCAATGATTTATCACATCGACGGCTTTGCGCGTTTCCTCTTTGGTACTGCAATCATCCTTTCCTACACTTCGTCGCATCCTTCCTTTTCCTCTTCCTTGTTTTCTTTGGGTCATAATGGAGTTATACGACGAAGTGTAATTACTATCTTATCTTTTTTTGTTTGCACGGATCGTCTTCTTTAGTTGATTCCGTCTTCTTCACCGACATTCTCTCCCATCTCTTCGTGAGTTGATTCCATCGTCCTTATTGTCATTCTCTCCAATCTCTTTGTGAGTTGATTCCGTCGTCTTCCCTTGTATTTCTCTGGAACTGAACTGGTTTTTTGTTTTGTGAATCGATTGCTTTTTCCTCTTTCCGTCGTCTTCCCTTGTATTTCACGAAGTATCTGGATATCATGAGTTGGCCTGCATTCCACGAGCAAGTAACTCTTGCGAGTTGAATATGTGGTGTCACTAACTGACTTGTTCCCTTCTTTGAAATCTTTGCTTCGAAGTAGCTTTGATTCCACGAAGTAGCTTTGATACCACGAAGTCGCTTTGATTCCACGAGGTAAATTTAATTCCACGAAGTAGCTTTAATTCCATGAGGTAGCTTTGATTCCACGAAGTAGCTTTGATCCCACGAAGTAACTTTGATTCCATGAAGTAGCTTCATTGGTTTCTTCTTCGTGAATGCTTCCTCTTTCCTCGTCACGCTTCTATTCGTCCTCACGTCTCCTTACCTCTTCGTATTTTAGCCTTTGATTTTCACTCCTCGCCTCCACTAGCAATCTCCTCAGGTATGTTTCCCGATCATACCCTTCCTGCGGTTTCCTTCTCTGCATTCTTCTCTCTTCACTTTGCGCATCTTCCTCGTAATCTTCCCATGGTTTAATTCCTTGTTGCGGGATCTTCATCTGAGTCGAAACGGTTATCGCTCCCTTGCTTGTATCTCCTTCCAAAAAGTTTCTTGTCTCCATCTCGTCATTACGTTTGTAATTTTGTTGTGTCTTCCGTCCTCCACGCTTCACAGGTCCAGCCTGCTTCTCGGATTTGTTCCTTACTCGTCTTTTCCTCCAACGGGTTGCTTTATTTGCTTCATCCGACATCGCGTTCTCATCATCAACATCCTTTTCCCCTTTCTCTCGGGTCGTTCCTTTGATAGACCTAGCTTTCATGATTTGAATAGGTTCCTCCGTGAGTTCAACGTCTCCTTCCTTCTTGCCTTTCCGCTGGCATTCAGTGTCTTCTCCCTCTGCAACTGACGTCTTTTCTTTCATTTCTTCTCTTCGTGCCTCTAAACTCTTGCTTCTCCTCGTTGCTATCAAGCGCCTCGCTTGATCTGGTGTTCTAGCCATCAACTAATCTCTGGTTCGGTATCTCTCAATCTACCTCCATTCACGGTACAACACCCAAAGATTACTCCCTCTCCTAGATTTCTAATCTTGACTATGAGTGAATCGTTTTAGATCTACTGAACCCTAGTTTTTTTAAAAAAAAATCGCTAGATGTTTAACTTCTATGATTTTTAAAAATTTTCCACCTTTCACAAACTCTTAGATGAGGATGAATCCCCAATCTAAGTTCCCTGTTTCTAGTGCCAAAATGTAACTACTGGAAATCCAGTAGTACACCCAAGTAAATAACAAGACCGATCTAATACATGATAAGTGTTTTGAAATTAAAAAAATTTTCTTTATTAATCACCAAGGAGTGAAAATACAAGTTCTTCAATACAAGAAAACCCTAATCTCATTCTCTAAGTTAAGCTCTCCCCTCTCTCCCAAAATCCGATCCCTCATGCCTAGCCCAAGGACCTCTATTTATAGGCTAGTCAACCCTAATGGTGTACAACTCATTTTACTTCGCTACGTTCTCATGGAGGTGCTTTATACTTAGCCCAGACCATTTTCCATAAAGTTTTTCCCCTTCTTTCGCTGACAACTTTCGTTTCTGTCGGGACAGTTGTCTTTTTTCTTGCTCAATAATTTACTTACTTCACAGGTTACCTTTCTAGCCAAGTAACCTTACTTCGCCCGTCCTTATTTCGTGGTCGATATCTTGTTAGGTACTCCAATTGATCTTTCGTAGTTCAGACTCTCCTAGTGAGTTACTTCTTCAGAAGATGTTATCTCGCACACAATTTTATTTCGTCAGTTAGTCAATAATGGCGACCCTGACTTGATTTGAAAAATCACTGACGAGGGTTCTCGGGGCATGGTACAAGATCTTTCGGCGGGATTCTCGCATCTTCCCTATGTCCACGTGGTGAATCGTACTTTTTTATCTACATTTTGTGCATTGCACCACATCGAGTATGGTTTTTGGTATCTACATTATATATCATCGTTTGTTTTAGCATGTGAATAGAGTAGAAGAACAAGTTTTTGGAGTCTGTGAAGGATTAAGATGGCAGGGATAGACGACTGTTTTAATTGGATTTGAATAAAATGCAGGGAAAAGGTTAAATTAGACACAACTTCAGATCCTAAAATGTCGCAACAAAACTATATGAATATCTGGAGCTAATAGGCATCACAAATTTTTAGATGAAACCAGTTGATTCTTGATGATAATGAGTTTACAAGAAATATTCTATCGGGTTTAAGTAATTTGAATTGGATTTTGTTCTTGAGTAATTTTTTAATTGGAGAGATTTTTATATTGAGTATGTTGTAGCATTTTGGATTTGCTTCAGAACTGTTCGTTACACATTGTCTGCTTGTTAGTTTATCTAGACTTACTTGGAAGATGTACTAGATTTATACACGAAATAAACAAGATGCACCTGAGTGCATAATGTATATTTTGAAAGAAAAATAATTTTGGACTAGATGCACCCGAGTGCACAATGTATATTTTTACGAATTTTTTCTTGTTCGTCTTATTTTTCTCCTTTACTACTCGTTTTTGGTTGATGTTTTTTAATTGTGAATATGATGGTAATGGTGGTGGTTTTAGGTTTTATATAATATATTGAAGGTGATTACTAGGATAAACCTAGATTTATCCATGAAATACACAAGGTGCACCCGGGTGCATAATGTATAATTCTGACGGGAAATAAGTTTTGGCTGGTTGCACCCGAGTGCATAATGTGTATTTTTTTATATTCTTATATGAAATATGTTTTGGATAGGTTGTACCTGGGTGCATGAATCATATTCTTATAGAAAATAAATTTTGAACAGGTTGCACCTGAGTGCATAATGCATATTCTTATATAAATAAATTTTGGTCATGTTGCACCTGGGGGAATAATGCATATTTTTATATGAAATGAATTTTGTCAAAGTTGCACCTGGGTGCATAATGTATCTCAGTCTGGTTCCAATTTTTTTGTTTTTTTTTTATTTCGATGGATCTTGTTTTGTAGATATTTTAGAGCCCTTTCCAAAAATATAAATTTTATTAAAATCGACTTTATATTTCGAAAGTTAAGACCTTTCTCGCAATTAATTTTAAATTGGAGAGAAAATAAATAATATAGAGAAAATGATATGATAAAGAATCCTACCTGGCTAAATTGGGGCCTACTACACTTAATTTGGGCCTACTACTAGAAGACAAAAAAGGTCATTAGAAATAACTTTCACACCTCCCCTTATCCAACAATTACCTAAGTACCTAATTTACCCCTGTTTAATTAGCACTAATTAAACGTATTAGTGTTAATTATGTTGTAGATGTGAGATCAACTAATGTTAAAGAGTTCTTCAAAACATCAAACAACTTAAATATTTTGATTTTTTTTTCATTAACAGTACCAAGAATCGGTTTACGTTCATGCACTCATGAACTGATTCTGGGTTGGTGTTTCAAAATTAACAGAGGCCTTCCATAATCGGTTGACATTGGCATATGTATAATCCGATTGTCGGAATCGGTGTTTTATGTGACATATATAAACCGATTGTTCTCTTTCTTAAGAATTTTTTTTTTCATTCATTTCATTATTGTAGGATGCATTTAGCACATGCATCAATCCTTTAAACCCTAGGTGATCCTAGTGGACGAGTTATAGTCTCGTGAGGGTTTACTGATAGACGTATTTATGTGTCTAATTTGTCCTCAATGTTTCGTATTGTTAGTACTCGTTTTTGTCCTTATTATAGTATTTTGTGTGTTTGTAGGTATTTTTTGGAAATAAAGATTGTTGGAAAATTCGGCTCGAAAAGTTGCTCGGAACACCCCGGAGGACATTTGCTATTCGGACTCCCATTTTGGTTAAGGGGCACCTCATTTGGGCACTTGCTATTCGCACCCCAGAACAGGATAAGGGGAAACCCTTTCTTCTTCATTTGAATTTTATTTTGGCGGGAAAATTGTGGCACTACTGGCAGATTTTCAGATCATCATTTGGAGGGGTTATAATGCGATTCAATGGCTCAAATTTCATGGGATGACTTGACTAAACGTAACAGGCGTGATATGGGTCGATTCGTCGTCCAAATTTGGCTAGATAACTCGTGTTGGAGCAAAACAGAAAAGAAGATATTCACGGGATTGCATGAATTACAGGGAGTTCTACACGTGCTTGGAAGATTTGAGTCACCATTTGGAGCGTGCATAAGATAAATAAAGAGATTTGACAGCTTCATAGAGTGTGAAAATCAAAATCAGAGGTGAAAAAGGAAAAAAATATCCCGTATCTTGCATGAAGAATAATCAAAAATATGTTGCAATTACTCGAGAGATTTGGAGTTGATGTGGATTATAAATAGGTGCTGGGATATCATTGAGAAGATACGGAGAGTTTGGGAGAGTTTAGAGCGTCAACAGATCGAGAAAATCAAGTTACATGATTATTCTCTGCTGCTGCACCAAGAACACGAAGAACATTCAACGCACGAGTGACAGTCGTTTATGCTACAGTGGTACGACTCACAAAAGAGGGTCGTAATTCGGAAGACAGTCTTAAAGCAACAATAACAGTTTATCTTCATCGTTCTTTGTAACAGTGTTTGCAACAATTATAATCGTTGCAAACACCCGATTTTCATCATTTTCTCCATTTCATCATTGTAAACACACCTTTTTGAGCAATGAAAAAATCCTTTGAGTGTGTTTTTACCATGCGGAGCTAGAACCCATCACTAGGACGACGGAGGAAGCTGTTTTGCACCCATGTGGTAATTCTATTTAATTCCTTTATGACTATTTGCACTATTATAATTGATTTATGATTTTTCTTGATTATTTGTGAATTCGTTAGATGTCGCATGCTTAGTCTTAGGTACTTTAGATGTGTCATGCTTGTGAATTACATATAATTCTTTATAAAATCTACCTTGGCAAAGAATTAGAGTCGATGTTTGTTATTTTGTGAGCTTTAATTGTCAGGAATGAATAGATGAACCGCATGAATATGAGAATTGGTGGAATCCCGAGTCCCAGTAACTCTCTTCATCTTGTGACAAAAATTGTATATATTCTCTATTTTTATTATTTTTCTTTAGAAAAAACTAAAATCAATTTCAACAAGTCCGAGTGAACGACAACTCTACTTACCACTATATAAAATTCCATCATTTACATAGAGGTCTACCCACAAAACCTATACAAAAACTTCTAAAGCCATCATTCTTCGTCCGAGACGATACACCCTCCATCATCTCGGGGCATACTCCGGGATTTTGGATTCCATGAATTGATAGCTTGCATCGAATGCGAATGCTTCCCCATTTTCCTCCAAGTAGCGCGCTTTGGCGACTTCATGCTACAAAAACATAACACAAACTTACTTTATTAGTGGTGTTTAGTAGGAAGATCAAACAACATTTATCACGTAAAATAAACCACAAAAAAACTTACAAATTGTTCAATGGACAAGTTAAAGTGGGGAGCGTTGAAAATTGGTTTTTGGATGGATAAATAAGCAAGTATCGCATTTTCGATGATTTGGTGCCTATCATGGACTTGTTGAACACTTCTTCCATTAGGATTTCCATATTCTTGGCTAAATTTGTTGTGTACCCTAGCCCAAAAGGTTATGGAATCCACCCTTACGGAGGATTGGCGTCTAACTCGAGTTTCCGTGTACCATGCTTTGGTGATCGCCAAATCTTTGTTTGAATCAAATGATGCCATTTCTTGTATGTGGAGGTATGAAATGAGTAGTTGTGGAGTATATGGAGTGAGGTGGAATAAAATGATCAATTTTGGGGCAAATGGGGTCCAAGGGTGAGGTCTCTATTTATAGAGAAAGTCCCTAACGACTATTTGTTTTTGAAAAACGTGAAATAATTTGGCATAATCGGTCTTCTAGAAGGTCTGTATAACCCGATTGAGTTTTAATGCACCAAGAATCGGTCTTTTTTGTGACCAACATAAACCGATTAAAGAAATGTAAAAAAATTGAATTTTCACTGAAACTAATCGGTTTATATATATGCATACGTCACCTGATTCTAGCTTGAAAAACATACAGGAAAAATAGATTACACAATCGGTTTATGTTGACATATCGAGTAGACCGATTGTTGCAACACATAATTATAGTTAAAAAAATCTGGTGCAACCTCATGACTTCAACAAAAAATTCAAGTGCATTAAGTTGAACAAACCTTACAAGAGTGTTAAGAACTTAAAAGAGTTGAACTTAAAACATCCAAATTACAAACCTTTAAAACTTAAAACATCCAAAATACAAACCTTAAAAGTCTTATAAACCTAAACTTTTAATATCTAAAACTTAAGCGTAAAAACTTAAAGTGCAGAAGCACCAGCACCAGCAGCAGTAGCACCACCCGGAGCATTTGCAACACCACCATCAGCAAGAGCACCAGCACCAGCATCAGGAGCAGCAACTTCTTCTGGAGCCATTTGTTCCCACATACCTTCCATTTCTGCATGAAGCTCCCTCTCTGCTAAAATCATGTTTCTCCTCATCCTAGTGAAACTCATGACCTCATGAAGCTCCTCCAGTGCAATCTTGTCAATCAACGCGAGGGCTTGTTCAAGATGGGTCTCACGCCCATAAGCAAACTTGTAGAGGCTTCTTTCTGGTACTCGTTGTGGTTTCCTAAGGATGTCGTCCAATGTAAGCTCTCGAGAGTAAAATGGTAGGTGTGAGAATTTCATATCTACATAAAACCAAAAAAAAAAAAAAAACTAGTTAATAATCAGTACATAATGAAAGATATGTAATCCGATTCTGACTACAAAAACATACAGGAATGTCAAACATTCACAATCGGTTTATGTGATACATATATAAAACCCGATTATGAAAAGGAATCTAAAGAGACCGTCATAATCGGTAAATTAACAAGCACATAAAACCCGATTATGGGATCGCATAATTTAAAAAATAAATAAAGGTACCCAGAATCGGATTATTTTAAAGCACTTATAAGCCGATTTTGGTGTTGTATTTTCATCTTTTGTTTCAAACCCTAAAATCGGTTGATGTTAATCATCATATAAACTGATTATTATGCATGTTCTTCGTGGCGGAAACCAAAACCCAGAATCGGTTTATTTGATATGTCCACATAAACCGATTATGGGTGTAATCAGAGATTTTGATTTTCGAAAATTGAAGATTTAAACATGTAAATGAATAAAGAAATGCAAATCATAGAATGGGTTGATGGAGATTTACCTTTTTGTTGGTTGGTTCGAGGATTCGTTGGAGAAGAGGATGAAGATTTTTTTTTATTAGGGTTTTGAGAATTTGGAAAGATTGGGAAGAAAATATAAAAAAATTTAGGTTTAGGTTTTTTTTTTTATTGGATTTACTAAAAATGGAAAGATTACTATTTATATGAGATAGTTTTAGGAATTAATGTGGGGGTAAATTAGTATTTTTTAAAAGTTTGGGTGCCTAGAGTAATTTGGTGGTGTGGGAAGGGAAATTTGAGAGGCCCCAATTAAGTGTAGTAGGCCCCAATTTAGCCAGGTAAAGAATAAAGTTTAAAGTAAAGGGTATATATGACTGAATTTTTTTGTGTCTTTTTCACCCAGACCTATATTTTACTAGTCCATTACTCCCACACTTTATGGGTTTTCGTCCTATATTTTATGGGTTTTAATTGGTCGACTAACACTAACTTCCATCTATTGCGGTGAAAAAAAAAAACTTACTAAAACTTCCAATATTAAATAAAAAGTCAGCCGAGTGAATAACTAAATTTTTGTTATGATATAAATTCATTAACATATCTTTTCAATCACCAGCTGTACCTATTTTGATGTCAAACAAAGTTGTTAGCAGAAAGATTTATTTAAATGAAGAGAAAAATATTATCGGAAACACATTCCTAACGTGGCAAGAGTTTGCAAAATCAAAAATACATATCTCATGATATACCATCTATATATATTTACGATGTATTAGTAATCATAATTGTATGTATAAGCATGTGTAAAATACACATTCAAAATAAAATCTCAAATACCAAAAACGTATGTTATCATGTTCCACAACATCAACAATTGGTTTCTCCGTTTTATTGATTACCCCCTCCGTCTCTAAAAGATAGGCAGGTTTGTGTATAAAGGCAGGTTTGTGTGTAAATTTACACACAAACCTGCCTATATTTTAGAGACGGAAGGAGTATCTCATATGATACTTCGGTGGGGTGTGGTTGATTGTACTGGTTCTTTGCCGTTGTACCATTGGTTATTTCATTCGAGGAATAAGCCCGCCAAATGGGTTTAAACTCTCTCCAAAAGTTATTAGTTAGTGTTCGAGAGACCATTGAAACAATTACTTGATAAAATAAGTTCTCACGCTGAACGGTGATGAAACCCTCCCTTTTTATTGAAAAGGAGAGTGAGTCAAGAGTATGGGGAGGAAAAGAGCTCTTCGGACTCCTCCAATAGATTGAGACGCTAAAGACTTTGTGACTCCGATCATGGACCAACTTGATTTTTGCACATGCTGGGCGTGTGCTACGGTAGCTACAACGGAGAGTATTTTTGTGATTAAAGGAGGTTATTTAGTTGAATTGTCTATCCAACAAGTTTTTGATTGTTCCGACATAGATGGATCTGAAGAAAGGCACAAGTATTTTGCATTCAGTTTCATAAAATTCCATGGCATGTGTGTTGCGAAAGATTATCCATATATAGGATATTCTCGGGGATATGATATTAGTAAATCATATTTGTCCCTTAAAAATATCGACGCGCGGCTTCCAAACTGTTCTAGTGAAGGCTCTGGATATCATCCGCGCATTGAGAAAATGGCCATTATATTATGTTCTTAGTAAAACGTTCTCCTCCCACCCAGACTACGAGGCTTACGAAATAGGCCTTTACAGTGGAGTTGACAAAAGCAAAGAATTACTTCTTGATCCTTTTTTCCATTCCATATATGTACTGTCGGTTGGGGACGTGATGACACTAAAGGGAAATATTTCCGGAAGATAAAAGATTCCAAGGGACCTTTAAGGGGTCAAGATGGTTTCTTATGTTTGGAAATTACCGAAGAATTGGGTGACATTATTATCTATGTTTGTTATCCAGTATTGAACAACTAGATAGGGAAAGTGTTTTAAATTTCTATCGAAAGAGTTGGTTGTTTTATATAAAGCAGAAAATTATTAATTAGAAAAAGAGAAGTCAGAAAAATCGAAAATCTGAAGTTCAAAGAGTTACTAACCTTAGTGTTGTTTATGCCTCTTGTATATTTGAAGACTAGTTTACAGTGGTTAATAATTTTGGTAGTAAAACCAAGTCCTCTATTATGCAATTTAGGTATCAGTACAGGTTCTTCGAGTGTTAGTGCTTTATGAAAACATACATTTGTTATGAATTGCCTCTAGAAAAAAATTCTTGCTTCGCTCTTCTCTATATGATTGAACTTCGTGAAGGGAAAACCAAATGGACCCTCTGCGCCATTATGATTCTGTACAACATTTGCGCATATCTGCTCGGCCGTCTACAAACTAACTAAAACAATGAACATTTAAACCATCTTTAATTGATACATCTATACGGAGAGAGATTGCCTAAAGAAATGAAATTAAACAAAGGTAAGCATGTTGTAAAATAATTGGTCGTTAGTGCCAAAACAAACATAAGTTTAAATGCCTACTTTTTCCGAGTATATCTGGATTAGTATCCCTTGCACAAAGACTCAACTTATATACCATCTGTAGGAGTCGAATTTACAACTACATGGATGAAAGCCATGTACTCTGCCAGTTGAGATAAGATAGCAAGATCAAGCAAAAAGTTATTGCTAAACATATAATATATCACAAAAAGAATCGTATTTACAGTATGAGGACTTAAACATAAGGTATTCAGCAGTCTTACCAGCCATTTTTTCCCACCATGAGCCAATAGGAAGCGAGGGTTTCACCACCGTTCAACGTGAGAGCTTATTTTGTTGAGGCCTTAATTATAATAAAAAAAACTATAATTTTGGAAAGTAAAATTAAATCACACAACAAGATTTTGTTCACGAGGAAATCGCAAATGCAGTCGGGACCTAGTCTAGTTTTGAATACTTTCAGAATCAATCCATTATACAAAGACACTACCAGCTTCGTTTGATTGAGACCAAGTAAACTACCACTAGTTACCTAGTTTCCTCAGTATCCCTGCGCCTACGACCAATCTGGACAACACAATTAAATCTTAAGATAGTGTCCACTATTTTAAGTTGCTTCATTCTCTGTGAAGACTTTAAGCACTCAACCCTTTCGACCGTCTTCCAAACAATAAGGGACTAATCTGTTTGGTAACCACTCTCCTATGTTAGGAAATTAATTAGAGATAATAGTTATTGAGTGTGAAAAAGGCTTTTGTTTAAAATTAATTAAACTTCTTTGTCAGGTTTTTTATCTTCCAAGATCTAGGTTAAACAAGCTAACCTGAGCAAGTCAAACAAAACTATCAGATTCATATACATGAAGAGTACCAACAATGATAGCTTGTCGATCTAAATACAACAAGTCAATAATAAGTCTATCAAAAGATAAACTAGATATACTCAAATCCCAACTAATCATGTTTGTATGAAGCAAATCAAGAAGATACAAAACTAGTAAGAAAAAGAAAATTGCCTTCAATCTTTATTAGTCTTATGTACCTACATAATAACAAACTTGATTCCTGACTTATAATCGATCACGCACAGAACAGAGTTTGTTAACAACGGATTATCACAAGTCCATGTTAAACTCTTGATCTAGTTTGAACGAAATTACGTCAGAAGATAAGGCTCTCAATAATAATCAAACTAGGCGCAAATAAAGAGATAACTACCATTAGTCAATCAAATCAATAATCGAAAACTAACAGAACAATTCAATTATAGTTTCCCACCGAATGTACTAGATGACTATTCTTGATCCCAAAGAAGTCTTTAAACTAGCGGACGTAAAATATTTCTCTTAGTTAGGTTACTCTACTCTTTAAGATATTATTACGAGAATACAATTAGTCGGCTACACCGGAAACAACAAAGTGAAGTTTGCATGGCTCGATCAAGATAAGTTTATAGGAAGAACATACTTCACTTTTTATAGACTAAAGTAGTTTGGGTACCAAGGAATTTCCATATCCGAATATATTCTAAGGATATGTAATAAAGCACTAAAATTCGGTTTTACAAATTCCAAGCAATATCTAACTGTATAACTGAAATCTTCATGGACAACTCAATATTAGATAACACTTAACTAATATTAGCTATCACTTAATAATATATATATATATATATTCAAATATATGTTTTGGTTTTCTGGTAAAACCTATCTCTGAAAATCTCAAAAAGAATATCTATTATTTCGGTTTGGAATATCACCTTGAGTATTAAGAAATATCTTAGAACAATTAAGAAATAAGATTTCAACACATGTTCAAATTACTTATTATGTCGACATCTTGAACTTTCCTATTTTTCAAACCCAATTTTCAAATCACACAAACCCTAAAGTATAAGTGACTTATAGAAATCGGTTTTTCTTATTGGGACTGGCTCTACCATGATACCTAAAGCTAGTTAGGATCGGTTCTACCTTGACTCGCAATATAGGTAGGTATTGGTTCTACCTTGAATCCTAACATAAGATAGGATCCGTTCTACCCATATTTCCTATATAAGTTAGGATCGGTCCATACTTAAGATCTTCAATGAAAACCAGACCATCAATCTTTTTGATTTCCTTTCGACTAAGAAACAAAGTTTGTACCTCTACTTTGTTAAGATCATGTAACTAAACATAGTTTTCTAGGTATGAAATAAAACCTTTGTTCACTACACAATTTAGTAACAAGTTACAAAGATTATGTCGATGTCGCAATTACGAAGTTGAAAAGATAAGCATTATACTCCGCAATATAATAATATCCCAATATAAAATACTTATCAGTATTGATTTATTGACACTAGAGTTTCACATATATAACTTTGCATGTTATGTTTTCAATCAGAAACAACTTGAAAGCTTACGATATATAAATGAAAATAAGTCAAGTCATATATTACTAACCTCAAGTGGAAGGATGATGATATCTTCATTGTCGATATGTCTTCAGAGTAATACTTGTATGTCTCAACACTTTTAGACTTCCTAGTCTAACCTAACGTAGTTGACTCTAGTACTTTAATCAAGCGACATAAGAGTTTTGATACTAAAATATGACAACCAAACTTGACATACCAATACTTGGTTGGTTCAACCTAGCAGTGATCTAACACGTGGTTTAAAAATATGAGCCAGATTTGTACTGTCTAGACGATGACGTGGGACTAAAACCTTGTAGGCCAAATAAAAATAACATGTCTAAAGAAATTTTTTAAGACTTCTGCAATCTATATTTAACACACTTCTCTCTCCGACTCATCCAAAGAAAATACAATTACAACTTTCAACTGAGATGCATATAACACTATATTCTCTCTAACATGAATGAGATTTGTTGTGTTACTAATCTAGAGGAGTAGATTAATGATGCCTAGTGATAAAATCAAATGTTTAAGTTTCTCATCAGAATTCACTAACGTATTATATATAACCAATTAGCTACTAGAACTTAACAGGTTAAATTATAAACTTAATTCAAGGTAAAAAGAAGAAATGATGAATTCCCATTTTCTCAAGCCCTAACCTAATAACTATTTGTTTTGTCGCAGCACCCTACGTACTCAACTCTTATTTATTTAAGATTTTATTTTTAATGTGTTTGTTTTGCGCATGCCTATACATAGAATTATGACAGTAATAAATTATACATATACGATATATATATACATAGATGGTACATCATGAGATATGCATGTTGGCTTTTGCAAACTCTTGCCACATTCGGGATGTGTTCCGAAAGTATTTGTCTCTCCAATATGTTCATTTAAATTAAATCTTTCTGCTACCAACTTTGTTTAACATCAAAATGATTACTGTTTCCGGTGAATAAAAGGAAAAGGCATCCAATTTATTTCAAAAAAAACAAAACATTGGTTATTCCTTTGTTTGACCTTTATTTTGTTCTACCAAAATAATATTGGAAGCTTAATTAGTAAAGTTTTTTTCAACACAAAAATTGAGAGTTGGTATTAGTTGATAGTCTAAAAATTCTATATGACATACAAGATACCTAAGTTTTATCGACTTTAAGACATATATATTCCCTTGTTAATTTTTCGACTAATAAACAAGATAAGTCTTATATGAATGAACATGTGACTACTAAATAATGAATTAGATTATTCTTTCCTTGAGTATCATATGATCGCTTTCAAGGTGGGGCACCGACCGTTTAAATGGTCTTCATCTAAAAAAATGACGAATTTTTAGTAAATTATAATGAGTTTTAGTGAAATGTTAAGATTATAAAGAAATACTGAAAAGACTTGAAGAATTTGAAGAAATTGAAAATTCGATATTTCTCATATCAATCAACTAGGACTTGTGTTGTTTCTGCATGTGGCATGTTCTCAAACAAAATTCAAATTGATGTTTAATGTTTAATAAAGTAAACGGTAAACCTGAACATAATAAATCATAAAATTCTTTGCTTAAAAATACCATTTATGAACTAAAATATGGTAAAGGGGTTCCCATGATTATAGTCACGGGTTTCCCATGATAATAGTCACTTTGGGATTTGAGACGATAATATAATGACTATATCTGCTAAGAACATACAATATGAAAAATTGTAAGTGTTGAGGATCATAGTATTTGAAAGTCCTTATGATATGGGTGCTGGGTTGTTCATGGTTAAAGAGGAAGAATTATTTATTCTAAAGAAGAGTGAATATAAAAGTATGAGGCAAAAAACTTTTTTTTTTGCCATTTATAGTGGATTGGCACGCTGAAGTTGTTGTTACTCCAGTCATGCACCAATGTCTTTGTGGCTCATGTTCGGCATGTGCAGTTGTATCTACGATCGAGGGTATTGTTGCTATCAAAAGATGCTTCTTAACTGAACTATCCATCCTGCGATTAGTTAACTATGTGCTTGTAGATAGATGTGACGGATGACATGAGTACTGTTCTTACAGTTTCATAAATTTCCATTGGATACGTGCCGCCAAAGATTATCCTTACAGCGAAGTATCTCAAGCATGTGACGTCAACAAATCACATGTGTCCATTGTCAGGAGAGATGGTTTCCGAGATGTTCTAATGCATGTTAAAGATATCATCCATGCAGTAAGTAGATAACCATTGTATGTTGTTCTTAGCAAACAATTCGCATCTCATCCCGACTATAATGTTTATGAAGAAGGTATCCACCGTGGTGGTGATATGCCTTTACTTTGAAATCCTAGTCAACGTGCGGTATGTATTATTGGGTGGGGATTTAATGAAATAACGGGCCAATGGTTCCTCAAAATAAAGGAGTCCAAGGGAACCAAACAGGGTGAAAATGGTTTTTATATTGGAAATAATTGATGAATTGACTCTCAATGTTTAGTCAACCAATGTAATATCTTTATTGCTAAAATGGTTTTTATATTTGGAAATAATTGATGAATTGACTCTCAGTGTTTAGTCAACCAATGTAATATCTCTATTGCTTCTCTCGGAACTAACCATAGTCTTATTTTGCAGTTGAATGAATGGATTTACCCTGATAAGTATTATCTGAAAACAATATGGATGCATCTTTTATTTCTGAAACAGGCAAAGGTTCAATTAGACTAATTATTTGTGATTTTGCAGGCAAATGCTTAGGTGTCAAAGGTATGACAATGGAGGATAATGTAGATGCTGAATTTAGAGCTGAACAATTTGAATGTAAATCTTTATGGATGGCCGTGGAATGGATGAAGTCTCACTAGTGGAAAATGCGAAAAAAAAAGTCTACCAAAAACATACTTAAAATCACATAAAAAGACTGCTTTTGGGAGCCCTAACATTGTAGTCTTATTTCCCTAAATGACTGCTTCTGGCTGCACTATAATTTATAAAATAACGTCTACCTTCATCAGTCTAAATGTTAGTTCTGATAGACACAGTCCTTTTGCTGGATCATATTTTATAAAAAAAATGAAATTGATTTAGCTGAATTCAAAACTGACTCAGCTGAACCTTGAACTAGAATTACATAAAATAGCAGCGAACAAGAAACTAAATTTAATTAACATTTAATTACAACCTGAATTCTTTAGAAAACGTTCCCCGTTAACTTAATGTTTGAATACATTATAACTACAACACAATGATCATAGTTGATTTCAGTTGACACTTGGATTCAGAATCACCAAAAAATTGTAAAAAAAAAACTGAATTAGCGCCAATACAAGCTCTAAATTCTCTTACAGATAAGTGCAAACCAACAAAATGATAAACTGTCTAAGATGCACAACTTATATTCACATACCTGCAACAAAAATAAGCTTTGAGCATTAGTTTACAAACTAATTTCAACATATCAAAATGATATAAAAAACAATGTGCAACTCATTCGCCATATCAAAATGATCTATGCAAGTGCAGTATACAAAATAATACCTGCTTATGTTTTTCTTTATAAGCTCTTAAATAAAGAAAGCAAGCGAGAGAACAAATATGGTGTAACAATTTGTCTTGGAGTTCTACAAAAACATGCAACAACAACATCAGCTTGAACCTGAATCAATATATTTGAGCACTTATCAGTAATCATCCAAAATGGAAGTAATCACTGCTTATAAACTCCTAAAGACAAACATAAGGATTGTGTATAAGATCACAAACCTCCAATTTGTCGAGGGACAATAACTTGAGCACCGGGCAACCACCCTCATCACTAAAAAACTTCACAAATTGGATTCACTGGATCTTCACAATCAGTAAGGTCGACTTCTAGCTAACAATCTTCAGGGTTTCCTGATTTTGCAACACCAACTTCTGCACAACCAGTAAAACACAAATATTGAGCCAGAACTTTCTAGGAGTTCGTAAGAAGAGAACATAAGAAATATGGTTGCTTTCACTCAAAAATTCCAAACCAGTAAGATATTAAATTGAAAATAATACCACAAGAAACTAAGACAACAACAGAAGGGGATAGAACAGAGTAAGAATAATGTCAAGAGATGGCAATAACATATTGAGTAGTAGAGAAAATACAAAGAAGGCCCCAATATGTATAACAATCTTCTTATACACATGGATATAGTGTAAGATGATACAAGCACTAGTGAAGGATCCATAGTATTCTTACCCAACAGAAAAATCCAAACAACAACTTACAATACATATTTAACTTGGGAATAAATTTCTTCACAGATGCCAGATTAACTAGTAAATGTGTATGCTACTATAGCTGCAGAAAAAATTAATCTACTCTTAATACATGACATGCCCCAAGAACCAGATACTTTTGGTTAAGGCCAGTCCAACACGTTGGGTACCAATAAACTCATATGAGTATATGACAGATTATTAGACAACAAATTTGGTATGTACTATAGAAGGGAAATGAAATCCCATTCGATCTACAAATCAGTTTCCTGTAATAGCCACTTGTATATCAATTAGCAAGGTTGCATACAATACTTCACAGTGACAGAAACTATTAAAACTTCATAATTTGTATAGGTACGACAAAGTGCATATATATAATAAGACACAAATGCAAATTGAGCAGCAGATATGAAGAGTGTTTCATAGGGTCAGAGCTTACAAATATGGGTATGAAAGATAAACATAAATATGTATCCTAACTTGATCCTGCACATATATGAAAACACAGGTTTTCAGGCTCCAGATTGTAGTTCCATTATTGATAAATACCATTTCAAACTGAAAATATAAGAGTAAGAGGTCAGTGAAATGGCTGCGAGTGGCAATTCAACTAACTGTTTTGATCCCCACCTATCAAGAAATAATTGTGCAAGCTGCTGCAGCCAATGCCTACAAAAAAAGCTAAACTAAAGAATAACAAACACTTGGATGTATAATGAATTCCATGAGAGTAACATGAATTTCGCTTTGTTGCAGGGTTTCACAAATAAGTAAGTAAATTCGAGGATAGCAAACACTTCAAAGCATTAACCTTACCTGCAAAACCAAATAAAAAGTTGTTAACATAAGCACACAGGTAAAATTCAGACTCCGTGATAAGTATTCAGTGATATATTGATGCAAGGATATAATACTTAAATCAAATAAGTCAGTATTGACAAAAATTTACCCCTTTGTAGTACAAAAAAGAACAGAAATCAACTTACACCCAACTTTTGCCTCATTTTCCATATGCATAAGAGATCTCATGTTTCCAACCAATGGAAAATACTATCAACACATCTGCAGTCTGGGTTTTGCTTCATTCTCCATGAAGCCTAATAATACCCACAACCATAATTACTCCATGAAACAACAACGACAACAACTAAACCGAGAACCATTTTCTACAATCAAAAGTGGCTTATACAAATAATGGCTACACTCATTACAAGAATTGGAAGAGAAATTGATCATGAACCTAAACCAATGCCTGCAATCATGTAGGTTTCATGCCCTGTAGCACTGACAAGAGCTAACATGCATGCCGAAGCCTGCTTGTAATAGGTGTAATACTTAGTAAAACCAATTGGTATATAAACAGATCCTAGCATATCACTGTAATCTTGGATACTCAATTCAGTTCACTATTGTAATTTTAGACAACCTTTTTATTTAGTACAAAACAAGAAGAATAACGATTAACATTCTCAAATTCCTTCTACCTACGCTGTTGCAAATAAAGATTTCTCAAACATCAGATTTACACATCTAAAACTGATGAATACAGATCCTAATACATCTACATATCTAAATCAAATCTGAATTATGCCATCACCAAACTTCATCACAAAAACTCAACAAGACCAGAATCACAAAGGTGCAGTGATATCAAATCAACTGTAAGAGAGCAATCTCCAAAGTCACGTAAAAAAGTACGATGAAATATATACCTCGATCAAATTTGAGGTTCTCTTAATATTCGTATGTCCTGAATTGGTCAAATTCCAGCTCAAGCATGAAGTTTTGGTTGGCCTTGCATCACAAACATTATAATTTGAGAGAAAATTCCACATAATACACATGATATAAATATCTAGCAGAATTAGTAGTGGCTCCATTGTTGAACAAGATAACTTTGTCCAGGTAAGCACTTAGCTTTAAAGACTAAGATGATGTTTACCTTGATTAAGCTGAGAGATTCCTCAATAGTGGGTAATTCAGGGTTAGTCCATGTTGAAATGCTTCGTTCCGAGTAACTCATCCAATTTCATATACTTTCCCAAATACCCCAACCTATAAATTTCCAAAGGTTCACATTCAATATATTGAAAATTTTCGTACAACTTTATTCTATAAAATTCATAAATTTCTGAATATCCTACACAATAAAACCCAGATTCAATCAAAAAATTCAGATGAATTTCTGGATATTCTGAGCATATAATCCAACCATGAAAAATACAAGTTAATAAAATTTGTACCCATAGTATCAAAAACATCACCACACCACAATACAGAGTTGCATTAGCACTAGACCCTCCACTTCCATAACCAACCATTGTAGAAAAATCAAGCTAACAATAATTTTAATACAAAATGAAAAAAAAAAAAAAAAAAAAAGGAAGTGATATGGTAACATAGCCGTTACCTTAAACATAAATCAGATCAACATGAAAAGATCTTCAAAACTACACCTCAAATAAAAATAAAAAATCAGAGAATGAAGGAAAACAAAATAGAGGATTGAAACCTAAACAAGACAAGCTAACCAATTACAGATCTGATACTTATAAGAGTTATTGAATTAAAAGAGAGGGGTTTTTACCATTTAAGAGTGAGGAAACCATCAATTACTAATAAACATCTGCAAACATAAAAACCGATTTAAGTGTAGAGATTTAAAGAACATCTAGGGTTAAAATGTTGAAGAAAAATTAAAGAACAATTAGTGAATAACTTCATAATAAATGGATAATTAAAGGTTTGAATATCATTACCTTCTACTTCTACCGAGGAAAAACAAATGAAAGTAAGTTTTCATAAGGTAAACGAAAATTGGGTTTCATTACACGACTAAGTTTGAAAACTTATTGATAGAGAAGGTAATGAAACGGGTAAAATTGTGTGTATGTTGGAGTAATTCAGGGTTAGGGTTTGGTAGTATTCAGTGATAATAAACCCTGAAGAGAAGGAAAACCCAATAATTTTCTCTTTTTATACGATTGAATAACACAGTTGAAAAAGAAATCAATGAAATAAGCAACTAATTTCAAGGGAAAATATGCCAAAATCTTGGCTCATGATAAAGGAGAAGATAAGAGTAGGAAGAACAAAGAGGGGGGCGCAGTTAGGTTAGAGAAGAGAAGATCGAGAGATGAGTTAGGTGATTGAGAGAAGAAAAAGTAAATCTGGTACTATAGAAAGAACCGTTTTTTGGGGACCAGCCTTTTTTGGGGGGACCATGGTTTTATTTTGGGTAAAGACATTAGAAGTAATTCTAGGTCACCCCATATCTAGTTATTTATTTAATACCTAATCTACCCTCTTAATTAATTTTAGGTTATGATTAGTGAAATGATTTAGTTAAAAACAATTAGTGAGATTAAATTAAAAGATGAGTAGAATTATTGTGAGAGTAGAGTTAGAGAATATGAAGGAGAAAAACATGAAAAATAATTTTTTTTTCCAATTCACCCCCTTTGAGTATTCAAATGATGGATTTTATCAACCACAACCGGAGGTAGAGTATTTGGGTGAACAAGTATGCTCCGAACTTATATAATGTATGTTGAATTGGTAAAAACTTCCCCAAAAATGTAAAATTTTGAACTGGATTTTGAACAGTTCGGTTAATTTATATGAAGAACAAGTAACCGAACTCATCTGAAGGTGTAGTTCGGTTGCTTTGTGAGGATGAACAAGTAACCGAACTCATCTGAAGGTGTAGTTCGGTTGCTTGATCCAAACACGCAAGTTACCGAACTCCATATTAATGGAAGCTCTGACATGCAGCGTTATGTTCGGTTGGTTCGCAACTAACCGAACTTTACATACAAATAAATTTTAACAAAGTGTATAAGGTTCTGTTGGTTCGCAAACTGCATGCTTTTGCGATCCACCCGAACTAAGTTTAATAAGTTCGGTTGTTTCACAAACTTGAGATCAATTGCACAACCAACCGAACTTAACAAACAAAAATTTCTTATATTTTTAACCGTAGAGTTCGGTTACATGGAAGTTTTAAAATTTCTGCGAAATAACCGAACAAAGTTGATAGAGTTCGGTTATAAGAGAAATAAAAATAATGGGAAAAACAGTAAGGTTCGGTTACATGACAACTTTTTTTCTTATGTTTTTAACCCTAGAGTTCGGTTACATGGCAGTTTTATACATTTATGCGAAACAACCGAACTCGTCAGTTCGGTAACATAGTTATAAAGCATATAGAACCGAACTCATCTGAAGGTGTAGTTCGGTTGCTTTGTGAGGATGAACAAGTAACCGAACTCATCTGAATGTGTAGTTCGGTTTCCTTGTGAGATGAACAAGTAACCGAACTCAACATTGTAAACTCCATTAAACCTCTCCACAACTTCCATTTTCAACTCATTTTGATGATTACTTCTCATTTTTTCAACCAAAAACAAACGACAAGTAATGGGTTTTTGAGCATATCTTTGCTAAAGATTTAAATTAAGTTATATATATATATATATATAGGTGGTGGTGGTTGGTGGGTGGTGGTGGTAATCGGTGGTTGGTGGTAGTGATAATCATAGGTGGTGGTGCTGATAATCGGCGGTGGAGGTGGGAGGAGGTAATCGGCGGTGGTGGTGGGATGAGGTGGTGGTGGTAATCGGCGGTGGTGGGCGGTGGTGATGGTCGGAGGTGGTGGTGGTAGTAATCGGCGGTGATGGGCGGTGGTGGTGGGAGGAGGTGGTGGTTATATATATAAAGAGAGGTGGTTATTAGGTTGGTTTTAAATTAAATTAGGTTAAGGGTAAGTTAGTAATTTCAACGCATTAGGACACCCCTTATAACTAGAGGGAAGGTGGCCTAATCAAACCATGGTCCCCAAAAAATGGTTCTTAAGAAATCTCTTGGAAGACGTTTTTATAAAGCCCAATCAGACTTAAAAAACCCATTCTCCACTAGTGTCTCTAGGATTTACACAAGCTGTTTTTGAAATGGACCATGAAACTGTAATGAAATCACTTCATAATGATGATTTGCATGTACACTGGTTCAATCAAAATTTAATTCTTCCTGTTATTTTTTTTTCTTCAAGTCAATAAACTATGGTTCTGTTAGTTAATTCATAGGTTTGGTAATAGTGTTGCTCATAATCTATCCAAAAAAAGCTAGAATTGAAGCAACCTCTTTCTGTCAGTCTGATAATTGCCCTCCTGACATTATTAAATGGGGGAGGAGGACTTTGTATTCACTAGAGTTCTTAATTAATAAAGATTTTATTAGTATAAAAAAAAATACAAACCAAAAATGATTGCATTCTGAAATATCAAACATCACTATCTCTGCTAATCTTAATTTTAACGGTTGAAAATTCGTTAAATTTTGACGGTTGATTTTCAAAGTACTAGGTGGCTATATTATACGTCTCGGAATGTGCTCATTTTTGTTAGGAACGTAGAGCTTTGTTGAGGAACATATCCCCAAAATACTAGCTTTAAATCAGTTACCTTATGTTTAAGTTTTGTGAAGAAAATAGGTCCAGAATGTGAGAGCAGTTCCTATGGCAATGGCCAAACTCAAACTTTTGTTGAGCCACGTGGATGAACAAACACGTTTCTCTACTATGGTAAATCAGAACAAAATGAACAGATTTAGTTTTCTAGGATCCCACTATCATTTTTTTTGAACATAAAATATATTTTTACGATAAAGTTAAAATATAAAATAATATATTTGGTGAGAGAAATATGATAAAGTGAGATAAAATAGGATAAAGGGAGTAAAAAAGTACTCCCTATGTCCTAAAATTTCTGTCCTCTATTCTATTTTCGTCTGTCCTAAAATACTGTCCAGCTTCTGTTTATAGTCATATTTTTTAGTCAAACTCTCAAATATATCCTTAAAACTCTTACAATTATAAAATTATTTTAAGGTTATTTACAAAAATGGTCACACTTTGCTATTCCGGTTCACAAAATGATCCCACTGTTACGAACTATTAGCAAAGTGGTCACTCAGCCGTTTACTGCAAGGTTATGTCACGTGTCAGGCGTTTGTCGGGATATTAACTTACCGAAATGCCCCTAAACCGTGTCAGTTGCACGTTTGGGATCGAGTAGGGTTGAGTAACAAATCTCTAAACAATCTGGTGCGTTGGATCAAACCAAAAACCGGAATAGCAAATACGATTGTGACCATTTCACCTCATAACTTTGTTTGCCTCTGTTCCCTCGCTTCTTCTATGAATAAATGGAGAAGAAGATGGCGATTCCATGAAGCGATTCTGAGATCATCTTTGTTTCTTCACATATTTCTTCAATATCTTTTACTCTTCATCTCGATCTACTAGTTGTGAAGCGAAATACGAGTTTAGAGATTTGTGTACTAGTTATCGATAGTGTGAAGATAATCAGTGTTAAAGCTCGACATCAAGATGTTTACAAACATCACCAGGTAAATATCAATCCACCTTATATTGCTTTTGTAGATTATCAACTCGATTCAGAAACCCTAATTTTCTGAATCAATTTTAATTTAGAACTGATAAACCCTAAATTTCTGAAATTGAGGATTTGGGATTTTCTTAAAAAATTTGTGTTAGGGTTTGATTAATATGTTAGTAAATGTTAATCATTGTCAGTTCAATTTTGTGCAGGAAGTATGTGAAGTACCCAACTAGGAATTTTAGGGTAGAATGGTTTTGGACCAATAAGGTTCAGTATTTTGATAATGTGGATGTTAATTCTGGTGGGTTGAAAGCATTTTGTGATAAAGTTCATGCTTCTTTTAATTTAGCACCAATTAAGAAGGTTGAGGTGATTTGGATTGGTAATGATAAACCAGAATATATGGTTAATGATTCACATTGGTATGAGATGTGGGATAAGGCTGTTGCTGAGGAATGGTATGTAAATTTATGGTGCAATGTTAGTGATAGGATTGTGCCTCCTGGTGATGGATGTCTTTGAAACTTCCGGTATATCAAACAACAGGACTCAACACCATCCAAGGTTATAAGAAGTTCAAGAACATGCATTAACTATGCTTCTTCACCAAGTCGAGACTTGATCGAGAGATGTTTACCACACCTAAGAATAAGTTAACATGCATTACATCACCACATCGAAGTCGGAAGGAGTCCAAGGATAATTAAGAGATCTGTGATGATGCGATTCTTTGGAGGTTCTAGCATTAGCAAGAGGTTATTTGATAATATGGATGAGTATGTGAATGTTGATGATGATGATTATGAGAATTTTGTCTTAAGTCTTTGAGACACTCCAAGCCGAAAGGGAGTATGAGAACATTCAACTACCTAATGATGTCAAGATGTTTGTCATCCCAATGATGATCCTAGTAGTCCAAAGATTCGATCTTGATGAAATGGGACTTGGTGTATCTTTGTGACTTTGTCAACAATTACTTTAAGGACCACCGGTGGGTTGACTCTGTACATCCAAAGCAAAGTATATGGAAGGCGATCAATGAAGAACAAGCAAGTGTTGTGGAGAAGGAAGGTGAGAAGGAGGATCCTAAAGGAAAAGAAATTGTTCCTTATGATGCTGAGGGTAATGAGGAGTACAATAGTGGTGAGGACAGTTCAAGCTCTGAAGGTAATTGTGTAGCTTATTTGGTTATATTTTGGTATTTTTAGTTTTAATCATGGCATTAGTCTGTTTTGCTTCCATATAAAAGAACTGACAACCCAAGTCCTTATGTGTATGTAGTTGTAACAGAAGTACAAGGACCCAATGACTGTGGTAATGAGCCACCTCATCGAAACCTCATCCCTGGTACAACCGGTTTGAGCAAATACATGGTCCGGATATTGATGCGAGATGGCAATGGAGATTTGTTTCCACGATCTTTGATGGGAATACATTACTCATGGTTGATGTTGACACAATGTTTGTGGGAATGGAGTTTATGGACAAAGATGACTTCAAGAAGCACCTAAGGGGTTATGCCATTAAGAAGATATTCCAGTACAAGTTGAAGCCCAATGACAATGATAGGATTAAAGTAATATGCGAGTTCAATAAATCTCAACACGCAAGTTCTTTATCCGGGCAAGTGTTACCAGGGGTGAACCAACTTTTACTATGAGGAGGTTCAACTTAAAGCATACATGTAGCACTCAACTGAAGACCAGGAATAGAGCAGCTAATGCAGAATTTGTTGCTGAGTATTTGTATGACAAGATAAAGAGATGAGATGCAATGCAATGCCACTTCCATATGCCTTTGAAAGATCAATTTTTTACTACTCACAACACCAATGTTCCATATCATGTTGCTTGGAGAGCAAGAACTATGACTTTAGAAAGACCGAATGGGAGCTATGATGAATCTTATAAGTTCGATTCCCAGCCTTTTGTGACATGGTAAAAGCAACTAATCCTGGATCTGTTGCAAATTACTCTTTTGGAAGGTGAGTTTGAAGCTAACTTTAATAAGAGTTTATTTGTTATAGTAAAAGTACTATGTACTGGTTATGTATTATGTATAATCACATAAAATATTATGCTAACTTATGTCTTATGATTATGTTTGTTTCAGTGAGGACAAATGTTTTGAGTCCATGATGATTGCATTTGCAGCACCAATTCAAGGATGGAAGGATGGTGGTAGACCATTTATTGGTTTTGATGCCTGCCACTTGACTTGGAAAACATGGTGGATGTCTAATGGCAGCTACGGGTTTAGATGGACGAGAATGGGATTGTTACTCTAGCCATAAAGGTGGTAAGGAATGAATGTGGTGGCGGCACTTATTTATGAAAGAGTTGATGCCACTTATTGAAGACCATCCAGCTGAGAAGATAACCTTTATCTCAGACAGACAAAAAGGTCTTCAAGAGTCATTGGATGAGGTTTTCAAAGAACATTTCAAAAGATAATGCCTTCGGTGAGTCTTACATTATTAAAGGAAACCTTGTTATTCTTTAAACACTTACTATTTAAGAACTCTAACTATTGTCATATGTTTTCAACCAATCATATGTTCAAGAACTCTAAGAGTCACTTCAAAGGATCAAAGCTGCACTACCTTGTATATAATGCTGCAAAATGCTACAAGGAGAGACACTGGAAGGTAATCTCTCTTCCTAATTCACAATTGTCAGCTTTTTGGAGTCATGTTAATAATGGATTTGCATTTAATTAATCTTGTTTATGGTATGTGTAGGCCAATATGGATGAGTCGATCAAGTTGTCACTATTTCTTGGCTTGGTGATGTCTACATCATCATCCATCTTAAGTATTGAGGTAATAGGATGCGTTTATGAATAAATTTGCTTCTACATACCTTTGTTATATATTATAACTCCTAAGTCCATACCACTAATCTTATGTAATTCTACAACAAACCAGTTTACATTGAATCTGCTGAAATCTAATAGTTGGGTTTCCTGCTATTTTGGTATATCCTCTTGGAATAACAAAAACATTCAAAAATAAATTACAATTTAAAGGTAAATTGATTTTTGACCTGTTTAAAAATGTGTTAAGAATAGTCCAACTTTTCATTGTTAATATAGAAACTCTAAACGGATCGCTAAAAAAAAAAAAAAAAAAAAAAAAAAAAAAAAAAAAACTTAAAAACTGTTGTCTCACAATTTTTCATGAAGTATCTTAACGGGGTAAGGAAAATGTAACCCAAATGACTTGGTGTATGCTACCAGTTCGACTGATTCATACCCTGTGTGGCGACTCTAGGAGGGGATTATGTGTTTTGCAAGTTTGTAAGTTAGTTTAATTTCTTTTGTCTCCAAAAAAATATAAAAAATAAAGGTGACCCGATCTCTCTAATTTCATCAATTAATCATGGACAATGAAAAGTCCCATAAATTCTTTTATACATATATCAAGATCGAAAACCTGAAACCCACTTAACCGTAATGAAGCTTTTGAAAAAATATGAATTCTTGTTTGTTTTCATTCGTGATTATTATTAGAGAAGTCATGTACTAGTTTATATCACTATTATAGCCCGCAAACACAATATTGTTGTATAATTTCCACGCAACCATGGCTCCCAATCTGATTCCAAAAAGAATCAATTGCGCATTCAGAATTTGTACGTAGTATTCAACTTTTTAAGTTACACTCAAAACAAAAGAAGAAAAAAAAGCTTTTCGGGTTAGACCCGGAACTGGATGGCCATAATTAGAGGAGCTGGAGAGGCCCAATAAGGTAGGATGTGAACATAAGGGCAGGTAAATATAACCTAAGATCACCATATGGGCGGATACAATTCAGTAGGGCTGTTAATAATTATCCGAAGTATGTGATCCTTTTACGAGAATTTGACATCCTATAGGATTTAATCCGATGTATCGGATTTCGGATATCGAAATCATACTCCTTAACATACTTTCCATCCTTATTGTAATCGGATTAGGCCCCATCCGATTGGTTAAGTTTCGACATCTTCCATCACCTTGTTGTATTAGATGTCAAGAATTAGGGTCAGATGCGAAAATCAGTGAACTTCTTCTCTGCTTCTTCTACTTTGACAAATTAACACAAAAATATGTGAATTTCTACTTCTTTTATATATGCTTCATCTCGTCAGACATCAACACAATTACACAAAACAATCAGGTATGAACCAAATTCAATCACTAAGACGCAAAATTTGGACAATTTTTTAAGGGAAAAAAAAATTGGGTTTAGTTTTGAGTTCTTAAGATTAGATATGTCATATATGTGCGATTAGAAAATTGGAGTTATGATTCAAGTCTTTGATTGTTCAGTTTTGATGCATGTAAATTCAATCTTTTTTGTGTACAAATTTTTTTCAGCTCTGTGTAATTTTCTACACATTACTTAACAAACTAGAAATTGAGTAGTTATTAATTCAAGTGATTATACCGTTATAAGGAAATTTTAGACTAGTTTTTTTTTGGATTCCGTCGAATGTTATCAGATATCGGATTTCCGATAAAGCATAACATAACGGAATCAGATTGGTCAAAATCAATGGATTTTTGTCCGTTGACAGGCCTACCATTTTGTCCATTTCTGATACGTCAAAGTATCCCACGTTATAAGATTAGTACAACCAGATGCTAGCCTCTGGTGAGCCATGCCAATTTATGAGAAGTAGTCGCACCCAGGGATGGAGCCACACCATGGCAAGAGTTTGCAATTGTCTACCCACTCACTACACCATTTTAAGGGATTTGCAACCCAGTTTTGCAACGGCATTAGGTTCTTGTGTCCGTGTCCCGTGTCCGTGTCAGTGCTTCACAGCTCTAGAATGATATTTTAGGTACCATGTAAAATTTGAAGGGGACCATTCCTTGGTTTTTGGTTGGTCACTATGAAGTAAAATTCTACGCCCCTTATTCAAGTGCCAAACAACAACTATGCTCATGCCAATAACAGTGAATTTTAGATAGGAAGGGCCAGAAAAAGAAAAGCAACAGTTACAGCACAGCTGAAGCTGGATCGCAGAAAAAAAACAGCCCTTGAGCCCAATTCAAGGGCCCAACAACAACTAGAACAAGGATAATAAAGCAATTCTGAAACTTTCAATTGTCCGTCTCTATCTATCTCTCTCTCTCTCCCCGTAGCAGTAAGATTTTGAAACCATCCTAATTCTCGAATTAGGAATACAGGATCCTTATGATTTCCCTATCAGATTTGGAAGAAGAGAAGCGTTTGATTTGAGTGGGTAATCTTCTGTTTTTACATAATTCCAAGAATTTTGCACATAATTTTTCTTCATCTCTTAAAACCCTAACCTCTTTCTCTCTCTTTCTGTAATTTCTGATTCAAGCAACTTCTTTCTGGCGGATAACACTATTCATTCAGAAAAAAAACCTTCTTCTGTAGTACTGGCGGAAATGAAGAAGAAGGATCTTTTCATCTCAGATAAAAAATGGTGTCGAAAAGAATCAAGAATGTGAAGAACGGTAGTGTACTGAATTTGTTGACATCATTTTCTATCTGAGAAAACAAGAGAGATTTCTTATAAAGATGTAAAAATGGAATCATCAATTGCAAATTCTTCGGCAGAAAGAGGAGGTATATCAACTTCTTTCTTTAATCCACTCCATGTCTCATTATGAAAATGTTGTAGTTAAGATTATGAATTCAGAAAGTATGGGTATGAATAGAATTGGTGGTAGGATTATTACTTCTAAAATTGGTGGTGATAGAATTGAAATGGGTGCAACTTGGATCCGAGTCCAATTTTTAAAATTGCTGAAATAATTTGGTGCTTTAGATTCTAAACAACCATGGAACATAAAAATGGTTACCCTAAAGATCTTAAAAATGGTTCAGTTCTCGATTCGTTGTCTATTGTTGAACCCATTTCTAATATTTACTGGAGATTGATGGATTATGCACAGCAGCAACATCATCCCCCAACCTCAGCAGCAACACCAACATCCACAACAATGCCAGCAACATCACCATTACCCACAGCGATCCTCAACACCAACAAGTTGGCGTGTACATAGAGAATGCCTCATCATGATAGGTTAAGAGCTTCTTGCTCGGTCAAGTTCAAGCAGTTTAGAGATTGGCAGAAAGAGTCTAGGTAAGAGCTTTTTGTGATACTAATCCTTGGACCTATCATCATATGATGCTATCGAACTTTGGTATCACCTAATTCCTCCTCAAAAAACTCTAATTTCTTTTGTCATCATGGAGAGCGAAGTTTTAGCATGTGCCCTGTGCCACTTTTTAAAAATGTTAAGCTGCACAAGGAGATTACGCTACAGATTGGTCCTGATTACCTTGCCACTTCATCCTGCAGTATCCTTTAGGATTCATTCAAAAACAATTACAGAGCAATTAAGTGTTTAAAGTACTTTGAATATATGACTAGCATCTGAGTTTTCCCTCTGGGTTGTTGTATCTTTGCTTCTCCTCTGCTTAATGTACACTAGATTGTTGTCAATTTGATGTGTTTCGTTTCTGTTCACAGGTGCTACCACTGCTATGTGGAGACCAATTCACTTGCGAATTAACACGAAGAATGCCCAAAGAAACTGGTACGTTCCTTAAGTTCATTGTATACCAGTATCTATGTTGTAAAAGGCGCTAGGCGAGGCGAGGCGCCAAGCCCAGCGCCTAGCGCCTTTGGCGCCTAAGGCGCCCTAGGCGCACGCCTTTTTTTTTAGAAAAAAACAGGTTTAGGTATATTTTGGCGCCTGGGCGCCTTTTTTTCCCAGGCGCCAGGCCTGCGCTTAGTGCGCCTTTGGCGCTTAAGCGCCAAAGGCGCTCGCCTTTTACAACATAGACCAGTATACTACTCCTTAAGTACACTGACAAATATTTGGGTGCAATTCTGATGCCAGGAAGAGCTAATGAATCGATGCTTGGTGTTTACTGAAAAGTATGAAGGCCAAGTTAATTATCTGGGTGGTTCATTCCATTCAGGCTAGATTAGTACAATAGTGGCTTGTGAAAGAATTATAACAACCTTCTTATGGTCTGGTAACCCTGAAAACAAGAAGCTGGTGAAAATTGCCTGGGACAAGATCTGTTGTCCTTCAGATGATGGGGGCTTGGGTTTAAGGAGGCTTGGAGTTGTTAATAAATCTCTTTCAATGAAGCTATTGTGGAAGATTGTTAATACTAATCAGGACTGGGCTAAGTTTATGTTAGCTAATTAGGTCACTAATAAGAAAGGAAAGTGAACTGAGTTGTAGAGGAAATCTACTATTTGGCCTGGGGTGAAGTGGGTCATCCCTACCCCTGAGGAATATGTTAGATGGTTGGTGGGTAATAGAGAGAGTATTGATTTGTGGTATGACAAGTGGTGCAGTGATGAGCCTTATATGTTATATACAACTTGCTGGTAATAACATGGTGAATGGTGAGGTTTTCTATTAAGCTAGCGCTGAGCTCTACATTACACTAAGGGGATGATACAAAGAATTTTGGTGAATTTTTTGGAGTCTGTGGAGGTGAGCTTTTCTGATCTGCCTTATCATACAGGTGGTACTGACAGAAAAATTTGGGCTGGTAATTGTAAAGGCAAGTTTTTGCTTTCTGATGCTGTAGATAAAGCTGAGAGTCAAGAATCCAAAGGTTCGCTGGCACAATGCTGTTTGGAAGAGATTTGGAAGTTGGTGCAGGGGTGGGTGAGCTAGGGATGATGATAAACTTAAAAGAAGAGGTGTACCTCTTCCTTCTAGATGTATTCTTTATAAGAATGAAGAAGAAACTTTATATCACTTGATGTTGGAATGTGAAGTTGGCATAATGTTGTGGGATTGGGTCTGTGATTTTTATTGCTTCACTAGTATTGATGGCTTCGATGTTTTCCCAAAGCAATGATATTTTAAGAAACTGTTTGGCGCTTTCAGAAGATTCAACATAACGTGTTGCAGAATGTGCTAGATTGCAGACGGACAATGCAAGGGATTATGCAGAATTCTGCATATGATGTTCAAATTCTGCAGTTTTTTGGTGTTGGTTAAAGGCTTACTTGAATTGAGAGAGTTGTTGAATGCAGGTGGTGGTTGCTTAAATCTTATCAAAAAATTCTCTGCTGCTATGATGCTCTCTTGGTAACCCGGGGATGTCAGTTACTGGTTTTATTTGCAGAGATGATGTTGGTGGGTTTCTCTCTGCTATGACAGTTGGTTTTGGTTGTCACTCTAATTATGTGGCTGAAGGTTGTGTCAGAGTCAAGTTGAAAAGCAAATATTGCCAATGATTGACCCATATAATGACGTATGAGTTAGGCATACAATACTTCACAAAACTGGCAATCTGAGTCAACTCACCCAGAGTACTTCTGAAAATTTTATTTTGCAGGGGATTGCTTATAAAAAACATTGCTGTGCCGAACAAGTAATTGCGACTAAATTTTAATTTCTTTCTAAAACTGTTAAGTCTCAAAATGTTATGCCCAATTTATGACCAGAAAACTGCAGGTAATCTCCATATAGATTAAAACCACAACAAGCATGTTTAACAACAATAAAAATAACCTACTAATATAGAGAATACCCGAAATCACTAGAACTGCAATGTCCAGCCATAGCAATAGATATCCAGAACACACACACAAAGAACTTACGACTGAGATGCACAACACTACATTTTATCAAATAAGAGTAGAATTTGTTGTAACTAAGCTAGAGTGGTTCAATGCAAATCTTTTCTTATAGTTCTTTGAATTGCTTAATCATTGGATACCCTCCTTCAAAGTAGCCCTTCTTCTTTCTTTAAAGTTCCATAATTCTGGGACTATGTACCTCCCACTCTGAATCTCTCTTCACGATGTGATTTTGCATGAAAGTCTTGAGAATATTAAGCAATATGTTGTCTAAAAAATCTACGACTTCCTTTCGCTCCCTAAGTTTTAATACTCGTGTTAGTTGTAGGAGTGCCTAAAGAAGTAGCGGAGGAGTGCTGGCATACTCGGGTAAATTTGGCAATACGCAGCGGCTCGAACGACCCTTGCACTATTTCCCTTGCAAAAAAAAAAAAAAAAGAGGGTCCAACACCGAAACCCTAATAAAAAATCTCTCTCTGAAATCATCTTTCTTCTATTATTGATGGCGACTTGGAGTCTTCTTAGATCAGCTCGATCTGCTCTGAAACCTGTTGATTTAGCTTCCAGATGTGTAGGATTTTATTTACTTTACCTATAATTTGTTCTATCTTTTTATTTATTTATCAACTCTTTTGGTGATGTATGTTTAGGGATTTTCTGTTTGGTTTTTTTCCTTACATGTAGAAATAATAATGACTGTGTTTGATTAAGGGATTTCGAATCCAGTGATTTGGTAGATTTGATATTGTCAGATGCCATTGTACTGAAGCTATGATATTTCTTTCATTATCAGATTCAGATTCATGATTTTTGTTTATTGTTGGTTGTTTCTTGGTATTCTTTGAGTTCCTTGTTATTCATGGTAATTATGTGGATACTAGCTAATTTCCCTTTCAATTTGCAGCAGCGACGGATCCAGGATTTTATGTCTGGGTGGGCTAAAATTTTTTTTTTTAGCCAATACTCTATTTTACTTTTTCGATTACAATATTGATAGCCGCAGTTATAATACTTGATGCGACATGCTATTTTTTCTTTTCAACATATCGGGTTTCAGCTTTGAGACTTGTTTCCGGAGCAAAATACTCAGAAGTGGTTGAGGTTTTTGCTATCACACGGCTCTTTTGTCTTTCTAGAATGTTGCTTTGGGCTTACACTATGTAATCTTCGTCAATATACTTACAGTTGCCGAGGAAGAAAAGCAAAAATGAACCGATGCAACAATGATACATCTAGGAAGTTATGTTATTCTTAAGTAGACACGAGGAAGTTATGTTATTCTTCACACCCTTTGCTTTTTTATTTTCGTAGCATGGTGAAACATGAGGAGTTAAAAGAAAAAGAAGAAGTAGAACAAGACCTAATACACGTGGTGCTATCCTAATAAGATTTGACCGTATCAAACTAACACAGTGTGTGAGAGAGAATTTGAAGTATGAGTTCTTTACTTTTGTCTTTGGAATCCTTTAACGGCTGAGATCATATTATCAAGGATTATCTATATGGGACCGAGTTTCAATCTTCTTGCATAATTTCAACGTAGCATCATAGTATCATAGAAATAAAAATAAGAGTTTCAAATTATAGTTGCGCGAATTTCTTGTCTTGATAATTGGCTAACTCAATTTTACACCTGGGCTAAATCTTAGGAACAATGAAAATCAAGTTTTGGACTTCAGCATAGGTAAGCCACCCCTAATTCCGTCACCGTAAGAAATGGAGGTGGAGATAGGAAAATGGTAGTACTTGTTATTAAAATTATAGATTTTAAGATCTTTCCTAACTTTCGGTCTTTCTTACACAAGAAAAT
Organism: Papaver armeniacum; assembly: GCA_023531295.1. NCBI lineage: Eukaryota > Viridiplantae > Streptophyta > Magnoliopsida > Ranunculales > Papaveraceae > Papaver > Papaver armeniacum. The sequence continues at coordinate 196,366 of JAJJWW010012308.1, forward strand.
TAAAAAATACAATCATTTTTTTCTTTTTAATCATATCAAATAATTAACAAATAATCAAATTTGATAAAGAAATAAAAAAGAATATGTATTTTAACCAATAAAATGAAAACAACTATGTTTTATTCCTCTCCTTAGTCTTTGAAGGGCTAATAAGATCACCTAATTGATGATTTATTTTTGTGGAACCGTGTTACTAATTCTTTGAACGGCTACCGTATGGTATAACAACGTAAGATTCTATGACTAGAAACACCAAAACGATTCAAAATTGTAGTTGGGCTAAGTCAATACTTGTAAAATTGTAGTTGGGCTATGTCAATACTTGTAAAATTGTAGTTGGGCTAAGTCAATACTTGGGCTAATTTTAATTATCACCTGGGCTATTTTTTCAAAATCTGAAAATTACAAGGGCCAAATCAGTTTTTACAAAGTTTTGGGGGGGCTGTAGCCTGGGTAAGCCACCCCCCAAAACCGTCCCTGATTTGCAGCTGTCTGCAACTGGTACAACAGCTTGGACTGCTATACCATTGGGTCAGAGTAGCAGATTGTTCAGGTTTGTGTGGTTCCTTTTGGATTGTATGCGCGATGGATTGGTACCTTGACTACTTTTTTGCTCATTAGTAAATGTTATGTTTATGTGCAGCACCACATTATATTCTGTTAGTCCAGAACGGGCAAAGCTACGTGAAGGTAAAAGTTGCATATGAAGATGTTTGTTTTTCTCCTTGGCAACTTTTCCTCATCTTACTCCTATAATAATCTTTCATTCACAGCTCTAAAGGTAACCGATGATATTCTCAATTCTGAGGCCAAGCTCCGTGCTTTGTTCAAGAAGTGGCTCTCGCTTAGTGAAGTACACCATTTTGACGTGGAAGATAGAAAAGCTTTCGAGGAGAGGTTTGCTATATTTAAGGGAAAGGCTCGGCATGTCAACCAACATTACAAAAAGGATTCCACCTACACTTTAATGTTAAACAAGTTTGCTGATTTGACTAGGGAAGAGTTTGCTGGGAGAATAAAATATAAGGTCTATCCAAAGAAAGAGGTACCAGAAAGCTATCTAGATGTTCAAGAAAGCTAATTAACCAGCTGGTCTTAGATGAGTATGGGAAGTTTCTACTTCTGTTTTAGTTTATGTTGCTGTTCTAAAGGTACTAGTAGTAGTGCGGCTGATGCTAAAAACGTCAGGACTTCAAATGGGACTGAGATAGTGATGCAGTAATTTCATTTTACTTGTTCAGTTTATTCCTTTTTGGTGTTGGACTTAAGATGTCTGGATCCAAAATTGATGTTGATGGGGTATATGTCTTTTCACGGCATTGCATTGTGTTGTATTGCCTTATGGTGTGTCCACTCACCTTGCAAGTTAGTGATCAGAATCGCCTAAGATTGTAACGAGTGTGAAGATAACAAATGCTATATATTCTTTCGATATTTGACAATTTTGATCCAAGATTATAACCAATAACACACTCGGTATCGCTCACCTCTTTCTTAATAACGTAAACACAATGTATATTATTTATTTTTAGTTTTCGGTACAAGCTACCTAATTCATTTACTTGCACCTTCTTCTTCATTTTCCAACTTTACTCTTTTCAATTTTCCAGACACCAAATAAACCCAATTTTCATCCGTCCATCATGTTTACCTGAAGAGATAACGGTAGACATATTAAGTCGAGTACTACCGATTGAATCAGTTTTAGAGTGTAAATTAGTGAGCACAAATTGGAGATATCTTGTTTCTCATCATCCATCATTCTCTAAGATGCACTTACATCATCAGCTCAATCATCCTACTGCTTTTGATTCTGGTAAGTTCGGTTTTATTGCTATAACCGAGAATGAAATTTTTTACTATTTGGAATGTAACGAGAATCATGATCAGTCAACAACACCAATCGAAAGAATTACAAGATTTAATTTCTCCCTTCCGTTTAAGAATTGTTGGATTGTTGGTTCTTGTAGTGGTTTAAAATGTCTTGCTGAACACAACAGAAAAATTGTTTGGATTTGTAACCCCGTCACCAAACAATATGTTGAGCTTCCACAAATCAAGATAGCTTCTGATATGCATTGCTCAGTGGGATTCGGTTTCATTTCTTCCACCAATAAGTATAAAGTTGTAAGAGTACAGGATGACCCATTTTGTACAAGTCCACATATACACTCTAGCTAGGCAGTGGCAATGGGTGGAGAAACCTTGGATATTTTGATCCTGCTTTCAGCCCGTACTATTGGAGACTAGGCATATTTGCCAATGGAGCACTTTATTGGCTGAATGATGAATAACAAATGATCACTACTTTCGATTTGGCTGAGGAAAAGTTTTGTCAACATCTTTCACCACCTCCTTTGCCACCAGACAGTTATTTGGATATGAACATAATAGGTGTTTTAGATGGGTTTCTGTTTTATGCTGCGCATCTAGCTTTCGAAGAACCCATATGTAATTATGAGATATGGCTATTAAAAAAAAAAGAATGATGATCCTGATAGGAAAGAGCAGCCAGAGGCACAGCAATCAATGGTTTGGAGTAAAGAGTTTAAAATTGACGTACACATGTTATCGGCCTCTACAAAGACTAATTGTATTTTAACTTACTGTGATAACCATCTTGACATTTATGATACAAAAGCTTCAACCTCAAAAAGCCTGGTGGATTTTAAGGAACAGGTTGGTCAGGTACTTCGTCACAGCAACACCTTAGTTTCTTTGAAAGAAATAGGGGAAGAAGATACAAAGATAATGGAGTCGATTGAAATCGAGGAGACAGAAAACCATGCACAACCTTCAGTTATCAGAGAATTATAGGGAAAGAAGATACCAAGATAATGGATATACATACTGATCAACTTGTCAGGTAATCTTCCTTTGAGTTTCATTTTGAAATCGGATAAAGTATACATTTGTGTGAACCTAATTTCTGTTGACATTGAGTTAGGCACACTAATTAACAAAACTGGCAATCCGAGTTAACTCACCCACAATACTTCTGAAAATTGTAGTATTCTGTATTGCTTGTATTACCCTTGATATACATAAAGAAATCAAGAGAACACATTGCTGCGCCTAACAAGTAATTGCGACTAAATTTTGATTTATTTCTAAAGCTTTGCAGAAGAAAATCAGAGAACAACCGAAGGGAGACCATTTGTGTGTGTATTAGTCTCAAACTGTCATGCCTAATTTTGCAGGATTAGCGAGTGGTTGTTGTTAATCACTTTGTTATCGGCCAAATGAGAATTGGGCAGCAACCCCTAGTAAGCTGATTGAGTTTGCAGTTACCCTTTAGTTCCTGTTTCCATTCGATTGGCCAACTAGGGGCGACTTCAAACTCGGATCACAGCTATTTGCTATGATATCACAGGAGATAACAAGCAAAAGTCGGAGTACAACTTAATAACTTAGAGTACAACTTAGAGAACAAAGACCAGAAAACTGCAGGTAATCTCCATATAAATGATGAAACCACAACAATCATGTTTAAGAACAATATCAAAACATTAATATAGAGGATTCCTGTAATCGCTAGAACTGCAATGTCCAGCCAAAGCAATACATATCCAAAACACACAAAAATAACTTACGACTGAGATGCACGATACTGCGTTTTATCTAATATATAAATAGGACAAGTTCTGTAAACCCGTCCAAATGGACGGGCTAGTTCATTAACTGAACCAAAACTAAGAAGAAGACCATTTATGCATGGGACTTCTCTAACATCAAACCATTTGTGCATAATGGTTGACATAAAATATTATGTCAATGGAAACTTAATGGAGAGAACATATACATCAAAGATTCAGAACATCTTATATATACATTATTATGCATGCTAACGAATACTTGACGAATGCACGCTTTTATTGTCTTCGCTCTTGCGTAAGCTTTCTCATCCTTGATGGCCACAAATCTTTGTTGACTTCATGCATGGTGATGTAAGGCTGTTCGTATATAACAAAGATGTATAATTTTGGCAGCTTACAAATCAAATACATATTTGGCTATTTGTGCCTACAAAATACATGTCGCAATCTAAAACATAACATTATCTACCTACAAAATGATTTATGGATACAGTAAGACCTAAACAGAAAACGAAAAGATTAGCAAATATACAAAAGATATGAATATATACCATTCTATATTAAACTATTGTGCTAGTAATACTTTAGTTAAGCAAAACCAAGTTAGTCCTTCAATGGATTTTGTGAATACGCAACTGTAGGTTAATTGTTGGCTTGACTTTCCAAGAGCCATTCCTAATGTCGTTTCTAAATTGATATGGAGCCTTTTCTTTCTCGCTGCCTTTCTAATGAGACTTGTGAAAAACCTGAAATGAGACCATAATGGAAATGCAATACATGGAAAATAATCAAAGGGAAGTAATTTGTTATGCATGTCAGCTTTACAGCTTAAAGCACAACGCGCCAACGACTCTCAAGAAGGTTAGGAAAATTACTGTTAGGCTTTAAAAAAATTATTGTTAGGCTTTGAGGTTAGTTTTTTTTTTTTCTTTTCTTTGCTATGGTTAGGATAAAATCAACAATCACTTTAGCCCATTAAGATGAAAGTTGTATATAAAATATGAAAAATATCTCCACATATACATCGAGAAATAATAATTACCTTAATCACAAATTGCTTTCCATCCTTAATACTTCTGTAGAGAGAAGAGAGTTGAAAGTTCAATATTTAGAAAATGGACGACCAATAGCTAGCTTATACCACCAAGAAAGGGAAAGAAAGGAAAAAAAAAGAGAAAGAGAAAAAACAGTTAATGATCCTCAAGAGCCGTTCTTACGCATTCAAATATGTTGAGTCGGTCACAATTTTTGTCTGGGTTATTCTTCGGACCATGCATTCCATTAAAAAATTTATCTCCCATTCTTGAGACTCTAACACTGCATCCAAAACCCACCATATGACTTCCATTAAGTTCACAAAATAATTCCAATTTTGGATGTTGCACTGAAAAAGAAACATATATAAAACCAAAGAGAACATAGAAAACTCATTGATAAGAAAGTCCAGAAACATCCGTGAACATAGTAAACGTTCGAAAGAACTGATATCAGTAAATACACTGTGATAAAGTGAATCCACGCATCTTTTCATATGGTTCTGTACTCATTCTGTTCTTGCAACATATTTGATAACTTAATTAACGGAAGAAGAATATAATTTGTGATCAAATGTTCATTATTCTCTCCCGCATATCATTACTTACCCCAAAGAAACACTTTTGCGCCAGAAGAAGTAAACCCAGAATAAGAAACCAAGTATGAATATGGATGACAGCCGAATTTCCAAATATGTATATAATATCATGGTTTCAAAGCAAGGATTAATAACGATGAAATTAATTCAAACCCTCCAATCTTGGATTATTCAATACCTAAGTCGAATGATTCTTCCCATGTGATTTAAAAGCAAGGATTAATACCAATGAAATTAATTCAAACCCCCAAATCTTTGACTGCCTAAGTTGTAGATAGATCGAATGATTCTTCCATGAAGGAGAGAACAGAAGGTTTTGGAGAAAAAGGTTTTCCCATGAACAGGCGTGACACAAAAGCAAGGATTATGAAGGTTTTCCTAAGCTGCTGCAAGAGGATCTCGTATACATTTAAACTTAGCTTATTCAGTCTCTAACTGGGATATGATTTTCGATTTGTAAGGTAGTTTTTTTTTCTGTTTTTTTTATACCTCTGGTAGATTCACTGTAAATTCTCTCTTCTTCTAATAAATTCTTCCTCTTTGATACAAAAAAAAAAAAAAATCTCGATGAAATAGTTAACCAAAAGATGTAGAGTATCTTATAAGTATGCCGGATTCGGAAAGGACGTATCTCCTCTGGCATTGGTTGGTCCAGCGTGTCTTAAAATATTTGTTGTCCACGTGGATGCATATAATTTGTAGAAATTGTAAGAGTTAATGTGGTTCCGCCATGTTAGCAAAAACATTCTCCTTTATATTAAGAAGAATTGATTTGTAATACTACTAAGCTAGAGTGGTTCAGTGTTCACTCCTTTCACTTTAATTGGCATAATCTTCCAACTCCCTCCTTCAATGTCGCCCGTCTTCCTTCTTTAAAGTTCCACAATTCTGGGACTATGAACCTCCCACTCCCATTGTACTCATTCAATTCCAGCAATGCAGTTGCCATAGTTTGGAAAACCTCTTCACCCATTTCATTCCTTAGACGACTCAGCTTCTCATCTTCTTCATTTATTTCCGTCTACAATATTTCAGTTCATTTTAAGAAACAAGCAATATATGAATCTCTTCTCTATATCTATGCACAAAGTATGAATTTATATGCAACTTTTGAGAATATTAAGGCTGGTTAAAAGTTTCAGAGACTGAGATAGGGTACCTCATACTTATTTTCCCCAACCTTGACATTTATAAACGGATACCAATTTGGGTCTCCAAGTTCATTTTCCCAATCAGAGATAAGTTGAGAAGCCTTGACGTCTGCTTCATCGGCACTATATAGCTTAGGCACTCAGCCAAATGCCAAAATAAACGAAGTATCTCAACGCTTGATTTCAGTTGATCTTCTACTTACTGATAAATCCCCATTAAACATAGAGCTCGAGAGCATCCAAATCATTATTTCATGTTCTCCTGTGTCATATAATTGGCATAACTCCTCTATCATGTACCATTGTAATATCTTCATAACAACAGCGCCTTTAATGCCTCAATCACTGGAGTGAAATTAATATCCAACACAGCGGCTCAAAACAAGCCTTGCGAAATCATCTTCTATTATATTGCTGATGGCAACTTCGGCTCTAATTAGATGAGCTCGATCTTCTCTGAAATATGCTGGTTTAGCAAAAGCAAGTCTTCTTACATTCTTGGATTAACCTCTTTTTCAGATTTGATTCCTCAGGAGTATGCAAATATGTATAAGGTCTATCCAAAGAAAGAGGTCTATATCTAGATTGTACCTTGTTTAATTAGCTAGCTCTAAATTGTATTTGGTTTGAGGCCTTTTTAAAAAAAATAAATATTCTATTGTGCAAATTATAAACAAAATGACCAAGATCGGATACTCCCCCACAGGTTTAGTAGCATTATCTGTTTGGGTGCTCAAACCTCTCCTGCTAGAGTGCTCGATGAGATCATGTTTTAATTAGTAGGCAGTTCTCACTTATCTTTTGCCATTATGCAATTGCCGAAAACCGGATTTATATGTTGACCAATTCATTTGAGAAAACTCCTCATTTCGTTTTAGTGAGAAAAGTTTTTTCAGTATAGCTCTAGCTAGGAGTCCCTTATATCGGGGACTTGAAGACTTAGGTGATAAACAAAGTATGTCACGTTATCTCCATATAAATAAAAACCACACCAATCATTTATAACAACATCAAAACAGAAAACATAATCAACCTGCTATCATAAAGGATACCCGTAATCAGTCAACAGATATCCAAAACACACACAAAAAGAACTTACGACTGAGATGCATAACACTGCATTTTCTCTAATATGAAGAGGATCCATACGCATGCACTGCTAATCTAGCTAGAGTGGTTCAATGCAAATCTTTTCTTGTAATTTACTTCTTTGGCACTAATTGGCATAATCTTTGAATTCCCTCCTTCAATGTCGCCCGTCTTCCCTCTTTGAAGTTCCACAATTCTGGGTCCGGGAACTTCCCACTCCCATCGTATTCTTTCAACTCCAACAATGCATTTGCTACAGCTTTGAATACATCTTCACCCATGTCGTTCCTTAGACTACTCAGCTTCACATCATTCTCATCTATATTCGTCTGCATTAGTTCAGCTCTGTTTAGTGATTAAGGGATGAAAATTAAGAGACAAGCAATATATGAACCTCTTCTATATATCTATGAACTAAATATGAATTTATTTGCAACTCCTGATGAGAATATTGTACCGGTTACGCAACATGTTGTAGAAAAAGTTTCATTGAGAGTGAGAGAAGGTACCTTATATAAATTTTTCCCAACCTTGACATTTACAAATGGAAGCCAATTTGGGTCTTTAAGTTTATTTTGCCAAGCATAGCAAATTTGACAAGCCTTTATGTCTGCTTCACTGGCACTGTACTTCTTCTTGCATGCATCCTGGAAAGGTTTAAGATCAATTTCTCCCAGTCTCTTAACTCGGATGAGAGCAAGATCACTAATATATACCTAGAATGAAGAAAAAAATATTATGTTAGGAAACAATACCGAGAATGCCATTTGGAGAAATAAAAAGATTTGTTAATTGACTCACGTTGATTAGTTCTTTTCGAGCTTCCTGCAGCTCATCATTGCTTTGACGCTCCTTGACTAATAGAGTCTGGTTCATGGCTTCAATGTCTTCCAGTTTTTTCCTAGTTTCCTGAAGCTCATCGTTGGTTTGGCGCTCCTTGACTATTAGAGAATGATTCATAGCTTTAAGGTCTTTTATTTCTTTTCGAGCTTCCTGCAGCTCATCGTTGCTCTGGTGTTCCTTGACTATTAGAGTACGGTTCATGGCTTCAATGTCTTCTAGCTTACTCCGAGTTTCCTGCAGCTCATTCTTGCTTTGGCTTTCCTTGGCTACTAGAGCCTGGTTCATGGCTTCAAGGTCTAGTATTTTTTTTCGAGCTTCCTGAAGCTCATCGTAGCTTTGACGTTCCTTGACTATTAGCCTCTGGTTCATGGCTTCAACGTCTTCTAGTTTTTTCCGAACTTCCTGCAGCTCATTGTTGCTTTGGCTTTCCTTGGCTACTATTGCCTGGTTCATGGCTTCAAGGTCTTGTATGTTTTTCCGAGCTTCCTGCAGCTGCTCATCATCGTTTTTGCGTTTCTTGAACATCCAAGTGGTGTTCATGGCTTCAAGTTTCTCTAGTTCTTCTGTCTTGATTTTCAGATCTATGGTCAAATCTTCGATCTGCATCTTTAATTCACCATCCGCATCATCATTACCTGCTGCTATGTGCTTCAAGCCTTTCAATCTCCCTTTCATTAGTGCAACATCTAACATCAGTTTACGTCTGCGATCAAATTTCTTCTCCTCTTCCGTTCCAGCCTCTTTCACTCTCTGAGATCACAAATCACAAACAGATAATCGACAACATGATTTGCATGTACAAGAAAAAATATGTTACAGAAACTTGAAAAGTTTAGACAACAACATATACCTTTGGTTCTTCAGCAATCCTCAATACATTATGGGTTGATTTAGTTTGCTCCAATTCTTCAATTTTCCTCTTTTGAGATGATGAACCCATTTCTTGAGACATGAATACCTAATCTCTGATTGGTTTATGAACTCTCTCAATGTCTCGAATTTGTTCCAAAGATTGAACCTCTCTGAATGTCTGTTTCTGCATCTCTATTTGGTCTCAAGATGGAAACTTTATAGGTGAAAATGTGAAACCCTACCTAGGTTTTTCTCGGAACCCAAATGCTGCAATTAATGGAGATACATCCCCCTTCCCCTCTATTTCTCATTTGGAAACGTGACTCGAAATGGAAAACTCTATCTCCCGCCAGCTTTTTCAAAATATTCTTTTTTTGGCCCCGACGGAAAATATGCTACATTTCACAATGGGTTACAAAGTAGATTTCAGATCTCAGAGCATATACTAGGTCACCGAGTAGATATTATTAGAACCCCTCATAGATATTTGAGTTAACCCTCCGGCATATATATGGTTATTGGGTCGTAGGTGATCAGAGGAAAAAGGAGCTTCACTTAATCATACGTCAAAGTGCAAAATATATGAGCTAGGAAGGGGCAAAACAAAAAATATATAAAATGGGCGCAGGTCATAGACTTGTGGTATTTGGCTCTTCTTTTTGAGATTCCATTTCCAATTTGAGTTCTTCACGCTCATTAGACATCTTCTCTAAACAATCTTTCTGATCTTGTTGCATCTTTAATGTCTCTGAATGGATACAAAAGAAAGCATGAAATTAGCAACCACGACAAACCAAAATTGTTGCACTGCAATTTATATACAATATATATATACATAAGAACGTCTAGGTACTCATTATATTTTTTTATTTAGCATATATCACGATGAGTTTGTACTTCAATTTCTTAAAAATCAGGTTAACATCTTAGTACGACAAGCTCAAACAAATGCAGGAGTACATTATGTGCATGTTTCATGTAAACTCACAACTTTAATCTGAGTGCTCTGAACTCGTATGGGTTGACTCTTAATGCCTTCGTATAAGGGGAGCAATGCCATACTATTCTGACCGTTCATGTGCGTTAGAATGTAACTAACGTCCCATAAGAGCTATAACTACAGATTTGTAACCTAACTTACAAGTGGCTGAAAATCTATTTTATAATTATACCCTGGCAATCACCTAGAGAACTGACTCTGATAATTTTCATTTTTTAAAGTTAACCAAGCATAAAAGATACAATGATAATTAAGAATTCTAAATAAGTACTTTATTCAATTTGTTCCGACGACCTTTAGATTCAATTGGGAAGCGCCTCAACAAATAAAATAGCCTAAAAGAAGAATACAGATTGACAAATGTTACCACGACAATGCAATTTAATAACAATTTATGAAGTAGATCCTCCACATTAAGATTAGTTCGTACCTCCCACCATATATCAAGAATCCCAGAGCAGCAAAGAATGAAATCGCTGCACAGAGTATACATTTGTCAGCACTGGAGCAAATTTAAAACACTAAGCAGTAAATTAAATACAAGTTGTACCATGTTTTTGAGGACATAGTGCTAAGGCACACAAAGGTTCCACCAAAAAAAAAAAGTCTTAATCAGAATCTTTAAGGAGAATAACCTGATAAAAATAGCTTAGCAATTTCCACTGAGACGGAACTTCGAGATAATTTCACAGCAAACCAAATGCATATCTACCACCAATTAACACTACTAAAGTCAGTGATGAATCTCAGAAATTGTATTAGATTAAAAATGAACTGAATCGTATTTTACTACGGTATAATCATGTGATTGATTTTCACAAACAGAAAAAAGAAAAACAATTAAGTAAGAAGGAAGATAAAGGTGGTTGTAGTTACCCATGAATTTGAGATCACAATATGAATTTGAGATAGAGTTGTATTTAGTCACTGCCATTTTTTGTTCTTTTGCTTTGATTGAGATAATCCGAAGTTCTCAATGTACAATCGTGTTTAAAAATACTATATAATTATAGTGGTGTTGTAGGGCTTATAGCCCATGGATTGCGGCCCAATATAGTGTCTAGGGTTTACTTCATACAAGTATATATAGGACATTATTTTATGTAACCAACTGATGCTAATCAATAGAAACTCTTTGCCTCTTTGTCTTCCTTACATTTCCACTACAAAACGTTATCATGCACGATGCTATACCGCAGAGCTAGATTGGATTTGGTAGATTTTTTTATTTTTATTTTTTTTTTTACATGGATGATTTGCATCAACGCAGTTATACAATTATCGTCAAGCTAATGCTGAAACTGATGGAATCAAATCAGATAAGTTGGATCTGTTTTTGCCATATACTTTTTTTTTTCTTCTCCTCCCTATTTTTGATTTCATTTTTGGAATCTTCCCTGTTTTGCGATTTCAGTTTGATCATGTTTTATAATATTGATCATGTTTTATGGGCGTGAAATTTGAAATCAGGTACTTGAGTTAGCAACACAAGTTCTTCAATGTCGGTGCAGCCGGAGATTGTTCGGGGTAACGAAGCGTTTCTGTAAAGGAGGAGGAAGAAGAATCTCATGTTTCATTCCCGTCTGTCCGTGGAGAATGAAAAATCTCCGGTCCAGTCAACCTGACCCGGTCCAACCCGGCCTGTTCAACCCGGTCTAACCCGTTCCGGTCCAACCTGTTCTGGCCCCTGTTTCTAGCTGTCCTGTTCCAGCTTGGTTTCTGGCTGTGCGTGATCAAGGTTGTTCTAGTTCTGTCCATGTACAGTAAGAACCAAAGTCTAAGGTATATATGTAACCATTATTGGGCTTATTTATTTGTTTTTTAGAACATGTCTAGTTCTATTTTTTTTTCTTAAGATAAATCCATAACATATAAACGGTCAATTTAAATTATTTTATTGATTTTAATCATTAAGAATTTTGGTCTTAATGCTATTTGTTCTCTTGAATATGATATTGGATATAGTTGAATGGCGTATTTTGTTTAATTGGTTGTACCAACTCAATTCCAATGTATTCATTTGGGGCTTAGAAGTACTTGAGCACCATTATTGGATACTTGATATTTTCCCAAAAATTTTGAATGTTCCGTGGAATGTATCCACTTACTCGACTATTAATCTGTCAAGAGTTTCAATACATAGGTTCAAATAAAATCACATGTATTCTGATTTTTGTTGAAGAACTCACAAAAGATGATATGAGTCATAAAATTTTCATTTCTCTACTTCATCCATAATACTAACGAACCGGTATATATTGAAGTATGACAACAAGAGAATCATCTTTAGTAATATATATTCAACCTAAAGTAAGCGGTTGACATGTGTAGTGAGATTCTCTTGGCCTATTGAGATAAAGAAATTTCTCAAATTAAGCTAAATGTAGCAAAATTGAAAATGAAAAGAACCCCAAAGTAATGAGGGTTAGACGTACCGACTCATACAAAGCGTGTGAAAAGGGACATATATATCATGAAAAAAAAATATATAATTATTTTTCTTTTTCCCCAACTATAATGACACCAAAGTATAGGTATCAATTGAACATGGGTTCAGCTAAAATGTAATTCTAGCTCCCATCATGAATAAAAGAGTTGGAAATGCACCTTGGTCATAGGTGTTGGTATATACAATATAATGTGTATGTGTATCATAGTAACAACCAATTTTCACATCAACTTTAATGGTAACAAGAACTTTGCCTGGCCAATTGACTACCTTATCGAGCGCAGCACTGCTCATTTTTTTTCTCTTCAAGATAGAACAAAGACGTCGCAAAATCTATAGATGTACCAAGAGATAAACACACCTTGTTAAAATTCCCAAGTAACCCGTGCAAATGGATATCATGTGGAACATCAAAATGATAAGAATGTAATTGATTGCATCTTTTATACTCTTTAATATATTTGGAAGGAAATATATTTTAGAGAACTAATGAGTCAATCTAGTGCAATGTAATTCACTATAATATTTAGATTATTGAATAATATTGACTCCGACGATGAAATGTTGGAAATTGACTCATACAGACTTTGACATAACCATAAAGGAACTTTGGTTGAGACATGATGTTTCGTTTTGAAAGACTCATACGTACATCGATGTGTTTGAGTGGACGATACAACGGGAAAAAGATTGACATAATGCAAAGTAACGGCATATCTCTCAATAAGTATTTTCTAAAGTACCAGATGCACAACCCCCTCCTCCCTCCCATTATGCTTTTAAGTAAGAAAGCATATCACTCATTTTTACAAAGTCTTCAGTAAAACAGGACCGAGACCATCCTAAGATGAAAATGGTAAAAATTCCATATTACAAAGAAAACAAGGTGAAATTTAGAAAAATATTCATGCAGAATACGGACCATTAAAGTGACTGATGGATCTGGTGAATGTTTTGACTTTTTGGACTAGTTATAGTTCCTAAGAAATTTGCGCTTGAAAACTACTAGCACATACCACACAATGCAAAGTGAAAAGGCTAACCACCCTTGTTAATGCTAGAGAATTTACATCAAAAGGACTTGATGAATATTGCATGTTTAATAAGATCAATTTAGAACATCTTATACCCAATGGTCTCACAGAGGCTACCATCAAAGGTTACAGATGGAATCTAAGGAATAGGTTATGCGTACCAACCTATCTTTTATTGCTTTGGGGATATGCAATATTACACACATCTTACTTAATTTGTTTTTAGAACCCAATATTAGTCAATCTTTTCTGCATACCAGTTGGTAACTGGATTTAAGCCCGACATTCATGTTTTTACGCATTTTTGGTTACACTATATATGTGCCATTACGACTCCACATCGTACTATGATGGGTCTTCAAAAATGTTAAGTAGTTATGTTGGAAATGAGTTCCCAACAATTATCCGCATTTTAAAACTTTTGGCAGGAGATCTCTTACCGCTAGATTTGCGGGTTGTCATTTTAATGAGACATTCTTCCCGTCATAAGGGTGAGATAAGAAAAAGTATTTTCTAAGGGAATGACAGGAATTGTCGTGGTGTGTTCCCACTATGTCTCATGTTGATTCTTGTACTCCACAAATGTAAATGTGAAGTGACAAAGAATAATCGATTCTCGAGAATGTACATCGATGTCGCTAAAGTGACAAGATCACACATACCAGCTGCAAATATTCCTGCAAGGTTAGAAATCCTCGGTATGGGGTACACCATAGACTAAGGTATTGCAACTACACTTGGTGGAAGTGTAGTTAAGGCCGTGGCTCCATAAAGGAAGATGGAGATGCCACTAGGTTCGATCAATGCTCACCTAGAAAGGAAGTAGATGAGTAAGGCACAATCTAATTTGTATCATTAATGAAATCATCTCATTTGATTGTCTCTGACTATGTCCATGAATCAATACTGGAGGACGCTCCGAAGTTTAACGATTCCAGAGAACAATGACATCCCAAGTGGATTATGAGAACACACACGAGTCAATGGAAAGATCGTGTGAGAATATTAATGATTATTATTTTCATATACAGTTGCTAAAGGAAATCGAGCACGATGAGATCGAACCATGCTTCTTATTGTTTGAATATCAACAATAAAAAGCATATTTGGCCTACACAATCCAGGTAGAATTTGATTCTTTGACAAATATATAGGTATTTGGTGTGGTAGTGCTAACCAACTAAGTGTAAAGCCTGTGGACATACATGATTATTTGTCACAAAGCACAGTGAGAATAATGAAGTCGTAATGGTATAAAGACTCTCCTTGTGGCGCGAGGTATCTCACAAAGCCCTGGAATTGTTTACTTTGTTGTAATGAGCATTATAGCATTTTGCTACTTAGTTAGCTTGGTAGTTTCAAAAGGACTTGAAATGCAGCATATGTATGTGGTTGTTACGTATCTCTGAAAGAATCAAGAGATAGAAGATATTTACAAAAGTACTTGATAGACTTTTGTTTCCCAAATCAAATGACTCTAAACCACAAAGTGCGTTTGATTAGATAGAACGCTCACTTATAGATTCAAGCAATCATGCGGATGTGGTATACCCGTCCAAGTGACTATTTGATTTGGAGGGGATAGACAAGTAAGTTATTTTTCCTTGCGTATTCACAAGAAAGTTCCTTATCGAATTGTAGCTATCTATGTCGATGGTACAGACATGATGGGTACTCTTGATGTAATAAGAGACCTTAAAAGGTATTTGAAATCCGAATTTGAGATGAAAAATCTAGGGAAAGATCGACCGAATACTGAGCTTGTGGTATATTATCCCACCAGTTTGCATTTTCTAAAGTTGTCAGGAAATTTAACAAAGACATGCATCCTGATAGCACTCCCATGATTAGTCGAGGTTCAAATGTAAGTAAGTGACCATTTCGTCTAAAGGAAAATGACGAAGATGTGTTGGGAGATGAAATTCCCATATCTAAGTACAATAGACGCATTGTTTTACTTAGTATAATAATGTACTCGATAAAATTTTTGCATCCTCAAGGAATTTGTTAGCTAGATATAGCTCAGCGCCTACGCAATGTCATTGGAATGGTATAGTGAATGTAATCATGTACTTAAAAGTAACCATTGACATAAATTTTGTTTTTTTCCCTGCAAAGACATTAAAAGGAATGCTAATGAAAGTGCAATCCAAAAGTTGTTGATTATGAAGGAACAATAATCTCTTCTCCAACGAAAGTAATCAGGAGGAGATACGGTAGACTATTTTCTAGGTCATTACCGATATTCAATTTCGAAAAGTACATGACTATAGGAACAGTCTGGAACAACTATGAAAGTAATCAGGGGATATGCCGACATCAGGGGGAGGATCCAAGGATATGATGTCGACATAATTTACTTCGAAATTGAAGTTGTGTTGTACTCTTTTTCCCTTCGATCGAGAATAGTTTTTCCCAAAGGGTTTTGTTACTAGACAAGGTTTTTAGTGAGAAAATACTAAAAGCATCAAGTATGTTGAACGTTAAAGACATAAAGATCGCGTTGATATTATTGAAAATATCTGAATCAAAGAAATGAAACACGATAGTCTGTTAAGAAACGTAACTTCCAGAATCAACAACATAGTTCTATAAACATCCAAGTCACCAAAGTAAAGTGTGATAAACTCCTTTTGACTGCATTAGACTAATGAAAAATGTCTGACATCAGGGGGAGCATCTAATGGTGTGTTGAACTCTTTTCCTTCACCGAGGTTACTTTTTCCCACAGGGTTTTGTTGCTCGGCAAGGTTTTTAATGAGACAACAACAAACATCGGGAAGTAATTTCCCAACTAAGGCTATTGTATTTTCCACAAGGATTTTATGCCTAAGAAGTTGTGAAGCAACTAATCAACTTCAACGAAGCAAAGTAATCATCTGCAACGGATCACCTTCACTTGCATCTGTCGTGTTGTACTCTTTCCCCTTCGTCAAGGTTTTGTCCCACTGGGTTTCCTTGTCAAGGTTTTAATGAGGCAACATATTCGAGTCTAACTATGTTCCACGTTTGCGTAATATTGTACTCTTTTTCTTTAGTTCAGGTTTTGTCCCTCTGGGTTTTCCTGACGAAGTTTTAACGAGGAAATTAACTTAGATTCGTCGATCTTTGAGGATCGTATTGCATGTGATGAACTACATGTAAAATACGAGACAACATGTGAAGAGTTGTACCAAGGTTTTGTCCGGGTTTTTCCTTGTAAAAGTTTTAATGAGGCAATTTATTTCGGCACAACTAATCAAGAAGAGGACGACATTTGAAGAACTATATTCGAAGCACTACATATGAAGTTCAACTGGACCGCACAAGGGGAGTGTTGTAGGGCTTATAGCCCATGGATGTGCGGCCCAATATAGTGTCTAGGGTTTACTTCATACAAGTATATATAGGACATTATTTTATGTAACCAACTGATGCTAATCAATAGAAACTCTTTGCCTTTTTGTCTTCCTTACATTTCCACTACAAAAAGTGGAAGATTTATTATTATAAAAAATTATTTATTTATTGGATAAAATTACTTATTTACTAGCAAGACTCATGGGGAACCAGCCAAGGGAGCCGAAGCGGATAGGGGAACTGATTATGTTGCAAGGGGCAAGCTAAATCTACCTTTCATATCATAGGTTGCCGTGCTAGCATACCAGAGCCTCATGAGGAACCATAAAGGGTACCAAAGCGGATAGGGGGACTGATTATGCCGCAAGGGGGCAAGCTAACTCTACCTTTTGTGTCAAGTTCTGTAGTATTGTGCCATCGGGAAATCGAACTTGTAACCTCCCAGAGTGTACCAAACTTTTGAGAAACGAGGATGACCAGTTGAGCTAGCTACACATTTTTATTTTTATTATTATGATTATTTTGTTTGCATAAATTAGATACTCCGACGACGCACATTGATTATCAAACTTTTTTATCATTTTTAAACTACTAATCTAGGAAAATTTTACATATATTCCAATGCACATATCTTCTTAATAGAAATTCAAGTACTATTCCAGAAAAATCCAGTTGATTGCCGAATCAAGTAGAATTTAAAATTTTGTCATTTGATATTTTTTGAGAAAATATTAATTAGAGACTGAGAAAGAGAGAAAGCAGGTGTAATCTTTTAGTTTCAAAAGTACCTATTTATTTATAGGTAAAAAACTAACAGTTGATGTTAGACTTTTCATCGCGCGATACCATCTTTGTAGCCAACGATAAATACAATACCGCTAGATAAAAACTCTATAGCTTAACACTTTCCCGGTAACAACGCGACTGGTTTGCGATGACACCTGGTACGACAAATGGCATTTCATAATCTATGTTTAGTATTGGTGGCAGGGTTCTCACATCTCACAGGAGTTCATTAGCTCTAGATCTTGTTGAAGCATTGGTTTGTTTGGGTGATTGGCTGCCAGATCTCACTCTCAGTGAGAGTGATAGTTGTGTTACTGGCAAGATCCTGTAACAACATATTTATTTTCAATTTATTGGCTTATTGCACCGCCAATGACATTGCCAGCTTAAAATTTCCAACACTTTTGATTCTCCTTTCAAAATGCATAAGTTCAGGACTAAGGAGTAAGGTGGAATGCATTTGCAGATGCAGTTGGCACTTGGCAGTGGAGAATCTGGAGATGGTCCAAGTGGAGAATCTGGAGATGGAGGAGGAATGCATTTGCATTTGCAGTTGTTGAAGCAAATGGAGATGGAGATGTCTTTTTTTTTTTTTTTTTTGCAAAAAACATGGTTTTTTCTTTTGCTAGAACATCTGATATTCTGAACTTGTTTTCTTGTGTGGCATGAACATCTGTATGTCTTTTTTTTTTTGGTGTGGCATGGATTTAGAAGCTGATTTCTTGGATTTAGAAGTTGTTCTGTGTACTTGTTCTGTGTTTTTAGCCTATTTTGTGGTTGTCCTGTGACATACCGGATGGTAGTGGAAAAATATTCGTTATCCGGTAAGTCCAACGTAACGGCAACGTTTTTGAATTCCTATTTCCGCCGGAAATTAACGGATAACGGATATCCGCTAACTTTAAAGGGCAACGGCAGCGGCAGAGCCTATTTCCGTTACGTTAGCATCCATTGACAGCCTATGTTGTGAAAGGCGAGCGCCTTTGGCGCTTAAGCACCAAAGGCGCTCTAAGCGCTGGACCAGCGCCTAGGCGCCAAATTATGCTTGTTATTGGTTTTTTTCCAATTTTCGGGCGCTCGCCTGGGGCGCTAGGCGCTGGGCTTGGCGCCTCGCCTTGCCCAGCGCCTTTTACAACATAGTTGACAGCCCTAGGTACCCGGGTAAAACCGGACACATAGACAACCCTGAATGAAGCCCCTCTTCTACCACCTCGTTATTTAAAGGGCGGCTCAGAACAATCTTGGGACTATTTTTCTCATGCAAAGAAAAAAGGGTCCAAAACCGAAACCCTAATCAAGAACGAATCTGTCTCCGAAATCATCTTCTATTGTTGAATGGCGAATTCGATATTTGTTAGATCAGCTCGATCTGCTCTGAAATCTGCTGATTTAGCTTCCAGATGTGTAAGTTTTTGTTTACTTACCTCTAATTTGGTTTTTCATTTTTGAAAATTATGATTTGATGTTATCTCTCTTTTGTTGATATATGTTTAGCGATCGTTTGATTTAGGGATTTCTAATCTTGTAATTTAGTAGCTGTATTATGATGTTTGTACTTGTTCCGAGAAGCTAATAAAATGGAGGTTTTTTCCACTTTGCAGCTGCCTGCAACTGGTACAACAGCTTGGCCGTTGGGTCAGAGTTATAGATTGTTCTGGTTTGTGTGGTTCCTTTTAGATTCTTTGTGCGATGATACCTTGTTCTGGACTACTTTTGCTCATTGGTAAATGTTATATGTTTATGTGCAGCCAGTTATATCAGTATAGTCCAGAACAGGCAAAGCGACGTGAAGGTAAAAGTTGCATATAAAGATGTTTGTTTTTCTTCTTTGCAACTTTTATCGTCTTACTCCTATATATATAATAATCTTTCTTTCATGTATGATCGACCTTTCAACAGCTCTAAAGGTAACCGATGATATTCTCAATTCTGAGGCCAAGCTCCGTGCTTTGTTCAAGAAGTGGCTCTCGCTTAGTAGAATACACCATTTTGACGTGGAAGATAGAAAAGCTTTCGAGGAGAGGTTTGCTATATTTAAGGGCAAGGCTCAGTATGTCCACCAACATAACAAAAAAGGCGATTCCACCTACACTTTAGGATTAACCCCATTTGCTGATTTGACTAGGGAAGAGTTTGCTGGGATAGTGAAATTTAAGGTCTATCCAAAGAAAGAGGTACCAGAAAGCTATCTAGTAGATGTTCTAGAAAGCTAATTAACCAGCTACTTGTGTTTTAATTTATGTTGCTGTTGTAGGGGTAGTAGTTCTAGTAGTAGTACTGCTGATGCTAAAAACTTCAGGACTTCAAATGGAACTATTAGTTGAAACTTGATTGTATATTAGCAAAGGCACATCATCATCCAACTGTTGCTGTACACAAAAAGCAATTTAGTTGGACTGTCTTAGTCCAAGAAGCAGAATTTATTGTCTTGCGCTTATAGTACTCCCTCCGTCCCCAATATATAGGCGGAGTTTTCAATTTTTGTAGTCCCATTAGATAGGCGGAATACAATTTTCAAGATGGGTTTTTCTTATATATGCCCTTATTTATTGTACATTGATAATTGTGTTGAGAGTGAGACAAAGGTTAAAACAGGAAAGTAGATGGATATTTAGGAAATCAAGATAATTTCTTAATCTAAGAGATTTTGTAAAATCCGCCTATATAATAGGGACGGAGGGAGTATTAATTAATTTTCAACCTTATAGACAAGTACGAATTTTTGTCGTGAATCAAAAGAATCGGTGGTCTCATGATCAATCTATCCACTAGCAAAATTACCCGTTAGTCCCAAAATTAACAATATTTTCACTTACATATGACTACCGTATGCATTACCATTTCTGATTCCACAAAAATGTTACTATCAGTTCCTAAATATATTCTTAACTGAAAAAGTGATGCTAACACTTTGGAAGATACAGAAAGAATATCTTTTTAAGAGCCACTATGGAGAGGTAAAAAATTCCTAGAGTCGTCAACACATTTTATGAGATGTACGTTCTCATCACTCGTGGTCCATCTATGAGTAAAAAGCCACTTTGGGTTAACAAACGTTACTGGCTCTTGACTCACCAAGATTTGCAACCCCATCTAGTCACCAAGTGTTGAAAAGTTAATCATGTCGGAACATCATATTTCATACACGCACTCTTCCAAACCCAAAAACCAAACCCAATTTTTGGTTTTGTAGTTCTTGCCTTTTTTTCCCTCAAGGTAGAGGAGTAAACAACAACTGAAAAGCTTATTTTCCTCGGTCCTAACTCGATTGACATGAAGTCCATGGATGCAAAATCCAAAAAATGGGTTTAAGAGTTGTAATGCGAGCTCCCTCAGCTGCACATCATATAAAAAATGCAACATTACAGTTGATTTTTTTTTCTTTATTTTGCCTTGTAGGAACTTTTTCTTTCCTTACTTGCAGGAAGGATTCAGACACTATTGTTTTTCAAAAAAAAAAAAAAAAAAAAAAAATTGAATTTTGTTTGATTGATTTGGTCTTTGAATTGCAGTAAAATAGAACCACGGTCGATAGTGGAAAAATAGAAAAGAAACATTAAATTTTCTCCAATTATTCCTTCCTTGGTAGTACATTTCAAGGGTACAAAAGAAAGCACTCAAAACTACAGTTTTCAGATGTGACCCAAAAAGACTTGTTACGTTTGTGTTTATGCCTTACGATACAATAGTAAGTTGGCCTCATTTCGCTTCATATCATGTCATCCGAATAGTCATGGTCAACAACAGCTGATTCAATAAATTCTAAGAACTCATAAATGCCGTCAAAGTTGCCGTCAAGAGAATCTCTCATAATCCAAAACAATGAGCTTCTCCACGTGTTGTTTCTTTGTCATAGGTTGTCTAATAGGTTGTCATAGGTTGAATGGAAGTGCATTACTTGGAATCCAGGGGAGTAATAAAGAAGAAGCTAAAATCATCTTTGATGGAATTGTTGAGAAACACAAGAGCTACAAACCAACGCCTGATAGAGAACTTGGGAAGCTAGGTTGGAAAGGAGAGCAACCAAATGAGAATCTAGGCAGGGGTATGAGAACTTCTGCAAAAAAAAAAGAAATAGCTGTAGGGGTTGTTGGTCACTCTGTGTCACAGAGTCTATGTAGCTTTTTGTTGCTTTTTGTAGCTTTGATGTAACATGAGGCATTTTGCCTAGAGGTTTTTTGTTTTGGCTAGCCTTTGCTTAGGCCTTTGTGCACCTAGTGTGCCTCTTCCTCTGTAACTTCTTTTTTTCCCTTTCAATAAAATTTTAACCTTTCTCCTTCAAAAAAAAATCCAAAACAATGAGCACCGGAATTCATTTCAGAGATCATTAGCATTGGTCCCCTTCGGCACTGGAACTTGGCGCAACTCTTGGGCTATTGTTGGCGTACGATTACATGACTAATGGAAGTCTAGACAAGTTCATATTTTGCAAATCAAATTCAACCTTAGAATCAAGTCTAGATTGGAACCAACTCAACCAAATATTTCAAATCAGCAGAGGCACAGCTTGTGCACTAGTGTATTTACATGAAGATTGGAAACAAGTTGTTGGTTTACAGAGACATCAAGGATAGTAATGTTCTATTAGATAGTGAAATGAGTGCAAGGCTAGGTGCTTTCGGTCTTGCAAGATTGTATGATCATGGAACCAATCCCTAGACGGCAATATCGCTGACACACTAGAAAAGCAACAACAAGCTCAGATATCTTCGCATTTGGTGCATTATTACTTGAAGTAGCTTGTGGCAGGAGACCAAAAAAGTGTGGTGCATCATAACTTTGTGTTCATGTTTTTGGTTTTGTTATCCGCAATAAACCCAATTGCTCGAGAGGGTACAATCTCTTTTGATGATTCTTTAACTGGAAATCAAACACTTATATCCAGTGCTGGAAATTTTGAATTGGGTTTTTTCAAACCAGGTAATAAGTCTCGGAATTATTGTTATTATGTTAGATACAACTCTGAAACACCAATTTGGTCTACTAATTTAGCTTCAAATACTCTGAACTCTTGATTACAACTTTGAAATAACCTGAAATTTGCTAGATCCCACATTGAAAAGAGAAAATGGGTCATTTGTCCAAAAAAATTTAAAACACGGTTCAAATGGACGAGTAAAAAAAAGTACGGGTGAAATAGCCAAAAAAAAATAGCAAGGATGAAATTGGATTCATCCTGACTTATACTTAAAAAATAGCAAGGATGAAACTGGATGCATCCTGTGTAAAATAAAAATAAGAAAAAATATTTGAAAATGGACAGGATGAAGCTTGGTTACATCCTGCCTATTTTTTAAATTTTTGTCCATTTAAACAGTATCTTTTTAATTTTTGGCTATTTAAACAGTATCAAAACCTAAGTGTCTTTTTCACCTAAAAATTATTGATTTTGGTCTTTTGACCAATTTTGTGCATTGAAAAAGAGAACATTAATCAATAACCTTTAACACCATCTGCATTTTCATTGCGCAAAAACAACAGAACAGAACCCAGTATCCATTGATCCATTCTCAAGATGCTAATAACATGTGAGTGATAATTAATGAGATGCCTACGCAGTATTATAGCTAAATTTGCCATGAATGTATCAAGTCATGTGTGTATTCTAATATTATTTTGCAACCTTAATGAACACAGGAATTCTATACACCAATTCTTGAAGCTGTTTTCAGCTAGAGCAAGTGCGCACACACAGGAAAGATTAACACAGCATATTAAATGAAGAAGCATAAGACAATCATTAACTATTATAATTACATTTACATAAACTGATTCCTAGTTCATAACCCTATCCAGGATCATGTAGTTCTTTTCCATTTGATCACCTCCCTAAAAATTCTAACACTTCATCATATGAGGAGCAAGCAAGTCCTGATCATCCTAAAATGTCGTGGAGATGAACACCACCAAACTCTTTGGATATGAACGATATTTGACCACCTTGTTATATGTGAAGAATGAAATACTTCTGAGAGGAGAAATCATTGTGCCTAAAATGATAGAACTGTGTGTTATATGTGAGGATTGGATTCTCATTATAAACCAACATCTCAATTATCTCTATTAGTATCATTTTGTATACAGAATTTCAATCACAGATTGTAGTAGATCTACAGAAAGAGAGATGTGGAGAAGACGGCAAGGTTTGATGAGAATGAGAGAAAGAGATTCTCTATATAGTGGCAGTGGTGCTAAACCCTAAGACCCTAACCGGATCAACCCATGAGGCCGAGGCCCAGAATTAGCTAGTACTATTAGTTGGTCAAGACTCGAATGCCTAACTCACTTGAACTCAATGAAACCTTGGTCGGGTGCGTGCCAGTGCCCGTCTTTCAATTGTTTGCAAGAAGAATCCTCCTCATTTTTTGAACGTGCATATGTACTAGGAGCAAAGAAACCGGCTGCACTAGGCGCCATACCGCTTACATTCTTATGAGCCAACGGAAAAAAATGCTTTTATTTTGATTATTCTTTGTTTTTTGTTTGCGTCAAGATGGATACTTTAAGAAACAATTCATGGCATTTTCTTCTTCGTGTTCTCCTTTTTGGTTTTACCATGTGCAATCAAACAATTGCAGAGGATACCATCTCTTATGACGATTCTCTAACTGGAGATCAAGGGGTGAGAATCGTCGGATGAATTTCCGTCCATCCGTGCATCCATTGGATCTGGATTGGATGCGGATGCCAAATTTGAAATCCGCGGTGCATTGGATTGGATGCGGATGAGGTGAAAACCGGTCCATACCGGCCCATGCTCACCCCTAGTCTTAGTTGTTTGCCAGAAATCTCTGGACTGGATGGATACGTAAATTTTTTGATCGCGAACGTAGAAGTTAGGTCGCTGATCAAACAAACACTTAATAGCAAAATTATTTAACTGGCGTCCTGTTCGAGCATTTCGACGACCATATAAATATTGTTATGGGCCGTAGGTGGTTAAAGGATGGATTTAAAGAAAACAACTTCAAAAAATATTTCACGGGTTCAGGGTTAAGGGTTCAGCCTGAAGCTTTGAGTTCCCGGTGCATGATATATGAATTTACGACAACAATAACAGTGGTGATCCTAGCTGAGTCAGGATTCTCGGTAGGAAGGGAAAATTTTTTTTGAAGTACAACAATAAGAGAGCAGACAACGGAAAAACAGCCAAGTCTACAGGTAGAAACCATGCTAAAGTTGCACGATGGAGTTGTCTCACAAGTTGCCTGCCTAGCCGTCAGATCAGTGGGTAGAAATCATGCTAATTTTCTGGCAATGGCAAAATGGATAGGGGTGTTTGTCACACAAGCCACCGAGAAAACAAATACACTTATACATGAGAAAACAAAGCTATGTTTGCCATGAATGTATGAAGTCATGTGTGTATCCTGAAAACAGGAATTCTATACACCAATTCTTGAAGCTGTTTTCAGCTAGAGCAAGTGCACATACAAAGGAAAGATTAACAGCATATTAAATGAATAAACATATAACAATCATTCATTCAAATTCCAAATGAGTCGATCATTCAATTTTATTGATTACTATAATTACAAAAACTGACTCCTAGTACTAAACATCAAGAATCATCTACTTCCTTTCCATTTTACCACTACTCTTGAAAAACTCCCTAAAAATTCTAGCACTTCATCATCATATGAGGAGCCTGATTTAAGGATAAGTCATTATCACAGATCCTGGAGATGAAGACCACGAAACTCTTTGGAATTGAAGCCATTTGACCACCAGGTATTCTTAAGAAGGATGAAATACTTTTGAGAGGAAAAATCATTATGCTTAAAATGTGAGTTGTATGTGATGATTTGATTCTCAACATCTGATTTATATCCTCTATTAGTATCTTTTGCAACCAGAATTTCAATTACAGATTGTAGTAGCAGATCTAAAGAAACAGAGAGATGGTGGAGAAGACGGCAAGGTTTATTGACAAATGAGAGAAAGAGATTCTTTATATAGTGGCAGTGGGTAGTCATCTTGCTAAACCCTAAGATCCTAACCTGATCATTCCATGAGGCCCAGACCCAGCATTTGCTAGTACTATTATTAGTCGGTCAAGAGACTCTTGAGTGCCAAAATCACTTAATCTCAAGGAAACTGTTGAGATTATTAATCTCACACTGTTTGGGCAATCTAAGATCCCGCGGCTTATAATTCTTTAGGGCCTCTCCACTCATTGTCAATTGGTTTTGAGTTGGATGTCCATATTATAACATGGTATCAGAGCAGGATATTTTGCGACGAGTCATTATACCGCGCCTTTACTCCGCGTCACTTAATCTCTCTGTCTGTTTGTTCCAAGATGCAAATAATTAAAGCAAAGAAGAAGCGAAAAGAAAAAAAAAAGGAATTAATAATGGGTTAAAAGAAGGCAACTGCACTAGGCGTATGTCTATTTCTTTGTTCACAGGAAAGTGATCGCAGGCGCCTAGCTTGAGTATTGGAAAGATAGATCCAATAAGAAACAATTCATGGGTTTTTCTTATTTGTGTTTGGTTTTGCAATCTGCAGTAAAAACCCAATTGCTGCAGAGATCAAACACTAATACCCAGTGCTGGAACTGGGTTTTCTCAAACCAGGTAATACGTCTCATAGTTACTATCTAGGTACTATGTAAGTGATGTGCCAATTTGGTCTGCTAAATTAGCTTCAAAAATACTCTGAAATCTGAATAACTCATCTAAAATTGCTAGATCCCACATTAATCAACAAATGGCACGGATGATGGTACACATTCTCAATAACTACTAGTACTCTTGCAGCACCCTTAACAACATTTGCATGTTCATTGTGCAATAACAATAGATCAGTAACTTGATTTACCGATGTCAACTGACACGTACGGTATTGTAGATCCACTTCATTGTGCAATTCTTGAAGCTGTTTTCAGCTAGAGTGTTGGGATCCTAGTCCCACATTGGTTAGATGGGGCTTAATTGGTAGTTTATAAGTCAATGGGTTCCCTCATCTAGTCAACTTGGTTTTCGAGTTGAGTTCTACCCATGGGCTTATGACGAGTTTAGGTCGGTACCTAACATTTGGTATCGAGCCAACCACCACGACCCATGCCCGCTCCACGGAAGGGGTGACCTATAGGCTAGATTAAAGTGTTGGGGCACCTATGTATGGGCGTAGTTGTCACCCGCATTGAATACCGATAGGGGAGTGAAGCCGCAATAAGAGAAAGGGCTACCTTCGGTCAAGTGTCGATAGAGTGGGCCAACGAGGACGTTGGGTCTGAAAGCGTGGTGGGATGTTGGGATCCTAGTCCCACATTGGTTAGATGGGGCTTAATTGGCAGTTTATAAGTCAATGGATTCCCTCATCTAGTCAACCGGTTTCGAGTTGAGTTCTACACATGGGCTTATGACGAGTTTAGGGTCAGTACCCTGACATTTGGTATCGAGCCAACCACCACGACCCATGCCCGCTCCACGGAAGGGGTGACCTATAGGCTAGATTAAAGTGTTGGGGCACCTATGTATGGGCGTAGTTGTCACCCGCATTGAATACCGATAGGGGAGTGAAGCCGCAATAAGAGAAAGGGCTACCTTCGGGTCGAGTGTCGATAGAGTGGGCCAACGAGGACGTTGGGGTGTAGAAGCGTGGTGGGATGTTAGGATCCTAGTCCCACATTGGTTAGATGGGGCTTAATTGGTAGTTTATAAGTCAATGGGTTCCCTCATCTAGTCAACCGGTTTTCGAGTTGAGTTCTACCCATAGGCTTATGACGAGTTTAGGGTCGGTACCCTAACATAGAGCAACCGCACATACAGAGGAAAGATTAACACAGCATATTAAATGAGAGAAAGAGACAGAGAGAGATGGTGGAGAAGACGGCTAGGTTTATTGACAAATGAGAGAAAGAGATTCTTTATATAGTGGCAGTGGGTAGTCATCTTGCTAAACCCTAAGATCCTAACCTGATCATGCCATGAGGCCCAGACCCAGCATTTGCTAGTACTATTATTAGTCGGTCAAGAGACTCTTGAGTGCCAAAATCACTTAATCTCAAGGAAAGCCGTTGAGATTATTAATCTCACACTTGTTTGGGCAATCTAAGATCCCGCGGCTTATAATTCTTTAGGGCCTCTCCACTCATTGTCAATTGGTTTTGAGTTGGATGTCCATATTATAACATGGTATCAGAGCAGGATATTTTGCGACGAGTCATTATACCGCGCCTTTACTCCGCGTCACCCGATTTAATTGTCCACGTGATAGACCCAACGAGGCTACACGTGAGGGGGCGTGTTGAGATTATTAATCCCACATTGTTTGGGCAATTTAAGATCATGCGGTTTATAATCCTATGGGCCTCTCCATTCATTGCCAATTTGTTTTGAATTGGATGCCCCTAATTAACAGAAACCTAGATCGGTTGATGTGCAATTAAGGCAAAAACACCAGCACTAAGAAAACAAGCTATATAGCCTCGTTGAAATTGCAAGACTCAAGAGAGCCTCTCATCAACACCCATGTCAAAATGAAGTGAGTCCGGCAAACTTCTGATCCCATGCATCCGCTCTTTTTTTTTTTCACCTTCTTAATGTAGTTGCAGGAAATCCTACAACTACACCCCAATATATTTAGACAAGATTCTAAGTAATCATGATGGAATTCTTTTATTATTTATCAAGATTTAATATTGGTTACAAGATATTACAATGACTTTACTTGCTCTCCAAATAAACTTTCTCTCTCCTAATATCTTGTCTAACACACACTAAAGATCCCCCTATGTGATAACTTCTTCCCCTTATATAGGATTCTTCATGATGGATGACAACTAAGAGATCCACTATTTTCGGAATCATTGTGCGTTACATTCGCTCATGTACACTCACTCATTCTCGCACAGTTTATTCTTCGCATAGACCGTCACACCATACTCGTGACTTTGCTGACATCATCTGGTACGTCATCTCGATTTTAACATGTGCGATAGTCCTCGCTTACGTTAGATAATCTTCACTTCGCATATTTATTGATATGTGCGATATTCCACTCCTACATTTTGCCTCTTCTCATTTCGTTTACTCTAAAGAGTGAGCGATATGAGAAATTTCCATCCTACAATATCGCATAAGCTTGTCTTTTCACCTTTTACTTTGCCGACAATTTTCCGGAATTCAATTTTATCTACTCACACGTGTCAATTTTTCTTTTTTTTACCGGCCCAAACTGATTATAACCGGTCATCTCTTTCATCTATTTATTGATTCTTCGAAGGAAAATAACTCTTTTCTTTTCTTCTTTTCATCTCCAAAAATTCTTCTAGTTGCTGATATTCTACTGCTTCTGTCGCTACTATTCTATCACCACTGTTTTCATGGATCCCAATTCAAAGTTTGTTTTCTTCTTTCCCAGATTTATCCTTTTATCTTCTGATAATCATAATTATTGATTATAATTGTTATCTTTTTGATTAACCCAATTCCCATACTTTTTTAGGAAAAATTCTTTTGTAAGTGCTCTCAGGATAACCGTTCAAAACCCTAAATCTTCTTCAGATGACAAGAACGAAGAATCTCATAAGAGGAAAGCTTCGCACAACAAAGAAGTAAAAAATACCCAAATTTTTACTAAACAATATTGTTGCCTCTATTTCGTATCTACTTTGTATTCGCAGACTTCCGATTGTGAGATGAGTGGTGGCAAAGGACCAAAAATTAAGAGAGTTCGCAAGCTTTCAATTCTTAAGTCAAATCTTTCTATCCTTGATTTTGATGTCACAAACGTCACCCCTATAACAACAATTCAACCTTCTAATGCGAATGCTTCTGTCACTCTTGAAGAAATTTTTCCTTCTGAAAGAGAAACTGTTGCTGATCAAGGGATAAAAGGTATCCCCACTATTTCCTCTGCGAAGAAACTGGATGCGTGTCAGACCTCTTCATAATTCACTAATACTGACTCACAGCCAAATGATGTTGACGTGTCTGTCCCTACAAATTTCACTATTCCTTCTCCTTCTATATCTGCCCCTTCTTCTTCATCTTCTTCGGTTTTACTAAGTTTCATTTCTCTTAATAAGAAGGCTTTGGATAGTGTGAATTTTGCTTCTCAAACTCTATTCGATATCATCAACTCTGCTCAATCCTCCACTAATGACCCTTGCAAACTTCGCATTTACTCTGCGTTAAGTAAACTTCTGTTCGAATTTCCCTTTGATAAAGCTACAAGGGATAAGATCCATTCTCAAATTGATCCAGGCTTCCATACTTCTATAAATGTCTTGGTAGGTACCTCTCGCATCATTATCTTAATTATAATATCCTTGTGTTCTTTCTTGTGTTCTTTCTTCTTTAGGAATCTCATCGTCGAATGATTCTAGCTAAAGGGCGTTTTGAATCTAGATGCTCTCAATTAGAACTTTCTCAACAAAATACTTCTTTAGAGAAGGAAATAAATAGGTTGAAAGGGGAACTTCAGGAGGTCCATAAGCTCAGAGGAGAACTTCAAGTTGCAAATCTTGATTCTGAGAATCTTCGCAACCGAAACCAAGAACTTAGAGGTATCTTTTTTCCCTTTTGCTTATCGCATCCTATGATACATTTCTTTGATTACCTACAATATTTAAATTTCTTCATGCATTTATTAATATTTAAACCAGAAGCGAGTTATGGAGAGATTTTCTTTTCAATTTCTTGCTGAGGATACTCGGGCGAATAACGAGAAGTTGCAGATTCAATTAAACCAATTAGATAACCAGCACTCATATTCACTTGACCAGATTAATAATCTAACTCATGAAAATAACCAACTAATTCAAGAGATTGAAGTATTAAATGGTCAGATATCCCACTTATCTAAACTGTCATATGATGTTGATTTAAGACATCAAACCTTGTCAGAGGAAAATCATACTCTTTCCCTAGAGAAGCATTCTTTCTTAAAGAAGGAAGCGATGTTTTCGCACCAATATTTAATTCTTCAGAAAATAAATGAAGATCAAGCACGGACTCTTCGCTCACTAGAAACATCGTCTAAGGAATTAAAGATCCAGAACGAAAAAATCATTCAAAGTAAAATAAATTTGACTATGAAGAAGAACCAGCTTCAAGAACAATATGATCAATTAAAGCATTCCCGTGATGCTCTTAAGAAAAAGAATAAGTCTCTTTCTGCTGATGAAAAGAAGATTCGATCCCGTCTCAATGGTTTTGTTGATGATGAATTTGACAAAGCTATGAAAAGTATGAAGAATAACACCCTTGTTCTTTCTAAATTCTGCGAAAGGTGTCAGCTTGAGTTGACTGCCTTATTATTCTCTAATTTCTTTGGGTTTTGTTGATATAAGCTTTATTTTCAGTTTATGATAATATATTACTCTTTGCAGATTCTGAAAGGTCGCATAAATCTACTATTACTCAGTTGAGATCTGATTTAGCCAAAGTTCGCAAAGATCGTATGAGCCTGTAAGTATCACATGCGAACCTCGAGGTTTCTCTTTTTGCTTCTCGATACAGAGCGCGAAGAAGACTCTCACACACAGAAAGCTTTTTGGAGATCAATGCTAGAAATCTTAAAAGATGAGCTATTCGCAAGGCTCATGCTAGTGCTCAATCTGTAGTTAATGGAATTCTTATGAGCAATTCTCTTCCTGCAGTTAATATCCCTCCTCTTAATGTAAGCGAAGATGAAGAGTATCCTGAGCCGGACATCGACTATGAATTTGTAAGTGATGACGAGAAGGATCAAGAGGATGAAGAGACTCAACTTGAGAAGGACAAGCCTGCTGGAGAAATTAATGCTGAAGCTGAGAATCCTGGACCCGAAAAGTCTTTGGTCGAACAAGATGTAGTTGTTGATCGTGCTTAATTTTTTCTTTTTATCCGAATTTCCCTTCTTTGTTTTGATATATTTTAAACTTGTTTGTTACAAGAAAGATAATATTTCGTTATTTCAATTCCCATACTTGCCTCTTATTGTATTTCTTATATAAAACAAGTGTGTAAGCTCATGTTGTTTAATTTCCTGCAAAACAAACATTAGTTTATATATAATCTTTCTCATGAGGTCTTATTTTTCCTTCCTATGTAAAGGTCTTATCTTGCCTTAATTTGTCTTGTATTTCAGTGCGACGAGATCACAGGCGGTCTTTACACTGTAATGTATCGACCCATTGATCTCGCCTTATCTTTTTCTTGTACAATTACCTCTTCAGGTTTTTATTTCATAAATATTACAAGTCTTAATACTCCCATGAGTAAAAAGCCTCATGACATTTACGTCTTTTGACACAATTCAGCTCCCTAATGGAGGGTGCCGTCCTTATCTTCCCCCTGATTTCCCCTTAAAGGAAGCTTACCTCTACCAGGTTAAGGTTGGCTCCTCCCATCCGGTAATACAACAACCAGTTGATTTCGCAGTCTCTTATCCCTCCACCGATTGGGTTTATGGTTACGAGACCACACCCTAAGTCGGGTATCTTCAGACCGAGTGCATGATAGTCATGACTTGTAAAGAATGGTAAGGTAGGCTCCAACGCCCCCCGTACTCTTGACTCAACCGTGTACCTCGGCGCTCTGATCAAGTTTCTGCACTCCTTAGGAGAAACTTTCTCACCTTGGTCTTCCAATCTAAGATTATGAACTTAGACTAAAAATTTAAGGCACCTCTCCTAGATGGGCTTTTTTCGTTTTTTCTCACCCCAAATCTCCATGAGTTCCAGGGTCGGTCTAGCTTTCCCTTGAGTCATGCTTTCTAGGTTCTCTCCGACTATGACGTGTGATAGGTTTTACTTTTTGCCTCTTGCATGTATGCGAACTAGGTTGCACGCCACATTCGAATTCCTAGTCTATCTGGTTAAAATTTTCATTTCTGTTGCCTTTAATTAAGGTCTTATTTTGAGGTCTTACAGTTGCCTTTATCTTAAGAAAGAATTTCTTGAATATGAACGAAATTTTCAAACTTATTTATTGGATTGAATATGACATCCTTGTTCAAGAATACAAGCTCATATTCTTAACTTCGCATCCTTTTCGATGGTGCGGCTTATTTCGCAAGTTCCTATGGATAGTATTTCTTCAAATAAACCTATTCCAAGGATGATCTAATCTGCGACCTGTATTCCTTCATTCTGGATCCATTAACTCATAAGCTCCATTTACAACTATTCTTTTTATTATATATAAGGTCCATCCCGCTTCTTTTCCAATTTCCTATCTCCTTCTTTCTGATAAATTGGAATTTCGGCAATACCAATTCGCCTGGTTGAAATTCTCTTATCTTAACACGTTTGCTGTATTCTCGAGCTATTTTTATAGCCGTTATAGAACTCAGTGGTATAAATATGTGTCTCATAGTTAACATTTTGTCTCAAAATCTTCTAAAAATGGCAGCCACTACTCCTAAATTTACTCTAGATGAAGATCTATCTCTTTGCAGAAACTACATACTATAATATCCAAAGAGGGGTGAAGAACGAAGAATGAATGGTATTATGAGTCAAAGTTATTGGGGGGGAAATTCATGAGAAATTCTGCTCCGACACAACAAACCCTCATAACCGTGATCATATAGCTTTGCTCATTCGATTCTAAAATATTAGAGCTAGAGTTGTGGAATTTATGGCTTTATTTTGTATTGTAAGGCGGTATCGACTTAGGGGTGACGGATTCTCCGAAATAATTTTAACATCAAAAAATGAATGGCAAAGATGGAAGAGAAAGGATTTCAAATATGAATATCATTTCCGCCTCCTTAAAGACTTTTTCATAACGCGTTTCAGATATTAAATGTTATGTAGCTTTAGTTTTAGTTCGGAAATGTCCTCTAGTTTCATTTCCTAACCGAACTTAAGTCTTGATGTCTCACTGTTCGGCGATGTCATGTAATTAAGTTCCAATATGAAAAAAAAAAAAAAAAAGTTCCAAAAATAACAGTCACTTATTCTTATGAAAATGTTCAAAGCATAACCCAAAAATAAGACCTAATTCCAAAAACACAATCTTTGATTCTTATGTTGATGTTCAAAGCATACTTAGTTTAATTAATGGTACATTTAATCATCCGCAAGGGAAACTGCACCCTCGTGTATGATTTTTTCCGAATCCTTCAAAGTTTTATACATCTCTATGTTATGCTCGTACATAATGCACCATCCCAACATTGTGTCGGGATTAAATCCATGCCAATAAGAGTTTCCGCATATCGGAGGCAGTGGACAATCGTTTTCTAACCGGAGGCCTATA
The DNA here is from genome assembly GCA_023531295.1 of Papaver armeniacum. Taxonomy (NCBI): domain Eukaryota; kingdom Viridiplantae; phylum Streptophyta; class Magnoliopsida; order Ranunculales; family Papaveraceae; genus Papaver; species Papaver armeniacum. The sequence continues at coordinate 230,337 of JAJJWW010012308.1, forward strand.
AAATGGTTGTTGTTAACAAGCGCAATCACCACTCTCCTACGTTTAAGTTGCTCGACACATATTTTTGTTTTCAGAGTGTATGTGAAACTAGCACCTTTTGAGAAATAGTGAACCACGCAATTGAATGCTTCGGCGATTAAGTGCCCACATATCGGCATGCCCATCCAATGACCCCTTGTGATTGGATCCCCCCCCGTGGAGACGCCTTTGAACCTAACAAACTGCACATTGAGACTAGCATCCCCATCGGACAGCATCGGCTTGTAAAATTCCGGGTTGTCCTTTAGCTTCATCAACAACCTTTGCCGGACATAAGTGATTTGATTATCATTATACAGCTTCGCACCTTCAGTGAAAGGCCCTAGTTGTTGTACGACAACGTGGAATCTGCAATTACCATCCAGAGGGACGTCATCGGTGGATATGACGTACTTTCTAATGTATGGAGGTAGCTCTTCCAAGTACCTTCTATCAACAAAAGTTGATGTATCATCAATTGGTCGACTTCTTTCTTGGATGCGTCATATTGGAGCCTTAAGCTTCACGTCTCGTTGAATTGGTTGGCTAGGTTCCGATGGAGTAGGTGGGGTTGGTTGCGAGCGTAACATCGGTCCTTTTTTCTTCATATCCCGTTCACTTGTTTCTCCCTTTTCCATAATATTCCTAGACCTTTTCTTAGAATATTCTTGATACTTTGCCGCGGTATGCTCATGCCCACAAGGGTCTCTAGTAAAAGGAGTCATTTCACTTTTCCTCTTAGCCAACACCTTTGCATATTCTCTTACTTGTTTTTGTTTCTTTGGTGATTGGCCTACCTTTTCCTTGCCTTTTTCTCCGAAGTGTGTGGATAAACGATTGGCGCATGTCATCGCAAAAGATTTGTTTTTCGAGTTTGTTCATGTTCTAAGTACATCTCGATAACGATTCTTCCCATCTCATTGTCACCAAACTCTTCTCCGACATCGCCCTTTGGAGGAGGGGCAAAACTTAATTGTTTCCAATATGGATCTGTATCGCTTAGAGGGATTATGCCATGTTTATACTTAACTATCATATGGCGACAAGGGAGTCCCATAGACTTCATCATGTTGCAAACACACACCTCGTCCGGCTTGGTTCCCCATATGTCAATCAAATTCACCCTACCATTAACCTTTTAATGCAAGCACGTGAAACATTATAATGGAGTCCCTTGAACAACCGAAGGTCCGCCATATTCTTGATGTTACGACCTTTGTCTACAATCTTTTTGTACTTCATGATGCGGATTTTTTGGAACTTCCATTTAATCTCGCGGTTGAAGTAATTCTCCATTGCGTTAAACACAATCACAAAATTATCGACACATCCAAAAATATTTTTACTCAACCGGTGGTGAGCCAATTCTACCAAACTTGTTGCTTGATTCCCAAAGTGTTTATAGTGGTTGGTAAATGCATAAACGAAGCGCTCTTTGTGGGGTTCCAACCATTGCTTAACCACATACGTTACAATATCCTCGGGATATTCGGGGCTAGACCAATGTTCGATAAATGCCGCAAGATTTAGATTATACTCTTCATCGGTGAGAGACCAAGTCAATGACTCCCATTCACCATAGAAAGCAACCTATTTAGCGTGATTTATAGTGTATCATGTATATCGAATTCCTCTTTTGCATCCGCTTGTTCATCTTCCGGTAGCTTACTAATCTCTTCAAATGCTTTCCTCTTTGGTGGACAAATTTGAGGATTGCACCTATTCATCACATTACACCATATATGGAACGTACAAAGCATATTATGTGCTAATGGGAAGACTGTCTCTATTGCGTTCATTAATGTTACATCGTTGTCCGTCACTATAACCGCAGGGATATCATCATCTCGGTATATGGCCTTCACTTGTTGTAGCGCCCATGTGTAACTTGGTTCTTGCTCATATTCTAGAAAACAAAAAGCAACGGTAAACGGTGACTTCGTCGAGGTACGAACAACAATATTCAACAATGTCGCTGTAGCAATACGACCCACGGTGATGCGTCGTTGTCACTGTAGCATTTACGACGGCACTCCGTGCGTCTTATGTTCTTCGTGTTCTTGAGGTGCAGCAGCAGCAGAAACAACTCTGCAACCTCTAATTTCTTCTCTACAACTCACTAATCACCTCTGTTCTCACCCCTAACTCTCCATTCCCCTTCTCTGATCCCCAAGCCACTCTTTTATAACCAACAGAACCGTAATCAATGCTTGAAATCTTCCCATCAAGGGATTATTCTCGGGAATATTTTTTTCTTTATTCTTACCATGTTTATCTTGGCCACGCGACTGTAAGCTGCCAACTTCCCTCTTTTTAGCCCCTACACGTTTATGATACCTTTAAACACACTCCCAACGCACACATAACATGTCTTAACCTTTACAGCTCGTGAAAATCACCTCCCGACTAAATGCTTCCCCGTTCTTTTCTGTTTTATCCAAACTCGATGAACTGGCCCTGTTTGATCGATTCTGTTGGACCTAACAACTCTGTTTAATCTTAACAGGACCAACCCAAACAAATCCCGTAATTGAATCTGTTCCAAACTGTCCAAAACTCGAAACCAAATTTTTGTTCTTCACTGCCAAACTTTCCCGCCAAATTTGAAAGTTTAAATAAAGAAGATGATGTCCCCCTAACCACTGGTAGGGTGTGAATAGCAGGTGGGTGCCACTTAGTAATTGAGGTACCCCTTATCCAAAGTGGGAGTCCGAATAACACGTGTCCTCCGGGTGCCAAAATCAACTTTTCGAGCCGAATTTTCCAAAAATATTTATTTTCCAAAAATGCCTACAAACAAATAAAATCCAAATTAATACAAAATCGAGTGCCAACAATATATATTATTGAGATCAAATTAGACACAAAAATGTGTCTATCAAATACCCCCAAACTTATTATTTGCTAGTCCTCGAGCAAATTTATTATAGAAAATAAAATGACTATACTTAGCACGTGCAGCAAGCCGTTAAACCGCTAGGTGGCCCTAGCGGCGGAGTGATGTCTCTAGAGGGTTTACCAGAGGTGTACCCACAAAACCTTTACTCCATACCCTAGCTATCTACGCAGAACCTTGGAATGCACTAAAGAATCTCATTGGTTGGCATACTTATTGACTACAGGAGGAAGTACCGGATGCGAAATTCCAATTGTTGTACACGAGTTTGCACTCAAGCATACTAAAATTCATATAAAGTGACAGAGCTCTACTCAGATAGTTTCTGGACATCATAAACCGGAGTCAACCAATCACATGGATAGATTAAGAATATGGATGTAGAGAAAAATGTAGATGATGTTTACTAAGGTGAACCTATCTTAATGGAATGAGATACCGGTCTGACTAATATCAACACAACTGGCATATACAAGGGAACCAGCGGGTGATAATCCTAACTCTAGATCAACACAACTGGCATATACAAGGGCACCAGTGGTCGATATTATTGAATTTATTCTGGTTGGTCTGATGGTCTGGTCTCAATTTTTCTTTTTTTTTTTTTTTTTTTTTTGGTATCTCAGTCACTCTATTTCACCCTAGCAATGGTAAAAATAAAAAGAAAAAGAAGTGATCAGGATTCTTTCGATGTTTCCATCACGAGGATATGGCGAAACTACCATGTTTTCTTTTCTAACACCTGAGCTCTGTGCTTTTATGAATAGACTCTTCTTGATGTTTCCATCTAATCAGATTGGTTCCTCAACTCCTATAACCAAGATGCTTCCATCCACTTAGATTGGTTAGTGCTATCCTTAATAAGCATAAATTTCTAGGCTCTGGAGTGTATTTATTGCAACTAAAAAAGTTTCTCCCATACCCCCAAACTTAAATCTAACATTGTCCTCAATGTTCTAAAGATGAAATTAAAAACATAAACAAGGAGAAACTGTTACCATTTGAAGCAAAAGAGATAAGGAAAGATATTACCGTGTCGCATGAAATTGGGTTACCTCCCAATAAGTGCTAAGTTTAAAGTCTTCAACCAGACAATGGAAGAGATTAGTCACCTCGAAGAATCATATAGCAGCAGCCAGGAATAATCTGGGTCATACGGATCAAAAGTGCTAACCACAAGAAGAGGAAGCTGCAACAGACCAGGAAGATATCCAACACACCCTTATCTATTTTTTTGTTTAAGACTACTACATCTAGTTGTGGTTCGGGTTCAGGCTCTATAAAAGGGTCTAGATAAAAAGTTTTCTTCGGATGGATTTCCTCAAAGGAAGGATCCCGAAGATCGGAGTTCTAGAGTCTGGAATTACTCAACTAAGAACTTAGAAGCACATAAAAATAACTTTGAATAATCGGGGATCCTCTAAGTCAATCAGATTTGACTCACACGGTTGACCACAGTGGTGGTCATTCTTAAGCAAATGTGTCGACCCTAATATCCTAAAGTAATTAGGTTTAGTCTCAAAACTTAATAATTGACACATCTGAAACTTGTACGTTCCCACAATTGGAAGGAAGGTTTTGGTGGGAAAACAAAGTCAATCGTGGTATCATAGCACAGGTTAACCACATCAACCCGGAGGATGGGTTTCTAACAAGTGAACTTCTTTATGGACACAACTAGGTTCAGGTTAAAGTGTATGAAGATAATCTTGTCAAATGGTTGACGCATGGATGTCCAGTCCTAAGTGAGGGGACTTTCTGAGAGTTAAAGGTAAGGCACTAGGAGAGTGATAATCACCCCCAAACTTAGAGTTTTCAGTGTCTCTAGATAGACTAGTCACAATTTCCCTAATTTCTAGAACATCGGAATCCTGAAAATGGTCAATTGATTCTTCTAAGTTATTATCAGGTAATGCATCCTTACTCATCTCTACGAGTTTATCATCTTCTAAGACTAGTGTTTCTAAATCACTAGACTCTAAAACAGTATTCTCATGGTAAACTCTTTCCTCTAAACCATCATCACAATCATATAAAGGATTATCAGCGAAAGTTTCTAGTAAAGGCTCGTTGACTAAGGTGTTAATCATAGTTACTTCCTCTGATTCACTTATAGGCACATTAAATAATAGATTATCCAACATATAGCAGACTAAAGGATCATGAACTACATCTTCTAAAACGGTGGCATCTCTAGTCAAATCCTCGTCCTTTCGAATAGGTGAATAATCATTGGGATTTGAACCAGAAATAGTAATATCATTATAAAGTTCAATCGGAGTAACAAATTCCTGATCACTATGCCTATATATTTTAAATTCTTCATCAACACTATCCTCATTATAATCATAACATGAAAATGGTTGAACCTCATCTAAATAAGTAGTGTTACCATTTCTAACCTCGTCATCTTGATTATGCAAATAAATATCCTCATTTTCATGGGTATTATTGGAAACACTGTATTGGAAATTAAGATTATTTCGAGCAAGTTTTTCGACAATCCTATTTGTACTTTCAGTAAATTGCTTAAGAGTCTCTTCTAAAGACATCCTAGTTGTCGCCCTGGGGACTCATCTGGAATATTTAACGTTTCCTTCACAAATAAGGAATGACTCTTGAAAGCCTCTTCTAGAGAAATAGAGGGATTGTTTTGCTCATGTGACTGGTGAGTATGCGAATAGTAATTGGGCTCACAATGGTATGAACCATAATCTTGAAAATGTGGATGCTCCCAACCACTATTCACACTATGGTCATAAAAAGAGTGATGTCCATATTGTTGATTGGATATTCATATTCATTGTGATGGCTATTATAATACCAGGTTTGACATCCTAAGCGCAAGGGAATTCTACACAAGCACAAACAAGGCTGGCTCGACCACAACAAACCTACAGAATTCTAGCAAACAAAAAGCATGATGGCTCCACTTAGATTGTTTCTAGACCAGCTTCTAATCCTTCGAAAGGGAATTCGTTACAATTTAAGCAAACCCCTCTAGAATCAATCCGAGTCAAAGTAAGTTGAATAGAGGCAAGAGAAGCTGCGTGGAGCTTTGATACCCAAGGCCTCACCGCATTACAAGGCGGCGCATTCACGCATTCAACTTACATAAATCATGATGAACTTCGAAGTATGCTCAAAAGAGTAACCAATATTTTTCGAACGATTTTCCTATTAAGCTCGTTACCCTATCGGTCTCGTTCTATTCCAAATTTTAAATCTTAGGTTCGCGTTTGGTATTGTTTTCCTAAGGCGGGCAAGAAGAGAACGGTGATGAAATCCGAACTCTTATCTTGTATGGCCAGTCCGTGCCCTTTACTAGGAAATTAAAGTAGCCGTATTCAGTTCCTCAACATATATTCACACGAAGGAAGACAGTAACTCGCTTACAGGGGATTCGCGAGTGTTTCGAAAAACTTACCTCCGTTCCGAGGCCAGGGGATGAACCGTTGAGGTCGACTCGGGCCACAACTCCTATGTCATGTACGAACCCGAGGGGCCGAGACAAGATCGTAATCGTCGTCCTTCCTCGTGCGGTTTATATTTAAACTAACCCTTCCTTAGGGTTTTAAAATAATAATGTCCAAAAGTCCAAAAATTAAAAAGTCCAAAAATAAAATTACAAAAATAATTACGTAATTACAGTTTCTAAAAAAAAAATAATAATAATAACACTATATACAAAATTTTCTTCTTCACTCCTTTCGGATCTCTCTTTTCTTTCCTATTTTTGCTTTGCTTTTCTTTTCAGCACTTTCTCTTTTTCTTTCGCTCCACTCCAAATCTGAAAGCAAACAGAAACAACAAAACGCGTAAAAAGAACAAAAGTAATAATAAAAAAAAAAAAAAAAAAAAAAAACCTAAAAACAAATTTATACACAAGTCCGCGTCGGCGGCGCCGAAAATTGATGGTTATTTTCAATGATGTTGTAGTAAGAAGGGTTATCGATCACTCGGACTTGATGAGATTGATTTTAAGAATTAATAAAAGAAAATAAAAGAAAAATATATACAAATATTGTCACAGGACGAAGAGATGTCTTTGGGACTCGGGATTCGCCAAACTCATAACAAAAGGTTCAAATATTAATTCTTTTAACAATTATCGCTCAACAAATAAAAACATGGACTCTTATTTTTGCCAAGATAGATTCTCAAAAGATTGATTGTAAATCCTAAGCATGATGTATCAAAACATTTAAGCTAAGCATACCTCATCAAATTAAATGACAACCAACTAATTCAAATCATATTTCAATTAAAATTAATGCAAAAGTCTTAAAAAAGAATTAAATAATTTTACACATGTATGAAATTCGTCTTCCTCCGTCGTCCCAGTAATGGGGTCTAGCTCATCATGTTGGAAACACGCTCAAAATATGACTTTATTGCTCAAAGGTGCTTACAAATGATGAAAAAGAGAGATATCAAATAACCCAGGAATTTGCAACGCATGAGAAGCATTACAAACCACTGTTACAGTGTACGATAAATGGTAAATGTCGTTGTAGCAATACGAACCACGGTGATGCGTCGTTGTCACTGTAGCATTTACGACGGCACTCCGTGCGTCTTATGATCTTCGTGTTCTTGAGGTGCAGCAGCAGCACAAACAACTCTGCAACCTCTGATTTCTTCTCTACAGCTCACTAATCACCTCTGTTCTCAGCCTAACTCTCCATTCCCCTTCTCTGATCCCCAAGCCACTCTTTTATAACCAACAGAACCATAATCAATGCTTGAAATCCTCCCATCAAGGGATTATTCTTGGGAATATTTTTTTTCTTTATTCTTACCATGTTTATCTTGACCACGCGACTGTAAGCTTCCAACTTCCATCTTTTTAGCTCCTACACGCTTATGATACCTTTAAACACATTCCCAACGCACACATAACATGTCTTAACCTTTACAGCTCGTGAAACTCACCTCCCGACTAAATGCATCCCCGTTCTTTTCTGTTTTATCCAAACTCGATGAACTGGCCATGTTTGATCGATTCTGTTGGACCTACCAACTCTGTTTAGTCTTAACAGGACCAACCCAAACAAATCCCGTAATTGAATCTCCTCCAAACTGTCCAAAACTCGAAACCAAATTTTTGTTCTTCACTGCCAAACTTTCCCGCCAAATTTGAAAGTTTAAATAAAGAAGATGAAGTCCCCCTAACCACTGGTAGGGTGCGAATAGCAGGTGGATGCCCCTTAGTAATTGAGGTACCCCTTATCCAAAGTGGGAGTCCGAATAACACGTGTCCTCCGGGTGCCAAAATCAACTTTTCGAGCCGAATTTTCAAAAAATGTTTATTTCCCAAAAATGCCTACAAACAAATAAAAACCAAAATTAGTACAATATCGAGTGCCAACAATATATAGTATTGAGATCAAATCAGACACAAAAATGTGTCTATCAGGGGTTCAAAAGTAAGGACATATAAATAATGTACCCAATTAAATAAATAAATATTTATTTATTTTTGTTTTTAATTTATTTTTTTATTTTTTTTATAAAAATTATTTTGGTCAAAATACCAAAGCTAAGAATTACCATCATACAAGAAATTAGTTGGAAGCCTAGCCACAAGATGGGCACCAACTCCTTTTTGAATCATAATCCCTACTCTAGTAAAAACAATGTTGCAAGATGATTTGCAAGAGGAAATAAGATGATTTGCAAGAGGAAATATGTTACAAAGAACTTGAGCAGGTTTAGAGTGGAAAATGTAAAAATGGCGAATTCCAAAGAAAATTCAATACATTTCCTCGTGTTCTCACATGGATTAGTTCTTATCCACACCCTAATTTTTCATAAATTGATACTAGGAAGCGAATAGATCAAAATCAAAAGAAATCTAAATCTTCCTTGAAGATGTAATTATGATGGTACCTTATGTTCTTCAGCAATACTCAATTGATTAGTGTCTGATTTAGTTTGCTCCAATTTTTCAATTTTCCTCATTTGAGAAGAACCCATTTCTTCAGACATGAATACCTAATCTCTGATTTCTTTATGAACTCTCAATTTCTCTAATTTGTTTCAAGATTTAACCCTTTGATTGAACTCTCTGAAATCTGAATGTCTCTGTGTCTCCAGTTTCTTTAAAGATGAAATCTATATAGGTGATTAGTGAAACCCTAGGTTTCTTAATCGGAACCCAAATGTTGCAGAGAGAGAACCTACTTGTATTCATTCGTCTATCGAGTTACTTTTTCTTGGGAAATGTAACGTTGAAACATCTCCCTCCAGATTTTTCAAAATACCTGTTTTACCCCAGCCTATTTTTGGCCCTTAGTACAGTACATACCTAGAACCCAACAGAAGACCAAATTATCTAGAAAAAGCTTCTGATTTGTCAAATCTAAACCCGAAGCTCAAAAGTTGGTATAATATACCTGAAAAATTCTGGAAGGATAAAAGTAGAGACCAAAATCTAGCCTTAGGTGACAGAAATACGAAATATTTCCATAGTAAAGCAAGGCAAAGATTCCGACGAAATAGAATTGAAACTCTGAAAAATGAAAATGGGGATTGGCTTAATAGCAGAAAGGATATTGCTGAATGTATCTCAACTCACTTTAAGGAAATCGCGACTACTGTTAATCCTACAATAGCCAGACACATGATAGCACTAATCCCTGAATGTATAACTGCTAGAGACAATGAAATACTACAAGAAATTCCTACTATAACAGAGATTAGAAAAACACTCTTCAGTATGGAACCGAACACTAGCCCAGGTCCAGATGGTTTTCCTCTAGTTTTTTTTTAAACAAAATTGGGATATCATAGGAGAAGAACTAACAAAAATGGTTCAAGTTTTTTTTAGAACTGGCCATATGTTAAAGGAAATTAATGCAACTTTTATCTCCCTTATTCCTAAACTTTAAATCCCACAACTCCGGCTGAATTCAGACCAATAGCTCTAAGAAACACTACTTACAAAGTCATCTCTAAACTGATGGCAAATAGAATGAAATGAATGCTCAGTAAGACTATTTCCGCTTTTCAATCTGCATTCATTCCAGGGAGACAAATTTCAGACAATATAACAATTACGCACGAACTAATTCACACTATGAGAAGTAAAAAAGGGTAAAATGGTCTAATGGGTCTAAAAATTGATATGTCGAAAGCTTTCGACAGAGTAGAATGGAATTTTCTCATTGCCATTATGCAAAAAATGGGCTTCTCTGAATTTTGGTGCAACTTAGTGTTTCAATGTATATCATCTACTTCTTTGGCAGTTCTGTTAAACGATTCCCCAACTGAATTTTTTAAACCCTCTAGAGGTCTGCGGCAGGGGGATCCTATTTCCCCCTACCTTTTTCTGTTTTGTATTGAAGCCCTTTCTAGAACCATTATTCATGCTGAATCGATCGGTCTTTTAAAAGGAATTAAAATTTGAAGACATGCTCTGTCAGTTAGTCACTTGTTGTTTGCTGACGACTGTCTAATATTTTGTGAGGCTAACAGAACAACAAGTACTAATTTAGTAAAAATGTTCTCTTATTTTGGTCAGGCTTCGGGGAAATTAATAAATCTTAGTAAGTCGGGTGTTTTTTTTAGTCCTAAAACGGACCCTGCTTTGATGATTGAGATTCAACAGATCTTAGGAGTGAAAGTCATTCCTCTAGATGATAGATATCTAGGAGCACCTCTCTTTACTAATAGATCAAAGATAAAAAGTTTTGAACCATTAGTTTAAATAATGAATAAAAGGTTGGTAGAGTGGAATGGTATATACCTTAACACAGCTGGTAAATCTGTTATGATAAAAACAGTTACCTCCTCGCTAACTGTTTACCAAATGAATTGTTTTAAAATCCCTAAGGAAATTTGTAAAAAAACTAAGCAACATACAAAGAGATTTTTGGTGGGGAAATAATGAAAAAGGTAAAAATGATCAAGGAAAAAAAGGGGTGTATTTAAAAGCTTGGGAGTCTATTTGTAAGTCGTTATCTGAGGGAGGAATGGGATTTCAAAATCTAGAAAATTTCAACCTTGCAATGTTAGCAAAAATGGGATAGAGGCTGAAGGAAAATCCAGACTCTCTTTGTGCTAAACTGCTAAAGTCTAAATACTATCCGGATACTGATATTCTCCATATGAAAACTAAACCAAAACATCGAGACAGCTGGGTTTGGAAAGGTATCCTAAATGGAGTGGAACAAATTCAAAAGTTTTGCTTCTGGAAGGTAGGCACAGGTACTAGGATTAATGCCTGGAACGACCATTGGATACAAGAAATCAAACCTCCAATTCAAAAACCCAGTAGGGGAGCTGAGGATATAGCTCTGGTGAGCCAATTGATTACTGACAGGAAAACTTGGGACATGAATAACCTGAGAAAATGTTTTGACCAAAATAATATTAACTGTATTCTCAAAATTAACCTTTCTATTCAATATGAAGAAGATACTGCCGTTTGGGCCCTAAACTCAAAAGGTAACTATACGGTAAAATCTTTGTATAACAAAATCAATTCTACGGGGGATAATAGCAAAAACTGGAGACAAATTTGGAACCTAAAAGTCCCACCCTCTGTTAAGACGTTCGTATGGAAAGATGCAAATGCTATCCTTCCTAATAGTGTTCGGGTAGCTGCAGTTATTCCACATATAAACACTACCTGTACTATTTGCAATGGCGTAAGGAATCCCTAACCCATCTTTTTCTATCTTGCAACTTTTCCAAACAGGTTTGGATGCACTTAAACTTCAGTATGGATTACGTGATTGAAAATAGTTTCATGATTGGTTAAATACTTGGTTCTCAAATACTAATAGAAATTGGTTTTGTGCTGAATTGGCCTGAATTTTGCAGCATTGTTACCTGGCACATCTGGAAATCCAGATGTGATTGGGTTTTCAGAAAGGAAAAACAAAACAGTGCGAACACAGCGCACAAGATTGTCAAATTCATAAATACATTTCTAGTATTGTTGCCCCAAACTACAATATAACCCAAACAATGTATTACAATCAAATGAAAGACGACTGTCTTAACATTTGCACTTCCGACAACAGGAAAATTGAAACAAAATTGGTTTACACTTTCAGCATAGCTTTAACAATGATTAATCCTACCTCCTTTTCTGGTATTGGCATAACTCTCACTGATTATGCAGGTTTCACCATTAAAGTCAGGGGTACTACCTTCAACTGCAGTACTAGAGATGAGTTAGAAAGAAGAGGAGCAGAAACAACTTTCCACTGGGCAACAGAGTGGAGTGGTCATGAAGTATCTTTCCACAGTGATTCAATGCCTACTTTGATGTTGCTCAAAGGAATGTACATTGAATACAGAAAACTTAGATATAACATTAGTAATGACTTCTAAAGAAGCAACTTGGATATTATTAATTTTAAAATTTCAGAAATTTTTTTTTAACCTCTCGATTTGGTGTAATGTGGGCAGCTAACACAGCAACCTACTGTAATATCTTTAAAATCCAAAACTGCTGGAACGGAGAAAACTTAGGCCATCTTCTAAACGTTTTCAATTCCCGGTATTTTAATGAAAATATATCATGGTCGAATCTTGTTCCGATCATGGTTAGAACTCTGAATATGTAATGTTAGAGGGTTTCTTCCTGTTGTTTTATGAAAAAAAAAAAAAAAGAACCCAACATAGAAATAACCAAACTGTGCACAAATAACTGATTCTAGTTCTAACTTCTATACTGATATATTTTTTTTGACTTAAAAGGTTGATATATTGAAAAAAAGAATGAAACAAGTCTAAAACAGCCCCCATCTTTGTAAATTACAATATATCTGGTGTATATAATGACCTTCCAGTGAGAAACAAGTTCTCTAAAGAACACATATTTGAAAATCTTATCATTCCCTCCCCAAACATATATGAGGATATCATTATTCATGAATATACTGGATAAATTGTGGCCTATGCCACTTAACTGGGGCCTATGAATTACTTCAACCAACCTAAAAAAAAGGATATGGGGTGTCTAAAAGATGGTAAAATACTAAATTAACCTTTAAAGAAAATTTAATTATTCTAACACAAATTCAAATACAAAATCATAATCACTTTATTAACAAATACAAAAATCATTAATCAAAACTCATTTTCAATTTCCATCAAAACTAAATCCTAATCAATCCAAAACAACAATTGAAATCTAATTTCATTTTAGGTTTTAGCAAAACAAATTCAAAAACAAACAATTCTAGTGATTGAGTTAAATCCCTTTAATCCATTCCTTCTAAGAGGTACTCTACAATGATTTACCTCTAAATCTTTGAAATTCACTCATCAAATTTTCTGAAAATCCACCCAAAATCGGTTGTTATTATGTACCAACATAACCCGATTCTGGGTGAACATCAACATCAATCGGTTTAAGTTAATCCACGTATAAACCGATTCTGGGAAAGTAAGGAAGGAACAATTAGATTGTTTGGCGCTTGACTTTCTTGAAAATGATCGATTGGATTCTCATGTTGCGAATGAGCGAATGGATCATTAGAAAGGACCATACGGCCTAAAACTAACGCTCATTTGATCTCTATTACCTTGTATATAAACCATTGCTTTGCATCCTTTCTTTCTTTACATTCCAAATCGGTGAAATAGTGGGCAGAGGTATCAACACCCAACAGAGATACGGGTTTGGGCTGATCTTCGTCGAACGCCGCAACAATCTACAACAAAATATCAACAAGTTGAGGATTTAAAATCGGTTTATATGTTACAGTCGAGACAACCGATTGTCCATAATCGGTTTATATGTGCAACTATAAAGTCCAATTAAGGACTTGAAGAAAAAGTTTCAAAGTTTACAATCGGTTCATGTCTCGTATCATGTAATCCGATTTTCGTTCACATTTCTCCTGTAATTTTTTTTTCCCAAAATCGGATTACATATACACGTAAATAAACCGATTGTCAACTTCGGGTATTCTACGTGATTATTCAAGTTAAGGAATCGGCATATGCACATCACCAACATAAACCGATTTTGGTCACGTACCCATCGTGCCAAAAATTTACTACAATCGGATTATATGGTGATGAACAACAACCGATTATGATACCCAATTTGGGGATTTTTTCCAGAATCGGTTTATGTGGTGATATCGAATAAACCGATTCAGGAAAAAGATTTTGAATTTTTTTTCCTTTTTGGGCGATCTAGACGTGCAAATACATGTTTGTAGATCGTTACAACTCATACCTGTTTATTAGAAGCATCATCACCTTCTTCATCCTGACCATATTTTTCTTGTGCTTGAATAATATCCTCAAGCATTCTTTGGTTGACATCCTCTTCTTCTTTCAACAAATTATCCAATTCGGTAGGATCGAAATCATTTTAATCTGATGCACCCACTTCTTCATCACTACTAAAGTCTTCATCATCACTATAAAGTTTCATTTTTGCTAAGAAAATCACAAACCCTAGTTTTTTCTTTTTTTCCCTCTACTTCTTCTTTCCCTCCAAACCTTAAAAGAGGAAATGAATTTCTACTCTAATCCTAACACTATAATACAAACTCAAATACTAATTAATTTAACTAATAAAAACTAAATTAATCATCACTAATTTAATAAGAGTATATTAGGTATTAACATAAATAGTGGTTAAGGGGTTTCTAGAAATTACTTGTTAGTGGCCCTATTTTGTCATGTAGCTATAGGCCTCAATTAAGTGGCATAGGCCCCAATTTAGGAAGGATGAATATATCCTCCATGTACTTTAACTGTGAGTTAACATGCATGTTCATTGCAACAGTAATCTAAATCTTAAAGACCAAACAATAATGACTCCTTGGAGCTACAAATCTTAGCTAGGATGGGTTCACCTTTTTATCACCAGCTTAAGCCTAATTTGTGAACACTTTTGATTAGGCCTTCTGACCTATAAAAAAAACCATTAGATTTCTTGAGAACCATAATTTGATTAGTCCATCTGACCTATAGTCAGAAGAGGCTTCCTAAAGAATGGAAGTGACTAAATTATCCTTTAATTAAATAGTGGAAAATGAATTATTGTTCTTACTTTTGTGAGGACTTCACAAATATCCTTATCACACAATAAATATATCCCTCTCCATCTATAAGCTCTTTTGGGTCCACTAATATTTTTCATGCTTTCCCTATTTACCCTCTCTACACAATAAATAAAATCAAGTGTTTTATTCTTTTCAGTTTAGATCGAAATTCTCTTTTCTTCTCTCTCCAACACAGGCACCACCGCCTTCTCCGACGCTGCAAATACATTCAGGAACACCTCCTCTGCCATTACCACACCTCCTCCGCCATTACCACACCTCCTCCGATATCACCCCATCACTGCAAAAGATTCATGAATCAATAACTCTAAAACTCAGATTTATATGTTAATTCAGTTTCAAATTCATATCCTAGATTTGATCTCATATTTCACCGTTTCAACAACAATTTTCTTTTCCAAAACTAAGATCTAACAAAAACAGAGGTTATGATTTAGAGATTTGAATCAGAAACTAAGTTTTTCAAATTCAGAGATTTAGATTTTTAGGCTTGAATTTCTGAAAATTTCCAAAATGGAAGTTGAAGGTCTAATACTCTCATTGTAGCGAACAATACATTTCATCTCTTCGATTTTGATTTGATTTGGGGATAAAATGGTGGTGGTTGGGGTGAATCTGGTCATGTAGTGTTGAATGATGTGTCGGTATATATCCATGTATAACTTCCTACTGAGGAAGTAAGTGTTGTTAAACTTTGTCCTCCTTTTTTTTATGGTAGTGGTATTGTACAATGTCTTGGTTCTAGTGCTTTATTCATGTTGCTTGATTTTTTATTTCGTGATAAGTTGTTGATGCTAACCACTGGTTCGATCAATTATTGTTGTTGATAAGCTAAATTTTGATCTATATCTAATGTTGATAGGTGGCGGTGCTTTTTTAATAAATATTGGTGGTTCTGGATGTTGTGGTGATGTTGGTGGTGGAGTTTAGGTGTGATTTTGGTGGAGATTGGATGTGATTGTGGTTGGGACATGATGGTGGTGGTGGTGATATTTCTGGACTTCGGTTTTTATAGGATCAACTACGCTTGTTGATCCATTTATGGGATCAACTCTTGTTGTTGACCCAATTTTTTACGGGATCAACTACTATTGTTGATCCTATTTATGGGATAAACTACTGTTGTTGATCCAATCAACTCCTATTGTTTACAATATTTTCTTGGATTAGTATAATCATGCTTGTAGTTTAAATCATGTAAATTTCTTCCAATGTTGAACTTGTGGTGCAATGGTAGCATGACTGACTCCATGTAAGATGATGCGTGTTCGACTCAAGCCAAGTTCACTCCATTTACATGGATCAACTTTCATTGTTGACCCTTTTTTTCTTTGGATCAACTACCGTTGTTGATCCCCTAAACTGAATCAACTTCTACTGTTGGTTCTATTTATATTTGGATCAACTACTATTGTTGATACAAAAATATCTGAACCAGTGGTTGCGACGACAGCAGTGGTGACGGTGGTGGTGGCGGCGACAGACTAGTGGTGGTGGAGGACTGGTGGTGGTGTAATGGTGGTGGTGAAGGAGTGGTGGTGGCGGTTGGTAGGTGGTGGTTGTTGAACGGTGGTGGTGGAATGGTAGTTGAATATTGGTGGTGGTGGTGCTACTGGTGGTGGTGAACTGGTAGTGGAAGAAATTTGTTCCATTTTGAAATAAAGAAAAATATTATATGAGTAAGGGTATTAAGGTAATCTAATTTTAAATGGACAAGGTTATTAAAAAGTAGAGACATATTTATTGTTGTAAAAGGATATATTCATTGGGGTTCAAAAGTAAGGACATATAAATAATGTACCCAATTAAATAAATATTTATTTATTTCTCCATGGCTATCACTCATAAACGGAATAAATACCTCGATAAGTGCACCGCTCATGGTTATGGATTTGGCGTACTCGCTTTCTCAACCTTAGGGGAATTAGGGGATGATACTGTCGCATTTCTGAACAGATTAAGAAACTGCCTTATAAGTCACGATGCGAATCATAAGATAGGTGGTGTTCTTTTTCATAGAATTGGAACTGCTATTCAAAAAGGAGTTGGTGCCCAGCTTGTTGCTAGGCTTCCCACCACCGACGAGTAACAGACATCTTATTTATTTTGTTTTTAATTTTTTTTTAATTTTTTTTATAAAAATTATTTTGGTCAAAATACCAAAGCTAAGAATTACCATCATACAAGAAATTAGTTGGAAGCCTAGCCACAAGTCGGGCACCAACTCCTTTTGAATAATAATCCCTACTCTAGTAAAAAGAATGTTGCCAATTTTAGAATTAATGTCATGACTTGCTAGACAATTCTTCAATCTCTTCAAAGAGACAACTGTGTCATCCCCAAGTTCGTCCAAAGTGGAAAAAGCCAAAACTCTGAAACCGAAGCCATGTGCCGAAAATTTATCCAGGTAATTTTTGCGCTTCCGAGAGATAGCATCAGCGATAAAAAAATACCCGGCGTAAAGTTATCACCAACTCCTCCTGTGAAAGGCGAAATACATATGACGTCAAAGAAAACATCTAACTCGTTCTCCCAATTGTACACAAGAATATCCGCGGGTCTCAAAGCGGTGCTATTGTTTGATAAAAAACCTAACGTCATTTTCCTTTCTCGCAGCCACTCCTGATTTATAACAAATATCCGCTAACACGTCTCTCACCAGGTCGTGTCTATATTTGAGCCCAACATCATGTGCATAATGAAGAGTGGTATACACAACTTGTAGCTGAGAGTGGTGACAAACTGTCTTGGCCCTGCTGCACGTTGATTTAGCCCATGAATAGGTATTGGTTTCAGATAGTCCCAAGTAAAAAAGCGGGAGTCTAACAAGCACACCAAATATTTCGTTTAGGAAATCTATATGGACTAACTCCAATATATTTCCAAGAGAATCAACTAGATAATCATACTCAATCAAGGAAAATACATCCAAGAGTTATATCTTTGTTTCTCATTGTAATTAATCAGCAAATCAAACAGATGGAAATCCGCGAGCCTGATTATTATGAGAAACAACTTGAACGGTACCAAAGACCAATGTTCAAGTGTCAATCAATTTATATTAAAAACCAAAGGTTGGATTATCTAATTGATTGAACTACACAAAACCTGTGATATTTCAATTATATAGAAAATATAATGCGGAAAAGAAATAACACAAACACCAGAAATTTTGTTAACGAGGAAACCGCAAATGCATAAAAACCCCGGGACCTAGTCCAGATTTTAACACCACACTTTATTAAGCCGCTACAGACTCTAGCCTACTACAAGTTAACTTCAGACTGGAATGTAGTTTAGTGCTAACCAATAATCCCACACTGATCAAGGTACAATCGCGTTCCTTACGCCTCTGAATTCCAGCAGGACTATACGCACTTGATTCCCTTAGCTGATCTCACCCGCAACTAAGAGTTGCTACGACCCAAAGTTGAAGACTTGATAAACAAATCTGTCTCACACAGAAAAGTCTATTGAATAGATAAATCTGTCTCCCACAGAAATACCTACAAGTTTTTGTTCCGTCTTATGATAATTAAGGTGAACAGGACCCAATTGATACACCGCACTTATATTTCCGAAGAAAATCCGAGTAATATCAATCACCTCACAATAATCTTAACCGTATCGTAGCGGAACAAGATATTGTGGAATCACAAAGAATGAGACGAAGAGCTTTGTGATTACTTTTTATCTTACCTACCAGAGATTAAATCTCGAGCAAATCTTAGAGAAGATAGTACTCAATACGATAAAATAAAGTAAGATCAGAAAATGTAACTACAGAGAAAATAGTTGGGCCTGGCTTCAGAATCATAATGAAGTATTTAAGTCGTTAACCTATAATGGTTTCATAAAAACCTAGGTTAAAGGATAACCGACTCGAGTCGCAACAAGTATCACACAGGAGGTGTGGGGATTAGGTTTCCCAGTTGCTAGAGTTCTCCCGTATATAGTCTTCAAATCATGGTTTTCAATCAATGTTACGTTGGTACCAAAGCATACAATATTCACCGTTAAATGAAAACCTGATTAGATTCAAGCTAATATCTTTTAACCGTTAGATTGTCTTAGCTTGTTACACACACATGAAATGTGCCTTTATTTAGATATGGGTAACCGTACCTAAACGTGTACACTTAGTTGGCTCAGATAGTTAACCGAACTTATCCATATGAACACTTTCATATCAATTGTTCATCTTAATCACAACCAGTTCAAATAACTCAAATGAAACTAGTTATAGAGTTATAGAGTTGTTCAATTGTTTATATTCTCATAGAAGTATACAAGACACAATTGAAACAAAATCGGTTTTGATTCACTCGAATCAATTCATGAACATTATAGCCACCGTTTGCAAAGATAACATTCCTTATTATATAAATATATTTGTTCATGAGTATGTAAACATACTTAACCAATTTTAGAACTTAAGCCACTCAAGTATGCAAACGGGTATGCGTACCTAAGTTCCCGGACTTGGTCTTGTTCGCCAATACGCATACTATCATTCATGACTGACCCGGTTGAAATCAATATGCATACGGGTATGCATATTATAGTTCTCGGACTTCAACTGTTGAATCAGTATGCATACGGGTATGCATACTAAATTTCCAGACTTGGAATTCACTTGCAACAGTTAGTATACACGTACGCATATTGTGCTATATCCAATCAATGGTTAATTGTTTTAAACTGCCATTTTAATCATTGAAACATTCTTAGAAGACGAGAATATATATCTCACACTAATTATTAGGTTCAAAGCAATTTTCAAGTGATCAAATGATCAATACCAAACATTCTGAGTCTACATCAAATGACTGTCTCACACAAATCATATAAGATGTTACCGGGTGATTTTCACATGATCATCTTTTGACTTTCGTCAAGAATAAAAGATGAAATTGTCTAAAGCAAAAGCTTACCAACACATATTTCGAGAAATATGTAAGCGAGTTAAACTTACCAGGTGATGTTACCTTAAGACATCTAGTCATGAATAGATGTTATGGAGAGTCACCATTGGCCATGGTGAGTCACCTATTGGTGAAAAGAAACCTTGTTGAGTCACTATTGACTCTATAAATACTCATCTCTTGTTTAGTCTTGAATGAGTTTTTTACATAAGTTATAAGAAGTTGAAAACAAATTTTGAAGTCAGTGGCGGAGCTGTGAGGACTAGGGAGGACATTTTTCCTCCCTAAAATTTGAGATGTCAAGCTAAAAAGCTTAGAAAGCAAGGATATTTACAAAGTTGTCCTCCCAATTCTTTCGATATTTCATTAAATAGCTTAGAAAATTTAGATATCTATAAAGTTGTCCTCCTAAATTTGGTAAAATTACAGGAATAACTTAGAAATGATAGATTTTCATACATTAGTCGAAAAAAAAAAAAAAAGTTCTCATAAAGTTCCCCTAAATTAGAAATGATAGATTTTCATAAAGTTCTCCTAAATTTGTACGTAGGTTATATATATTTGTCCCCCCAAGGTAAAACTCTTGGCTCCGCCACTGGTAGTAGTAGTATTGCTGCTGATGCTAAAAGACATCAGGACTTAAAATAAAACTATTAGTTGAAACTTGATTGTAACTTTAATTAGTATTTGGTTTCAGACTTTTTTTTTTCTTCTTCTGTTGTGCACATTAGAAATAAGAACAAAAATGACTTCTGTCAAAAGATATCGGATGGAAATAAGCAAAGTTATTCGAGGGAAGAAATGGATGTGCTGAGCTTTGAAAATTTATAACAACAACATCATATATGTCGAGAAGTTTATTATAAGACTACATCAGTTGTCTTTGCTCTGGGATGCGTGCTGCAATGTTTTATAAAGAATGATATGTTTGGGTCCTTTATTCAAGCTAGGTGGATGAGAATTCTTAAGATCCTGGAGAACATTGAATTCCAGCATGTCTATCGTGAGGTGAATTTTTATGCCCCCCTTTTTATTATTGAGATGCATAACTAGGGGTGTACAGAATGCCCGGAAAGCTGCGGCCTTCCATGTACCGCCCGGGTCCGAAGGAGCCCATGGGCGCCCGACAGCTTGTCATGGGCTAGCCCGGCCTGCCCGATAATTATAAGTGGGCGGACCCGGGTTTTTGTTCAAATATTGGAGTCCCGGCTGTTAGCTTTGCCCGTAGCTTTGTTTAGTTACCCCGGCATGCCCGATCGCCAATAGCCTCGAATAAAGTTTTCTACTTGTGTGATGGATTTCTCAAGAACTTAAATTTCATATGTGGACAATTTATTGGGGTTAGAGAAAATTCTGTATTACATTTCACAGTAATGAATATGAATTGCTTGAACTATCATTTGAACGAGTTACAGATATATCATCATTCATCAAGCCAAAAAAACAAACATATATACTTTAAAATTTTGAATTATCTCTTGGGCCCGAGGCCTTCCCGGCCCGACCCGACCTGGCCTGTATTATTTCACGGGTATGGACGGGCCATGGGCATTAAATTTTTGTTATTGCCCGGCCCGGCCTGGCATGTTAAACTTAATGGGTAGTAAGGACTACAAGCCCGTCCGGACCGGCCTGTGCTATAATCGGGCTTGGGCTGGCCTGCCCGGCCCGATGTACACCCTTATGCATAACACAAAAGAAACAAAAAATCAAAAAGTGCCCAACATTAACATTAATGGGCGGTAAGGCTAGCCGCAACTAACCCCTAGTATTCTACTCTACACAACAGAGCCTGTACGAGTAGGTCGATGCTACTTCGTCCACTGTTGCCGACTATAAACCGAAGGCAAGATTAAATTCTAGTCACTATGGGAATAACATTTCATAGTATTATAAAAGACAATGCCTTGTTCATTCCACTTTTAACAGTCTCTGAATCTCTCATCTCTCTTTGTTTCTCTCTCAATCTCAATGTGGTGGAGACTTACGAAGAGATTCAGGTAGATACTTTTAACATGTAGATATATTGGTTTAGTCTACTTTGTAAACCTAGTTTTATCACCTTAATCTTACAATTCAAAAGTTACTACCCTAGACTCATGTTTGGTCAATCCTAGGTATGAACCCTATGATATTACAATTAAATTTCATCAGCTTCATCAAAATTGAAAGTTGTTTCAATGGATTGCCCATTTGAAAACAGGTTAACTAAAGCCATTATAACACTGGATTCGTCTATGATAGCAACATCATTAGTTACTAGATAGTCAAGATCTCCTCAGTACTTTCTGACATTAGTGATGCAGTAGCTTCATTCTACTTGTTCAGTTGTTGGTGTTGGATTTAGGTTTGACTTGTTGGAATTTAAGATGTCTAAATCCAAAATTGATGTTGTTTCAATGGATTACCCATTTGTAACACTGGGTTATTGGTTGTGTAGGGGCGAAATATCGCACATAGCTAATCCACAGCCTCTCCTCCACTAAGACAACCATTAGCACGAAGAGGAAAGAAATTTGGCGAAGAGTAATCACGCGATAACAAAGAAGACACACGAAGAAGAGCCACACCACTGATATAAGGCGACACTTAACAAGATAGGTGCGAAGTAGCAACGTGAGAAGACACATGAGACAAACTAAAATAAGATCATCACAGAGATTTTACATGTGATCATTAGTTGTCTTCTACTGACGTATTTGCCTATATAAGGATTCAAATAATGAAGAGAGAGGCGGGTTGCTAGAAGAGAATTCAGTCAAGTAAGAGAACCAAGAACGCCCATAGAGAAAAGAGAGAAGCCATTAGAGTTCATACCAAGCTTTATTCCTTCCATTATCATATATCAAATATATTTGTAATTGTAATTGTTGTAAGAACCTCATATATTCAATACAAAGTGCTTAAGAAGATCATACTAGTGTCAAGTGGTGTATAATCTCATTAATGTCAAAGTTGATCCTCATGTCTTAGGCTTTTTTTTATTATCATCTCGTCGAGTGTAGCTATCGGATTTTCGGTAGTTACAGGTTGGTTTCTCTTCCGCATTCTTTCAGGTATGTAATTTTTCCCAAGTTGTATAAAACCCCACATTCATTGATTTCTAACATCAGTGATGCAAAATTTCGTTTTGCTTGTTCAGTTTTTGCCTTTTTGGTGTTGGACTTAAGATGTCTAGATCCAAAATTGATGTTGAAGGGGTATATGTCTTTTCACGGCGTTGTATTGTATTGACTTGTGGTGTGTCCACTCATCTTGCCAGTTACTGATCAGAATCACACTCCATTATCTTCTTGTATACTTGTAGGTACATAAATCCTATTCTATACGTGGTCAAACGAGATTAAACGAAATATGCGAAGTAAATCAAACGAGATTAAACGAAATATGCGAAGTAAATCTTAGAGCTAATTAGTGTTTGGGTCCTAAGTTTTGGTATGTCTTTGGATTTGAGTCCTAAGTTTGTCCATTTTAGGATTTGGGTCGTTGACCCGTTAGTCCAATAAAGTCAACTGGCGGTTTGGTCACGCCGTTAATTAAAGTTAACTAGGAAAATAAATAGTGGAAAAAGAAAAGAAACAAGAAAGCACACCACTTCCGTATGCCTTCTTCCTCTTCTCCTCCTCCTAAATTCTTCATCCCTGTTACGGACTCCACTTCCGTATATTGATCATGGTCTAGTAGAATTCCTAATTTAAAGTGTTTAAATGGAGTGAATTATATGGGAAATTACTCCTCTCGGTGAAGGATTCTCTCGAGCAAGCTTGTGTGCAATTTATATACTTCAGGATGGAATTTTCTTTTAAACTCAACCTTCTTCTGCCATTTCAAAATCATGTTCTTGTTCCTTGGTATGAATACTAATTCCTTTTCACTTTGCAGCTTCCAGTAATCGGTGCAACTTGACTTGGACTGCTGCACCATTGAATCAGAGATTAGGGAGTGTGGCCACAATATTCGTGTTTGTGTCGTTCCTTTTGGTTTGTATGTGCGATGAATGGGTACCTTGTTTGTCGTCAACTATTTTTGCTCATTACTAAATATTATGTTTATGTGCAGCTCAGGATATATCGTGTTAGTCGAGAATCGGAACTAAAACGTGCAGCTGTGAAGGTAACTGATGATATCATCAATTCCGAGGATAAGCTCCTCGCTCTGTTTTTGAGGTGGTTATCGATTAATAATGAACACCATTTCGATGTGGAGGATAGAAAAGCTTTCAAAGAGAGATTTGAAATCTTTAAGGAAAGCGCTGCATGTCCATCAACATGATAAAAGCAAGTCTTCTTACATTCTTGGATTAACCTATTTATCAAATTTGACTCCTGATGAGTATGCAAAAATGTCGTATATGTAGATATTTAAGAAAGCTCAAGTCTTAGATGAGTGTGGGAGGTCAAAGAATAAACTCTATGACAATTCAAGGGTTCAACGAAAACATGTTTCACGCAGAGTATTATTCGAAAGAGCCAGAAATCAAGAGTTAGCATGGGATGCAAAAAGGTTACATTGATTCAAGGGAAAAAAACGGTTCAGTCCAAAACCGCCCATAATAATACGCTTTAGTCCATTCCAAGTTAACTAGGAACACTTTAGTCCAAAAATAATTTAAAATATGGAAAATACACAAATAACCTTTCTGATTTATAGTTTAGTCCAATTATTTACATTTTAGTCCAAGATGAATTATGATGATGTCAGCAATTTTAAATAATATAAAACTATTTAAAAAACAATTTATCTTTTGAACCGCTTGTCCAAAATTGGCAAACTTTATATATTCGGAAAGCTCTTTCCGAGAGCTACAAAAGGAGTACCCATATGACTATATAATTCTCATTTTTTTGTAATCTTAGTTTACACTGGTGTACAAACATGTACACATCTACAAAAATTCAGAAAATCCAAAGACAAGACAAGACAAGTTGCACCAGTTTGGACACCACATACAACTTGAATCATCCACCTAAGCACCCGTAACGCTCTTCCTGAAACATGCAAAAAGAGTACCCACATGAGTACATTAAAAAAAAATTCATTTTCTTAAAATTAATTTTCTTTATCCCATCTAATGTGCACAAAAAAGTAAACATGCACAAGATTTACGCAAGCTTATGTAGTCATTTTTTCACATGCACCACTTTGTACACACCTACAAAAAAATATGCATGAAATCGATCATTCATACCCCCAACCTACTTTTTAGTGCACCATTATGTTCACCCCTGCAAAACATACTTAAAGTCAATCCTTCATAACCACACATAAACATACTTTTTCATGGAAAATGCACTGGTGCACCAATGAAAAATAGATGCACTATGTACTTGATCAATTTTTTTTTTTGGAAAGTAGGTATAACAAATAGAGTAAAATAATGAAGTAATGCTTTTCTACTGTATTAAGCTTGAATTCAATAGTTAATGTGATGTTATGAAGGGTATTGTAGCAGTGGTATAGGGTATAATACCATTAATAATCAACATGAGTACAAATATATACACTTTAATGACCGATGGGTGTATAACTATGAACACATTAATTATCAGAAGGTGTACAACTATGTACACATTAATAAACAACAGGTGTACAACTATTTACACATTAACAAACCTAATAATAAAAGCAACAAATCATCTTACCGCCTATTCACTTCCTCATTCATTATAGATGAAAGTTCTAGTATCATCCCACCCATTTCTTTTCTGCAACATAGATATGGTTCAATCAGCACAAGAAATTAAAGTTAAGAAGAACGTTTGGATAAATAAGCTCGACCCCCTAAGTCGCTAAGAGTTCCAATTCACGTACAATGAGATATGTATATGTAAATATCTAAGTTTAAGACAGAGTATAATTCAAACAGTTATACTAACGGCATAGTTTCGGGGATGCTATTAGGAACACATTAGCTAACCACATATATACAAAGGAAAAACCATAGTGGACATGCCACATGATTTTCTTATTAGAACATGAATGTCCACTTACTGCAAGCAAAGTGCTAAAGCCAAAGTGGACATACTACATAATACTGGTGATTGTGGTCGGCTGTTTACATGTAAAACTGCATTGCATTTCAAAAAAAAAAATTCGTTTTCATTGCCACAACTATATTATGTATGCCCATCTGCGGATGAACCCGCACGATTCCCCTTAATTTGTAATTCTATTCCGTAGTGCCAAGCCAACAAAAAAACCACGCCCTCATGCAACAACATGGACTGCAAATCAATGCCTAGACTTTTATGCTACATATCCCTAATTCACATATACATGTACTTTGTTTCATGAGTTTCTTATTTTAGCCAGACAAATGAAAATGTGAGAATCATGATGAGTTTCATTTACTTTTTTCTATTTTTGAAAACTACATTTGTTTCTCCAACAGAAACTCTTAATTACACATTCAGAATTCAATAACAAAAGGCCACTCTAGGGAAGAATTAATTAACCCATTACGGTTTCAATAACAAGTAAGATCAAGTTAAAAAAGGCTACAACTAAAACCTGAAGCAAAAAGGATACAACTAAGATGTATTACAAAAAGTTTATCTGTTTCAAAATCGGTGTACTAAAAGTACACAGTACAATCAAAAGTGCGATGAAAAGTACACTGCATACAATTGGCGCACAAACAACATATGTACAACTATGTACACCTAAATAATCAAGATGTGTACATACATGTACACATTAATAATTCAAAAACAAAGTGTGCACAAATTAGTAAATAAAGTGTTTAAAGTATTTGTAGATTGTAGAGAGACAGATAAGAACTTGGACTAGTTGTCTATCTAACATTTGATAAGTCTCCACTCTTATAAATTTTAGGCTTAATAAAATATTTGGACCATCCATTCAAGCTTGACTCAAAAATGAAATTTGTAGTGGATCTCACCACAAAATTCAAGTGCCCGAAAACCTATTTGCAAATCTGTTTACTAATTTGCATGTGAAGCCAAGTCATAACAATCTTGAAACCTAATTTTTTATGTTCTTTTTTCATTCAAGAATTTTTCAAATTATCATGCCCTATGAATTAATTTCCAAACGTTAATTCCTACAAATGTTTAGTTGTACGCAGTCGTGTGGAGCTTACCCATAGAGCTGTAATACAGAAACAATATCTAAATATTTCACAAGCAAAAGAAAATCACAACAAATATAAAATGGGGACAAGGATTAGATGATAGAAAACAGAAATTGAATCACCTTTTTTAGCTTCAACCACTGCATGATACATTTTGAATGATATAGATGCTGGCACGGCAAAGTGGTCAAAATGTCTCGGTTTTTTATTCCATACAACAGATCACACATCTGCAAAATTTTAAAATTAACCCGAAATGAGAAACACAGGAGTTGCTTGACTCAGTTACTAAACCATGTGAATGAGGGAGAAGGAAAATCAGTAAGTTACACTTAAATGCAATAAGCAGATTCGATTTATGTACTCGTCATGTTCTTTCTTGGAGAAAAATCCTACTTTATGTGAATCACCAAGAGAATCTGTTAGAACTGAAAGCACAATGGTGTACCACTATGTGCTCATTAAAAATCAATATGTGTACAATTATGTACACATAAACAAGCAAAAGGTGTACAACTGTGTACACATTAACGAACAACATGTGTACAACTCGCACTCCATTAAAATCCACATGTGTACAATTACGTACACATTAAGAATCAATAATAAATACTTAAAATAATAATGATCAACTCGCATAAGCCAGAATGCAATATTTGCTAACTGTTCATTTAAATGAAGGAAATCTAGCCCAGCTAAGATGAGAGAAACACTGCTCATCCTTATGCATAAGGTGAAAACTCTTTGAGTTTGTATAGGAAAAGTGGGTGGAGAACTAGAAATGAATCTTAAACTAAATAAAGTATCATGCAAAAATAGAAATGAATCTTAAACTAGAAAAAATAAATACTTCACATTAAAGAAATGGAACAACTAATACAAATAATGAAATAAATTAGATTAAAGATTCAAAACAGAAAATCATCCGTAAGTGGTTATGCAGATACCTCTCCCTTATATACTTACTAATGTTGTTTGCTAGTGTTAGTGGTTATTAGAACTTTGCAGACTACAGTAAGCACGGCGCCAGACTCCCATGCATTACATGATACTATAACAGCTAAATAGTAAATACATTTAAAGAGAGAATTTTAACTTGTTGCCTGGATAAAGACATATGCAGTGAAGGTTGCAGAATCTCTAATAGGGACATTCCTTCGCAGTTAACCTACTGTAAATAAATTTAATTAACGAGTCAGTTATCAACCAATCCATTAAAACAAAAAATACTTGAAACAGATACATATTTCTTCTTCTTACAACAAATTTCATAAATAAGAAATTAATCACAATTAATCCAATTCTACAAGACTTACCACCAAAAACACGAACTGAACAAATTAACCATAAATTGAATTTTTGATTCTCACTAAATTCACACAAGCTCTGAATTTTGCACAAACTCCCCTAAATTCTCAATCATATTTCACTACCAATTAATTGTGCAATTACGAAACAAAATACAAATATCTGAAAATGAAAATGGAAAAGGAAAAAAAAAAAGAACTTCAAAATTCAAAGTAAATTAACCACTGCACCAATTCGTAGAAGGAGAATTACCTTAAAAGTAGATTTGCTGTCATCAACAAGAGACTTTAAACCTCTCAAAAAGAAGATTAACAGTATCAACCTAATTCAAATCAAAGCAACAACAGAATACCTAGCAAAAAAAACCCAATTCCTTATGCACCAACTCCTTCTTCTCCATCATACTATCACTCCTTTACTTGATCGACTTCATCGATGCAATTTTCACCGATCTCTCGCCAAAAATCTCAGATGTAAAAGTTAGATCTCTCTTTCTTCATGTGTATTTGGAAACATAAAAATGTATTTTATATGATTCTCTGGATCGGAAGGAGTTTGGACTAACTCGTCTAAGTTTTGGACTAAACTGTCCATGCGGGGGAGAATTTGGATTAACAAAAAACCAACTGGCAAGGTTAGGTTGTAGTTGTATTTGTATATAATTTGAGCCGGCTAAGCTTCTGGGCCGAAGGCCTAGGCTTAGCCTCTCTACAACTCACACCGCTGCCGGTTGGTTGTCAAAGCAATATCACGAAATATTTATATTCTAGACTCTCGAGTCCTTAGTCTCCGATGTGGGATTATTGTTAAGACAAAGTATATAACCGATCAAAAAAAACAATAAAATAGTTGTAATAGCTATTACGGGTCTGGATTTGGCCCAAGCCTGATTCCACCTTAAGTCGGTCTAGTATTTTCTCTGCGTCTTTGTACCTCTGAATCTCTGATAATCTAATCTTGAAAGACCATCCGAATCGTTCTTTTCAGGATGAACTAGGACAAGAATAAGAATAAGCATGAGAATAACAAGAAGCAGAAGGAATTTGCCTTTGCATTGGGTCTACCCTTGGTGTTTAACCGTTCACTGTTGGTCAGGTCATGCAGGAATTTACCAATATCGGATTGAAGTTAATAGACTTGAGATGTATGAGGCTTGCTTGAGTTTATCACTATCCAAGAGAGCACTCAAACCCAAACCAAATCTGTGCCCACCCTCAAGATCTGATCAACCCCAGCAGGAATAAAAGAGAGAAGTGGGAAGCAAATTAGATTTACGCTGAAATTAAATCAAATGAAGATAATTCAAGGGTTCGACGAAAACATGGTTCTTGCATGCAGAGTATCATTACTCTTTACTCAATCCTTGGAATTGCTCAATTGAAGAACTACTTTTTCTTTGATTTGCTCAATCTCTGAATTCCTTCCTTCAGTGTGGCCCTTCTCCCGTCTTTGAAATTCCACAGTTCTGGGACTATGTACCTCCCACTCCCATTGTATTCATTCAACTCCAGCAATGCATTTGCCACAGCTTTGAATACCTCTTCACCCATGCCACTCCTTAGACGACTCAGCTTTTCATCCTTTTCATCTATTTCCGTCTACAATAATTCACTTCAGTTTAGTGATTACGGGATGCCAGTTAAACAACAAGCAATATATGAATTCGAATGCAACTATTAAGAATGTTAAAGCTGGTAAAAAGTTCAATACCTTAAAAACATCATCCCCAACCTTGACATTGACAAAAGGAAACCAACTTGGGTCTTTAAGTGCCTCTTGCCAATTACTGCAAATTACAGAAGCCTTCATGTCTGCTTCATCAGCACTGTACTTCTTCTTGCACGCATCAAGGAAAGGTTTAACATCAATTTCCCCCATTCTCTTAACTCGGATGACCGCACGATTATTACCCATGTCTCTCAGTTCCTAGAAATAAAGGAATAATTGGTCTCTTAAGAAACAATTTTTTGCCAAGTGACTAGAGGTTTTAAAGAGAGGAAAAGAGAAAAAAAAAACAGCTCACCTTGATTAGTTCTTTTCGAGCTTCCTGCAGCTCATCATTGCTTTCAAGAGACTTGGCTAATAGAGTCTGGTTCATGTCTTCAAGATATTCTAGTTCTTCTTTCTTGTCTTTCAAATCTTCTGCCATCTTCTTCAACTCCAAATCTGCATCCTCGCCTGCCTTGGATGTCAAGGATTTCAATTTCCATGTTAACTGTTCAACCTCTAATTCCAGTTTATTTTTGGCATCCATATTCTTATCTTCTTCCATTCTTTCTCTGGCGAGTGCCTCTTTCATCCTCTGACACCACAATCACAAACTGATAATGAATAACATGATTCCCGAAAGGAAATATCTAAACTGAACAGGTTACAGATATTTAAACTTACCGTTTGCTCTTCTACAATCCTCAGTAAATTTTTGTCTAATTTGGACTGTTCTAATTCTGCCAT
The DNA here is from genome assembly GCA_023531295.1 of Papaver armeniacum. NCBI lineage: Eukaryota > Viridiplantae > Streptophyta > Magnoliopsida > Ranunculales > Papaveraceae > Papaver > Papaver armeniacum. Next base: position 261,075 of record JAJJWW010012308.1, read on the forward strand.
TTCAAGGTTACTGATTTTCATCGCATTCTGAAGATAGAAGCAACAATGTATTGTCAAACAGCTTCATCAATAATGTATTATGTGCTGTCTCTATATTCATCACAAATACATTCCTACACAACTTATAAGGAGATGTTACCTTCTGTATCTCTTCGAGAAGTTTCTCTTTCTCACTTTCGCTCTGTGCCTTAAATTTCTCCAACTCTTCTCTCTGCATCTTGAGCTCTTCCTTTTGAGCTTCCATTTTGGACTTGAGATCTTCACGCTCATTAGACATCTTTTCTAGACGATCCTTCTGATCTTGTTGCATCTTTAACGTCTCTGGATAAATACAAAGAAAAGATGGTATTAGCTACCACAACAACCGACTGTAATTCATGCAATACATAAGAATGTCTAGGTATCACCTAGATAGATATGTTTGTACTTAAATTTCTTACAAGTCATCACATCTTATTATGTCATGTTCGTTTCACGACCACAATCAAATAGCTACATTGTGTGCATGTTTCTTGTACCTCATCAAATATCAATACTCAAGTTTCTCTATGCAAAGTGCATGTTTCTTGTACACCTCATCAAATATCAATACTCATAGATCTACAAGCTTAAACAAATGCAGGAGTACAATCAATTAGCTACATTATGTGCATGTTTTGTTTTATGTAACTCACAAATTTCTCTATGCAAAGGGTTTTTTATAAATCAAACTAGCATGCTTATCAAACAATATTAAAATCTTCAAATGACATACCTTCATTATATTTTTTATTTAGCATATCATGTTGAACCGCCAAGTTCTTGAAAGAATAGCTGGTCTCATTGTATTGAAGCTTAACTTCTTCCAAATCCTTATTCTTCTCATCGACCAATTGAACCAAATTTGTAACAAGTTGCTTCTTCAGCCTTTCATCTTCAGCTTCGATATCCTTAATCGTTTTCAAATCTCCATTCTTTGACAAGTACTTCCTCATAACACCAACTGATTTATTATAATCATCTTCCCTCACAACCCATCCATACATACCTCCCGACCCCGACCTATCGAAACGATATTGCCCTTTCCCACGACCAGTCCTATTAAACTCACTCTCAAATGACATTGCATTACGAAAACCAGACCAATCTTTCGAAAACTCGACAATCGCCTTACCAGTACTCCCGCGACTATCCCAAAGAATATGTACCTTGACAGGATTAAACTTTTCCAATTGCTCTTTAATCCGGTTTCCACTTTGCGAAACATAACGTCCATCTTTAAACTCTCTCTCAACATTCACAAGAATACCTTTCCATGGGTACACAAATTTCTCGTCCTCCACCACATTAGATGAACCATCATCATCCACAATTTGCCCCTCTTCTATCTCATCCTCCTCCTCCATAGGATCCTCCATAACTGGTGCACAATCCTTCTCCAAATACCTAGCTAGAGCCAAATGTTTTGCTTTTTCTCTAAATTTCTTAAGTGAAGAGCTTTTCTTACCAGCAGCCTTAGCATGTGGAACTAGATGTCTATATTCATAATCTTTTTTCTTTTTATTTAAGCAGAAAGGACATCTAAACTTAAGATCAGATAATTTAACAGTAAACTTACCATTTTTAAGCTGTTGATATACTTTTTCTTCATAGTCATCCATCTCAGATTCACTTATGTCTGAATCTTCTTCTGCTGATGAGTACATCTCATCTATTTTTCTCTTTTGACAAGAACCCATTTCCTTAACCTAATCTCTCTGATTGTTTTATGAACACACACTCTCTCTCTCGCTCTCAGTTATCTCCTTGCCTCTAGTTAGATGATTCCAAGATTGGACCTCTTTAATGTACTCTCAACGGCTTTCTGTCTCTAATTTGTTTCAAGATCGTGAAACCCAAGGTTTTTCCTCAGAATCAAACGCCATTTCGTTAACTTTATAGGTCAAATGTGATACCCAAGGCTTTTCCTTTGAATCATACGCTATTTTCAAGATTCTTGTTTTGGGTAAGTAATGGGTAGGTTCGGAGAAAAATTAGTTGCCCAATGAAAACTTTGCTGAAACATCTCCCGCTTAACTATTTTCAAATACCCATTTCAGCCCTTGCTATTTTTTGGCCCGGCCCCTTTTCTTCTTTGCAGTGACTAAATACAACCCTTATTTGGGTTAAATGCAACCTGTATTTCATTTCTCGCTTTTCCCTCAACGAAATAGCTAAACACAACCCATATATATGTCAGAGTTGGTCAACAAACATTAATCTTCCGTTCTTTGTTTTTCCATTGTTTCTTGCCGTTCTGCTTAACCTTTAGTTTCCATGTACAGGATATATGGAATGATTTAATGAAACAAAAAGTTAAGACTAAAGAGAATAAACATCAACATAAGAATGCATTTTTGGTTGGAAGATAATGATTTTCATAAACATTTCTGATGGAGATAGCAAAATAAAAAAATTGATCTATAACTTATTATCCCCATATCAACAGAAGGTCATGTTTTCTCGGTCTAAAATGGATTTCGCTCAAATTTTTTGAACCGGACATCTTTGTCATCAATAGAGGCCAGTTTGATTGAACCCGATCACTGATAAAGGTTTTACACGAATTATTTCTTTGACCATTTACGTTTGTGGGATTTGACCGGTTTAATAGGATGGTGGTCAATGCAAGTGACTGGTTGCATTTAGCAAAATACGTTTGCATATGGTTTGGATTGTATTTAACCCAAATGTGGGCTGTATTTAGTCACTACCTTCTTCTTTCTTTCAGATCCGAATACTAGAATTAAAGTACAAATTTTAGGTCACGTGGTGGATTCACAGTACAAAATTTAGATTTTAGGTTGATTATACATTTTCAACACCGCTCAATTGGGGGCCTTGGAAAATAATTGGGGGCCCCTAGCTACAGGACAAAAAAGGTCATGAAATAGTAATTGGGGGTTATCCCTTATCCCCATTTTTTTAAAATGGCTAAACTACCATAATCATTAGTGATAATTAGTAATTAAGTTAAGTTAAATAATTGTAATTAAATTAGTCAGATTAAAATCGATTTTAATGATTAAATTTTGATAATAGAAAAATTGTGTTTTTGTGTTGGATAGCGAGGAAGAAAGTGAGTTTTTGGGGAAATTTTAGGGTTATTTGAAATGAGTGATTCTAGTGGAGGAAATGATGTAGGTGAAGATTCAAACAACATACATGATTGTGTTGATGGTAAGATTGTCTCAACTAATCCTATGGATTGGATGTTTGATGAAGAGATATTAATAGAGGAAGCTTTGATAATTGTTGCAAATGAAGATCCTTTTGCTCAAAATGAAGGAACCAATACTCAAAATGAAGAACCCAAAGCTCAAAACAATCAGGTAAACTTCCTATACTCTTCAAATTGTTTGAATGGTGCTCCAAGTGGTCGATTCATGGTCGATATGGAACTGCTCAAAGTGAGGGTCGTTAGGTCGGGAGTATAATAAACTAACGACCCTTGAGAGTCTTCAGTGAATTGGAAAAGAAATAAACGACTCCAATCTTCAGTTATTAAAAACCGTCAAGCAAGTTTGAAAACATTGACGACTCCAGTCTGCATTTATGAAAAATCGTTAATCAAGTTTAGAAAAGATGACGACTCCATATGTTTTAGGTCATCTAGAGTCGTTAACTCAATATATTTAGAACCCAACGACTAAAAAACCTTTTACTCTCTGTAGATTTCATTCTAAGGGTCGTTAGTTTATCAATACTATATACAGACGACCCTTTCATATTAAATGAGAGTCATTGTTCCATACGTCTCTAATATTGACGACTCAATTTTTTTTTGTTTTTTTAATAATCTCTGATTTCATAGAACCATTTCATTGAATCGTAAAAGTCATACATCTTTCATAGGGTTAAATACAATACATGATAACAATGCACTTCTACACTCAATCATAAAGCATGTAATTATACATGGTTCCATTGAAGATAAAGTAGCAATCGTGTAACTCAAACTTTTTCCCACGAAGCCCCTCGTAGTATCCATACGCCTTCTTCATCTGAAAACGCAAATGCAAACGCAAACATACTTAGTTAGTATCGATCAAAGCTTTGGATAAGTTTCACCTCTTGTTTAAATACTTACTCTTATAGTACCCATCATATCCGGAAAGGCTTCCCTTATGGCCGTAAATTCTCTTTTTTCAGAACATCACACTCGAATTTTATCTCCTTGAAGCGTTCCTTGACTTGTTTCAAATACCTTGACTTGCGATTTCCGTCCAACGCCACAAAAACGATGAATACGCGGTTCCACCAAGAATCCGATGTTTCATCAATGTCTTTATGTAGACTTTCAAAATGGTTTGTGACTGTCAATTCTCTTCGGAAGTGTAGGGAGTCATTGTGTTTCTCTTTTTTTTCCTCTTGGATGATGAATAAATGAGAAGGAGAAGAGAAGGTTGATAATTATGGTGTTGGTAAGGAAGAGGTGAGATATGGGTCTGTATTTATATAATTGAACGAGCCGACTGCCTCAACCACATTTGGTACAGTCAATTCCCCAATAAATGCTATTAGTATCTTGAGTCGTTAATATTTTACATTTACAACTAAACGACTCTTAGAGTCTCTATATTACGTCGTCAGGCTGGACATATAAAACTGAACGACTTTAGAAGAAAACTTGACAGAATGGTGTATATATATGTTAGTCCGGAGTCGTTAGTTTATGTTGGGAGTCGTCAAATGATCTTAATGTGTCGGCAATTAACGTTTTAGCTTGATTGACGATACTTGTATAATGCTCATATTTTTGTCACAAAAGTCGTTAAGCACTCGCAAAAGATTGGTTGACGATTTTATATGGTGTCGGCAACTTTGCAAAAAGATTTATGAAGAGTCGTCATTTGGGCATATAAGAGATAGACGACCCTCACGATGATGGTTTTGTGTTTTGTTTTTTAGTTGGTAGTACGACAAAGCTCCTACCATGACTGTATCTACATTGGGTAGGATGACCTCCCAACACTATTTGAGTGATTTAAATGCGTTCACCTTAACCGAATCGATATATTTATATATTCAAATAATTTATTAGTGATCACATGGTTGTTTTGTAATACCCAGTCCAATTTTTAAGGGTATTTTTGTATATTGATAAAAGGGTAATTTCATAATTTAGTATACTTAGATTATCTAGCGAACTAGTGCTTGATCAAGGACGTCGTTAATATATTTTTACTAATTGATTAGATTTGATTGATTTTAACAAGAATATAACTAATTGATGCAGCTTGACATGTAGCATGTTGACATTGGTGAAACTTGATAATTAATTATATTAACAAAAATACAAAATTTATTTGTAGGAAATACCATATAGTCCTAAAAATAAAATATATGTATCAGTCTAGTCCATTTGACCAGGTCCAATTGTCCTTTTGGTCCTATTTAGTAATATAAATTATCATTTGGTCCTAAAATTATCATTTGGTCCTACTATATTTGATGTCATGGATGATGTAAATGTCATATCTATAGCGAAGTAAATACCCTTTTGGATAAGGACCATTATATAGTACAAGTAGGAGAGAATAAATCATTATCCAGTTTCTTTCTCTCTCTATTTTCAGAGATCTAGAATTTCTCTCTCTTTTTCTTGTTTTTCTTCTTGTTTAGATCTAACAATGGCGTCTCCACTTTCTTTTCTTTCTTTTTCTTCCTACGCTCTTTGTAACAATGGTGATTGAACGTGAAAATCATGTTTATTTGTTTGCTGTTGTGGTTGTATATGATGAAAATGATTTACATCATACTTTCATCTGCAGTAGTTGTTGAAGAAGATGAGTTTTAGGATTTTTTTCTGGCTGATGTAAGAAGAAGAAAAGGACGAAGAATAAAAAGACGAAGAAAAGAAAAAGATTAAGAAGATAAAGCATTTAAGAAGATAAAAATACTTTTGTTTTGAAGATGGAGATGAAGTTTCATCGAACAAAATGAATCTGCTTCTTTGTTTTGAAGATGAAGACTAAAGATGAAGATGAGTTCACCCTCATTGCTTTGGCATTTTGTATGGACTTCATTCCCGGAATGAAGTCGGTTTTTTTGTATGGACTTCATCTCCGGAATGAAGTCTGTTTTTTAGGTTTTGTATGGACTTCATTCCTGAATGAAGTCTCAGCTTTTTTAGGTTTTTGTATGGACTTCATTCTGGAATGAAGTCATTTTTTAGGTTTTTGTATGGACTTCATTCCCTGGGAATGAAGTTTGTTTTTAGGTTTTTGTATGGACTTCATTCATGGAATGAAGTACATTTTTTTAGGTTTTATGGACTTAAATTTCTGGAACAAGTCGTTTTTTAGGTTTTGTATGGACTTCATTCCGGGAATGAAGTCTGTTTTTTTAGGTTTTTATATGACTTCATCAGCTTTTTTTTATTTTCGTATGGACTTCATTTTCGAATGAAGCTGCTACAAGAATATATAAAAAAATTAACATGTATGGGTATTTTTGTCGATTTAATATTTTTAAATAATTATGGACCAAACAGTTATATGCGTTTGACCAAAGGACTAAACAGACATGGGCCCACCTAAAAAAGGACCAAACGATATTTTTCCCAATTTATTTTGCATGAGCTTATGAATGTCTTCGGAATTTATTTTTGGAAAGTTTGTACATATTATTAGGTGTCACTTTATAAATATAAATAATATAATTAAGTACTGATTATATTTTTGGTAATGTTTTAAATTTGTTAATTTAATTATAAGAATTATTATTGCTAGTTGTCACTTGAGGTGAAAATGAAAATAAATAGTTTTGCATGTCACTATATTATTGGTTTTTGTTTGATTATTTTGTAAAATGTAAATAAAGAAAAATCGCTTTCCTTAGTTGTCACGGTTGGTGATTAATGGAATTTTCGCATGGATTTTAAATTGGAAAATTTGAACTATTTTGGTAACTTAATAGTTTGTGCTCTAGCTAATTCAAAATGTGAAACTAAAAATCTTAATTACATTTATTGACTTGACATGATTAAATATTAAGAATAAATGTGGAATTTATTTTAGATTTGAAAATGAAGGAAATATATAATTTTTGAAATTATGCTTAGGTGTATGAATGGTAGATTTGGATAATTATGGAAATAACATTAATTGAGAAATTTATTTAGTGTTAGGATGGAAAGAATATCTTTGTTATTAAGCAAGATGTTTTATTATTATAAGAAAACAAAAACAAAAGATTATTATTAGAGGTGCTATTATTTGATATTTTGGGAGAAGCCATGGAAGACGATTATGTCGTTAGAAAACTGAAAAGTTTTATCACTAGACTAGTGGATTTGGGCAATTACAAGGTTAGAAAACTGAAAAGTTTTAATTTTAATTTTTTTTTTTTTTTTTTTTTTTTTTTTTTTTGATACCCTAGACTAGTGGTCCCTAGACTACATCCACACTCCTTAAATTAGAGTGGATTTGGGCAATTACAAGGTTCGAACCCTACCTCCGCGGTGGGAGGGAGCCAACCACTAGACCACTTGGTGATTGGAAAACATGCATCAAGACTAGGTCAATAACTCTTGACTTGGTAGGATTTGGTCAAATACCATTCTCTTGATTTTATCGACACAAATCAGTACCACAAAAGAAATTTCTTTCTTCTTCTTCTTCCTTTGTTCTTGCCTTCTTCTTCCTTTGTTTAGAAGCTTTGTTCTTTCCGCCATTAACACACTCTGAGAGTGAAAATATTTCAGATCCAAAGTTAACCATTTCACCGAAAATAAATCTGACTTTGAATTTAAATCTGATAAGTTTTGGCTAGGTTATGTTCTATGTTACTCACGTCGACGATTTAAAAGAAGTATGGTTTGCTACTGCGATTTGATGAGTAATTGAAGTCGTGGAGAAGTAGGGTCTGATATTTTCTGTTGATTTGATTAATGGAGAATAATGGTGTTGGTGGTCGATGTTGTGGGTGTCGAATTTGGGATCTGACTTGAAGCTGTTGTCATGGATTGTGTTAATGGCAGTGAGGAGAAAAGGGTTCGAGTTTTCGTGCTTGGTTTGATTTAGTGGTGGTGTTAGTCAGTTCTTGGCTGTAAGAATCAAATAAGATGAATTTGAGATGGGATCGGTGGATGGGTTTGTTTGAGAGAAGTGAAGAAATTGCAATCGAACGATGAAGATTAAGAATATGGTTCCGTGTTGATTCTGGTGATGATAAATTTCGTTGATTCATCTTCTTCTTTGACTAGGTAAGTGATTACGAGTTCTTCATTTATTCATTACGAATTGATAGTTTGTTTTGTTAATCTATGAAATTGTGTGAAAGATTAGGGCTAATTAGAGGGTTTTGTGAATGTTTAGATTGATTACAAAGCTGAATTTTTTGATGTGGATTCAATTAGTTTAGATTGATCAGAGAACTGAGTTTTTTGATTAGTATGAGATGCACAAATAGATAAATTGTTGTTGAGCTGAAGCTGGCTTTAATCTGTTCTTCATCAATTCAACAAAAGTGAAAAGTTTTTTAGTACATCAATGTTGAACGGCGAGTTTCGTGGCTGTTGGGAGCTGGATCCCAGGATCAATGCCAGTTCATTTATATTCATCAAATTGAAGATGAGCAGCGTAGAGTTTTTTCCCTGTATAAAAATTAGTCTCCTTTTGATCTGACATTTTGTGCTTTTTATGTGCCAGTAAGCATCACAAGAGCTTCCCTTGTTGGCTTATAAAATGTGTTTTGTGGAGCTTTATAGAGTTGTGTTCTGGCACTATAAGTGTCTTACAGAGTATGCATGTATCTAGCCATTTTGCGTAAACACTTATAAAGTGATTTTGTTCTATATACAAGCTCTTTTTATCTATTCCGATCCATGTACAATTTGTTCTTCCAATATAGTTTTTATGTTATGAACTTTACTTATTAGATTTACAGGTTAACCAGTGTGCTATTCATTTTCCATGTAATGTCAGGTTGGCCTGCGAGGTTGTTTCTTAAAGAAGTAAATGAATTTTGAGCTCGTCACTGTAGGCTGGAACTGAGAACTTCCGAACTGAAGCTCAAGTTTCTCAATGCTAGTGGACCAATCTTTTGCTAGTTTCTCGGCGAAATTGGGTCGCTAGTCATTCTCCATGAGAAGTGAAGTGCAGTTATCTGATCTAATCTTCCCAGTCCTTGTATTACGTATCAGCCACGGAAGATGCCAACTGTAAGCTCCGCACAAACTTTGCTCCCTTTACTGTTTTTTGTGTTATGTACTTTCAAACTTGTTCCTGTTTTATTCCTCAATTTTTACTCATTTTCATGAATCATATAGAGATTTAGACATGTTGTTTGACACAAATCAGGTCTTTTGAATCTAATAAGCACCTTTCTACCACTAAAATTTTCATCTTAAATGTTGTTGAGTAACATATTCTAATAAGCACCTTTCTACCAATCACATTTAGTTCATTTGGCTAACGAGAATACATTGACTAGTGCAGGACTGCATTTGCACTGGTGTGAATCTTTTTGTATACCTACTTGATAATTGATATATTACCCTATATTGGCCTATATATGGCAAACACTTTGGGAAGAGAAGTCTAACTAGGAATAGTGCATCTCTGTTGAAAAGTCTATCTAACATAGAATTCAATGTCAAATCAAAACTCCAGGTGAAACTGGTTTAAATTCATAATACAGCTGATTTTGTTGTCTTGGATGATAATCCTCAGATTGATCTTGGTATTTACTCCATAAGGTTCACTATACTAAGAGTTGGGGATACCTTGCAGGGCACTTAGCCATAGTTTGTATGGTAGGTACTGACCAAACAAAATGTATAATCTACTTCCGTTTTGATTTGACATAGACATGTCATTCACATTTCACTTAGGAGAAAGTTTAGTTTAACTATTGTGTTTATGTGCAAATGCTGTGTATTTCTAATTTTTCTTTTGACTTTTGTTAAATGTTGAATCCAAACATTTCATTAAATATGAATATCCCTATAAATAATATGCTATGAAACTGGAAACTGATTAATCAGTGAACTTTAGTACTAAACTATCAAGGAAAGCATGGTTTTTACAAATCTTAAGACTAGAGGTTTTCCTAGTACCTCTAAATGTTTCCTGGTTTCTTTGCCCAGACATCCACATTGGAACAAGAAAGCTGACCTCTAAAACCAATATGGTTAACTAAGAACGTGCTAGACATATAAAAGAGTCGTCTGGTTGCAGTATTTGGAAGTCTGCAAAAGGTGAGTTATTTTCTGCTTTTCGTCACATGGAAAGAGTGAATAATGAGTAGTATCTATCATTTTCTGTAGTTGAATTATGGCTTAAAGACTGGTTGAAGCATTTTGGCAGCTATTAATTGAAATATTTTGATTTTATGATGTCTAAGAGCCATTGCATGAAGTAGACCACATTACCCTTTACTAACTAAACTTAACAACAATTGCATTTTGAAGGAATATTTTTATTGTGTCATTTGATGCTCCTCATACGAAACAACCAAATTGCGCAGGTGGTGGACAAATTCTGGTCTTAAGGCTAGGCAGAGCGATACCTGGCTTATACACAAGGAGTCAACTGAAAATTGGAGGGGATGAAGATGTTCCTCATCTAGGCATAGGTCGTACAAGGAGAAACAATATCCTAATACACTGGGATTTTTGTACTTATTACTAAATAATTTACAAGCTGTTGAGCTCATTTGCAGAAGTTCTATTGCAAACTAATTGCAAAAATAGAGGGAACTTGGAAACTTTGCCGCCAATAAAAAATCTCCCCAAAAATGTTTCTAAAATTTGAATTTCAAACTAGTTTATCCAAAATAAAAAATGGAGGGAATTTGTAAACTTTGCCGCCAATCACTCAAATGGTTTGTGGCAGAATAATAAATAGAGGGAACTTGGTAACTTTGGTGGCTCGAATTGTATACCTAAGGTCAGAATATCCATACGTGATCTGTTTTGACCCGTCCCTGATTGATTGGAATGTATACCTAAGGTTTTGTGTAAATTTTATAAGGTTTTGTGTAAATTTTGTATATTTTTTCAATATATTCTCATCCTTTACTGGTCGGAGTTCAAACTTAAGTAGAATTTAGGATTAGAGGTATGATGGTCATTTTATAAAATTTTCAAATCAGTGGTAAAATGGGCAATTCACTAACTTTTGGCAAGGGGTAAAATAGTCATTTTTAAAATTATTGCATTTATTTCCGATAAGGGTAGTATGGTCATTTTTATAGTTTCCGGAATATTTGATACACTTATTCCGATAAGGGTAGTCTAATGTACGCAATCTCTGGAATTTCTTTTTGCACTTATTAGGAGTAATGATAATCTTGTAACCTGAGATGTTAAAATCAGATATATTCCATCTTCAGTTGAGCCTTAGAGAGTAAAATCTGTAGGCAAGAGCAACAATTTAATCCAAGATGTTAAATCTGTAGGCTTAGAGAGTATCTTGTCTAATGTCGCTTTCAGGGTTCGGGAGAAGCTGAGCCTACACGGTGGAGGAATCTTTGGTGATTATGGAACCGATTCTTAGAAATTGCATCCATCAATTCCAAGGTCAAGCCATTAGTTTCTTCTTCAATAGGTGTAATGCCGCATCCAGGAACCTAAACAAGGTTTCACAATCTTTGTAAATCAAGATTTGCATTTTTTTCCATCAAGGGGACTCGCAATAGTATCGTTGTGTTCACGACATGGACGACTCCATGCACGAAGGTGCATACATTCACTGTACAACCACATCTGCGGCTGTCTTAAACCAACCTCCAAGCATCATAAATGTCCTGCATTCATCGCCAATCGTACTTTGCATTCACCCTTGCTCTTCACTGAAGCAAAATGTCGATCATGAATATGGCTAATGAGTGAACCGCGGTAAGAAGCCTCTACCCTTAACCCCATCTAAAGAAACCATCAAAGATCCTAAAAGGACAATAGAAAGTGGAGTCATCTAAGGGAGCAAATTTGAATTTGAAGAAGAAGATGAATCTTGTAATGATGAAGAAGGTAATCGATTCCTGGACATGACAGAAGGAGAGGAGGTTGAGCTGAATAAAAAATCTGTGATAGTTCCCAGGTGGTTCAGGATTTTCTTCAAACACTTTGTGTGCTTAAAACTGGCAAAACAGGTTTTGCTGAAACTAAATTCCTTCCCTGGTGGTTGAAGTAAACCATATAATAATACACTTGAAAGCATTCCCGTTAACTGGAACTTAGGAGCAAAGAATCAGTTGCAGTGGGAATTGGTGCAAGTAATCTCAATGTGAGACTCCACTTTATAGGGACCTAAGAAACGAGAATCACAATAGCGAAACCGGTGACTAGAATCAAGGTGGGCAAGTATCTAGAATCCTAATAGAAAAATCGAATCACGGTAAAAGAATCACGGTAACAGAATCAAAGAAGAAGAATCACCAGAAGGAAGTTCGTAGATTTCCAAAATATGAATCTCTGAGAGATACTCAAATAAAAAGTGAGTCATGTTATTAGGAGGAAAAAATGGATCTGAGGAGGGAAGAAAAGCAGCCAAAGTTTGGTTAATGAAAAGTCAATGTTAGGTATTCTAAATTTTTACGGAATATCAATCTCACCCTTATTAACTTAATCGATCTTGATATTGCCTCCTAAGACTCCATCGGTGTTTACCTTCATCGTCCACAAAACTCTAATTTTTCATAAAAGTGATTGATTAAAGATCGAATAACCTTATAACTATGAACACTAGTTTGGGAGATCATGGAAGACGACTAGCAAGGTTAGGAAGATTGTGTACTCTCCACGCACCTGGGGTATGTATCCACCCAGTGGAGAATTTTCTGTGTCCCCAAAAGCTTGTGAAGAACCATATGAATCACAAATAAAATGTGAATCTCCATAATAGGGTAGATATTTTTGCTCCAATCATGCTTTTCCCATGTCTTTACTAAGATTAATATCCATGCTTTTCGCATATCTTTACCAAGATTAATATCCAAGCTACTGAAGTTTACAACATTAAACACGATCCACTTCTACAAATAACTTAGTTTTCAAAAAATGAGATGATTCGGATACTTCAGAGATTGACCTCCATATAGTACTTGAAGTTTAAAGTAAAAAACTTGGTATTCGGTCGATCACAGTGTTTAACACCAGGAGATTGTGGTGCTGCAAACAATATACATATCAGATATCAGAATATAGGAACGAGAATTGCTAGCCTATATGAAACTGTAACATTGAGAAACTTACAGCATTGAGGATATTATTGATATTTTAACACTCTTTTGAAGGGTCAATCCCTCTCAAATTTTAACTCCTACCAATAATCCTTCCCTCCTCAAATCCATTTTGTCCCTCATATTAATAAGAATCTAAAAAGTTTATGAAAATCCTCATAGTTCCCGGTCTGAGAGTCAGAGTTAGAAACTTAGCATTCACAAGTCACAACAACAACAACAACAAAAACAAGTAGAGTATGGGTGTGTGTGTGGGGGTGGGCTATGGGGGTACATGTGGCCTACCTAACAACTAGTGCTGCTGTAAAACTCATCAGAGAAATGCATTTCCCATAAACTCATTAATGATCAACTGACAATATTTTACACAGATCATCATGAAATTAAAACTAGCAGTACGTACTAATTCTGTCAAATATTGGACTCTTCTTTCCAAATATATCAATCAACTGTAATTCACTAATTTGTCTTCCTTCTATCTGCCTGTCTAGCTTAGCTGTGTGCGTGATTCATACGATCTTTCTCTCTAGATCTTATCTGATCAAATGAAAACCCTAAAGGCAATTTCTTCATCACCAAGAATCATACAGTGATATTCAAAACTGGTGGGGGGTCCCAAACAAACCTCCGCCGGTCTACACTACATGCAATGTTAAAAACTAGCTAGCTGGTTAGCTACTAACCCGCTGTTCCATGGCAAACCCTATGTAACTAGCTAGTTAACTAATGGTACGTCTAATATTAAATCACATAACTCCATTTAGTACTACAACTCTGACATTTTCGGTCAAATATATACTGATACAATATTGACAGTTTTGATATACAAGTACTATACCAGTAATGCCATGGGTAATTTTAGCAGAATATTTTCATATTAATTGTACCATTCTTTTCATCCTTTTTTTTTTGTTTTGTTTCTCTGAATCTAAAAGAACAACAAGGCATCAACTTACAAGCATATATATATCTCATCAAGGTTTTGAAGATATTTGTTGATGACTAACCAAAAATATACTCTCAATTAACTAACTAATTAACATTTAAGGAGGGTGATTAGTTGATCACGATGGTGGTGATTTGAGTTGGGAACTTGAACTACTTGATCACGAGCGTAATGATGATGATGATCACCCATTGATTGCCAACTTTGTCTTCCAAGGGTGAACTCTAGGTTTGGCATTGGCAATCTAGTACTCTGATTCTGCGAAGATCCCAGAGTTGAATTGTTCATAAATAATTTCACCCTCTCGTTTTGTGACAAATGGAGACTCGTCATTGACTCGTATTCATCCACCTGACAAATGAGTTCAAATGAACAAGTTAAATGAACAAGAAAATTAATTTTGAGAAAATCATTGAAAGTGGTCCTCACAGACACTTCGATAAAAGAGTGAAGTGAGATGGTCCACGTGTGGAAATGATCACAAAAATACTCATTTATTTTGATTTTTTTTTAACGTTTATTTAATTAAAAAGTAACGGAGGGAGTAAAAGAATTCTAAATCAAAAGTGGGATCACAAAAATACTCTATTTTGATGTAATAAGCCGAAGTCTTTACCTTTGTTGTTGACTCGTTTGTTAATAGTAAATCACTGGTAGATCTCATTAGGGGACGTCCGGTTGTAGTTGCATCAAAGTCTTCATGAGTTGATGGACTCAAAATTTTTCTATCCATGGATGACCATGAGCCCCGGCGTTCAAGTCTGGTGAAATTAAAACATATTAGTATGGATAAACCCAAGAGAATATTTTTTGAAATTAACTATTAATCTAGTACCAGTTGATAATTGCATATTCCTTCTATCAGGCGAACATTTTCAGATTTCTCCACTATAATCAAAATCATAACTAGAAGCAAGAGCAATATACGTGTCTACTGTCTCTGTACATATGATATGATCTTTTTGATGCAAAACTAAACATGTCTTAAGTTAATGCGTGATGTGAACTAAAAATGCATGTTATAGTTCTAGAAATTTTTGCACTGAGCTATTTATTTCCTTGTTTTGAAGTATACAAATATGTTTAGCTAAGCGGAGAAGACACGGAAAAAAAATATACTCCCTCCGTCCCTATTATATATAGGCGGAGTTTTGAAAATTTGTAATCCCATTAGATAGGCGGATTTTCAATTCTAAGATGGGTTTTTTCATACATTACCCTTATTTATTATAGGTTGTTATCACAATAATTAAGTTAATATTTCTAATGTTGGAAATTGTACAAAGGGCAAAACAGAAAAGAGGATGGATATGTATGAAATAAAAGTTTTTTTCTTATTATAAGAGAAACCCACTTCCCCGCTTATATATTAGGAACGGAGGGAGTATTACATTACAGTATAAACATAAAGAAAATAAAGTAGATTAATGTGAACTCAGTGTTGAAACAGATCATTATTAAATATAATGTTTAAGTAAAACTACCATGGATATCACAAATCAATAATGAATTAAGTTTGGTGTAAACTTCATTAAAACATAGACATTCTCTCTTAATTGATGGAGTTGAATCCAGCTATTTCCACGAATACAAAGTCAACAAAAACCAACCATAACAAATTAAATCCCATTAAAATATACTTCTAATCAAACTGATGATCATAGCTTAGTAGCCCTAGCTTAGACTGTTTCAGCATTATCAATGTACTTGAACTCAGTTGTTATAAATCTCATCAGATATAAGTATACACTTAATGCATTATATGCTGTATTTCAGATAATAATGACACGGTTTTATTTGTTGGATATCTGTTTGACCTGATTCTTATTTATTTCATATTTGCATGTAGTGCCAAAAAATTAGGGCAAAAATAACATATGGAGGATAGTTGTATGCAAACCTTGGTGAGTAAGAATTAGGATGATCAGCAGGGTTGAAGTATGGTTTCTCACAAGATAATCCACCACTACTACTACCAGATTCAACTACATCAGCAGCAATCCCCATCCTCTGATTTAATCCCATTTCTGTCTCCTCTTGGCCTGAAAAAAAATAATTATTCATGACATTTTAGAAAAAAAAATACATATACTGCATGTACTTTGTCAGACACACTAAAAAAACAGCAAAAATAATTCAAAACTAATGGACAAAATTTGGCAAGGTTTTTGTCCATTATAAAACTCAACCAATTTTTTTTTCTTTGTTGGTAAACAAAAATCATGATGGCCATGATGATGAACTGATAAGAAAATCTACCCACATTTCACCATTTTAGAAAGAAAAGATCTTGCAACAAAATGAAAACTGATCAAAAATTATGGTCTCAAAAAATTAATAGAAAAACTACATATTGGGTTCTAGCTATGGCAAGAGGAAAATCCAAATACCTGTTCCTTTGTCAGTGCTCTTCACTGTTCTATACATCTGCATGAATACCAACAAGAAGGGGGTTTTAGAATTTTTAGTGAGATAAAGTCCACATTGTTAAGAGTACTATGTACTAGCTCTCAGTCTCTACTATATTAATAAGAGATGCTCTTTTGTCTTTGCTTCTTATCTATCTTCTAACTAACAGAATAATAATCTTCTTAATTCTAATATCAATATTACAGCATATCTATGGATTCTTACTTGTAAGTGGCTTTTCACATGAGCTAATGTAAGGTCATTCACATTCATCAACTCCAAAACTGATTTAGGTGTTGCCCCTACACATTGGAAAACAACGAAATCATCAAGAACATAACTTAGATAAACTGTACAGTAAGCTAATGAACCCCATGATAGGAGAACCAAAGAGAGATAGGGAAAGAATAAGAAGAAGAATGATCAGTAAGATGATATATGTATGATGGTACTAAATGATTATTACTATTATTATATTCTTACTCTCATGTCCACCGAGAAGCTCGACCGCGTGAACGAAATGGGCATGAAGAGTAGTAGTCCATCTCATCCTTGGTGCTCTAATGCTTCTCTTGCTACCATTAACCATGCTACCATTAACCATTCTTGAATTTCTCTTGAAATCACGACCATAAATTTGAGGCTGATGATGCTGGTGCAGATGGTGGTGGTGGTGTTGGTATTGTTGGTTCATCAACTGGTTAGTGATGTGTGGTAATTGCTGTAAAGATGTAAGAGTAGGATCTAAACCCAGAGTTAAAGTCGGTTCATCAATGTTATAAAGATGACGCAGATGATGATCAAAAGCAGTTCTTTCTAAATAGTGTAAAGATGCAGCTCCTGTTTGTTCATGGCTTATATCACTTCCAGTAGTGCTACTTCCAGCGGAATCTGTTGTGACTGAGCTTCTATTATCTCCACCGGCGTTAAAGAGTGGTGTTTTCATTGATCCGTCGAAACCCATTTCTTTATAAGCTTTAAACCAGTCTGATGAAACTGAAGGTGGACATATATTCAGAGAGAGATCCGGAAAAGCTGATGCAGTTCCCATTTCTTATGCTGCTATACTGATGATGATGATGAGATGATGATGATGATGAGTTGCAATAAAAAACACGAAACTGGTGGAAACCCAATAAGTTCAAGAACTCATCCACAGATCTACTAGATGGAGTTAAAAGGGATTTATATAGACAAACTTTAAAGGGAAAGAGAGAAATGATTAATTAATTAATTAACTAATCAGAGAGACAAACTTTAAATAAAATAGCAGAGAGAGAAAGGTGAGTGAGTGAATGAATGAAGGAATGAGGTGAAAAATGTGGATGAGAGCCAAAAAAAGGGGAGGAAGGTGGTGTTGTGATTATATCATGAGTACCCTATGATTATATGCTGCTGCATGGTTGTGTGAATGAATGAATGAAAATTATACTAATATTTTTAGAGAGAGAGATTTTTTAGAGAGAGAGAGAAAGAAAGTTATAGTGAATAGTGAATGCTCTCTATCTCTGTAGTCTGTTTTTTTAATGGAAACTGCTAGGGTGGGGGAGACTCTAGCCAGGTTTTGAAGAAAATAAATTGCTGAGAGACTCGCTAGTGTTTATTGACTAGAAGAGCTAGAGAGAAAGTGAGAAGAAGAAAAGGAAAGCAGCAGGGATGAAAAAAGCTAAATAGTAAAAGAGAAGTGAAGAAGGATCCTTTTAAAGTTTTTTTTTTTTGGGATGAACGCAAGGAAAGAAAAGATAGTAAAAAGTGGGAAAATAAAGAGATGCAATTTAAGGAAGCAGAGGCAGAAGATCACCAGAGAGAGAAGTGGGTTTTGTTTCTGGTTGCCTTATCTTTGTAGATGGAGGGGACGGAGGGAGGGAGAAATAAAGACAAAGGAGGTGCAGGAAGGATTTAATGGTGGTTGTGTATGTGTGCAGGACTAGGAATGGTTGGAATACGAGTAAACAAAAAAGAGTACTGTTTTGTGTTTTAATATGGTAGGGAATTGATGACTAGTGTTCCTACTGTGATTATCAGTTTCTTCCTTCTTCTATAGTCCTCCTCTCTCTCTTGGGACCCAAATCAATTTTTTCTTTTCTTATTTTCTTTTTCTTAGACGTGCCCACTTTGAATTTTCTTCTCCTCTTTATCCTCATTTGATTGGGGGCCAACCATTTTAATTAGGGGCCACAACTTTTTATTTGCACCTCAATTTTTTGAGGGGCGTAGTAATCCGATATTGAAAAAGTTCATTTTTCCCTTACCTAAAAACTAAACATTAAAAATCGAGTTAACCTTAATTAGAAACCTTAATTAGGCTTCTCTTCTTCATCTTCCTCTCCTCCGTTCTCTTCTCCACCACCACCATTAACGACTATTTTGAAGATTTTTTTTTCTTCATGGAGATTCATAGCGTAATCGTCGCCAAAATCAAAACCCAAGAAAGCTATGGCTCCAATTAGAAGGTATATGAACTTAAACCTACCTTGTATTCGTTAGTATCGAAATTTCGGTGTAAAGTCGTTAGTATCGAAATGAAAACCCCTAACGACTTTTCATTTGGGCAGATTCTATGAAAAATCGTTAGTGTATTAGGATGAAGATGGCGACCCTAATTCTGCTACTTCAACATTTTTTGCCCTAAAATAGAAGTTAAATTTAGTATTAGGTTGAAAATGACGACCTGTTTTGAGCGACCCTTTGTTATTGGTTAACGACTGCAGGTGAACATTATAAATGGTTGGTTAGGGTAAATCGATATATCGAATATCCTATGACGACTCAAACACACAAAAAATGGCCTTTTTATCAGAGAGTTTGGATTCGAGAGTCATGCAGGTATTAAGCGAATCAACTAACGACTCACAGGTGAACAATATAAACGATCGTCATGGTTTAACACACCACCTTGACGATTTTCATCACCATTAAAAGTTGCGGGTTAGAGTCGTCGCCATGTGTGTCAGCAGTATGACGACTCTTTAGGGTCGTTGGCGTATACAACACCAGGCTATAACGACCCTCACTCACGAGTAGTTCCATAGTGACCATGAATCGACCACTTGGAGCACCATTCGGACAATTTGAAGAGTATATGAAGTTTATCTGATTGTTTTGAGCTCCGGGTTCTTCATTTTAAGGATTGGTTCCTTCATTTTGAGCAGTAGGATCTTCATTTCCACCATTATTCATGGCTTCCTCCATTAACATCTCTTCATCAAACATCGATCCATAGGTTTATTAGAGAAAATCTCACCATCAACACAATCATGGTTATTGTTTGAACCTTCACCAACCTCATTCCCTTCACTTGAATCACTCATTTCTAAAAACCCTATTTTTTCCTCTCAAAACTACTCTTCTTCTTCAAAAAAAAAAAAAAACCCAAAACTAAAATTTCCCAAATTTTAATCCCAAAAACGATTTTTATCTAAACAAAATTATCACACTAATCAACTTAATTAAATCTTAATACTAATCACTAGGGGCATTTTAGCCATTTAGAAAATATTTTTATAAGGGGTGACCCAAATTAGGATTGGGTGACCTTTTTTGTCCTCTAGTGCTTGGCCCCCGATTAAAATGTCCGGCCCCCAATCAAATGAGGCTCTTTATACTTGTGTCTACTTTTTATACTTAATATTTTCTAGTTGGAGGCCGGGCTTCTGTCTTTAATCTGAAATATTCTCTCGCTATTTTATTTCATGGAAGAGGGATTAAAACTGGGTCGTAGCAGGCCAAAATATCCTTCTTAAACCATTCCCTAATTGGTTTCATTTTCATACTTAACAACACTATTCATTGCCTCTATTTTCTACATCACCACAGTAATTAGCAGTTACTTAACAAACCCCACCTCATTAATTCAATTCTTCTAAGGTTTTATTATGGGTTATAGCTTTTATATATCTGTACTTTGTAGCTAGTGATGATAATATAAATATATGTATCAGTTGGGCGTTTGAAAGGACCCATTTTTACAATCAATGAGGGAAAAAGGGACCATTAAATACCTGAAGATTGCTCATCAGTACCTCTTGTTCGGTGCAAAACAGTAGGTACCTTCAACTGTAAGGTATTGTAATGTGAGATTGGTATTGCGAGATTGAAATGTCAACTCTTCCTATTGAACCGTTGGTTGCAGTTTGGCCGTCAGAGAACTGAAGTGATATTTTGACATTCTAAGTATTTGGTTGTTTGCCTCTTGTCCCTTTTACTTTGGTTGACAAAAACATCCATCATTTCTATTCTATGATGATTCAAATGCTTCATAAATATTCCAAGAATCGAATAGTTACCAAAACAAAAACTATCACGAGCAATTCAGCGTAGATGACGGATCGATACAAAACCACGTGAGCATTTTCCGCGAAGAATGGTTGTTGTGGAGAGTCACCACACGTGTAGTTCCCACGAACTAATTTCAAAATCTCGTCCTTTTCACTCACCTTCTTCGTTCCCCCGATATTCCCTCTCCGTGTCCAAATATTCTCTCTCTCCTCTCGCTCTCGAGCCCCTCGAGGTTCCACGTGGCACTAAATCCTACGATCAACCTTAATCATCGGCCATCACACGTGATTACATCACGTGACAACTGAGAGATGTAATTGGACGGACAGTACGTGAGTTCTTCCAAGGAGTACAATATTCTTCTTTGTTCTCTTATGTGGTTTTTAGTGTAAGAAGAAGACATTTAGGTTCATATAATTAATTAATTAAGGAAAAAGATGGGTGTTTAGTTTGAGGTTTAAGCGAGAAAGACGTTGATAATCATTTGTTAATAGTTTTCGAAGCTTATGGTCAGCGACTGATCCGCTCTAGATTCTCCGGGAAATGTGAATTTTTATCTTTTCTTTTTGAGTTTAGGACAAACACATATTTCAGAATAATCGTACGTTCTCTAAGTATTATTCGGTCAATATGTCTCTCTCTACAATTAATTTGCATGTTTAGATTTATTATTGATAATCCAAGATTATTCGATTTGATTTGGGTTTTAATAATTATATAATCATGTCATGTGGTTGTTATCTTAAAGAAGCAAAAATCGATGTTGGAATATGATTCTTTGAGTACAAATATGTGCGCTGCACCAGTAATATTTTGAATTACGCATCAATATTCCCAACTTAGGTGATGTCCGCATAGTAGTCTAGTATTATTGCAACAAGTACAAGCATTAGCTGTTGATTAAGTTACTTTTTAGTGAGGTGAGCGTGAGTCTAGATTTGGATCCAGTTTAGAGTACTATTACTCAAAAACACCACATCCCTCTCCAACAGCACTTGCAAAACCGAATATTGCTTAATATACACTTTCTTTACCTGGCCAAATTGGGGTATACCGTATACCCAATTTTAAGTGGAGAAATTTTCAAGGGCTAAGGGAGTCTAATTGGTGAAGTTATAATATTACCCTTGCCCTTTATAATTCTATTACCCTAATAAGTTTTTTATTTTCATTTCATCTTCCTTCTTCTCTTCTTCTCCTCCACCACCACCATAACGACCTCCCCCACCACTACCATCATAACTCGACGATTAAATCGAGTGGATCGTCGATTCGAAAATTCAGATTAATCTTCAAATGGAACCACCACGGCGGAAGGGAACTCGTATGAAAGAAGCTAATAGAAAACCCAATGAATACAACCACGGATGTGCAAAATTAGTTCAACAAAAAAGAGAAGAAAAAACGGTTGAAGAAGAAGAATTCAGAAGCCATTTGAAAAACGAGAAATGGTGCGATTAAGAAAGTAAGGGCCTACTTAAACTCACTCCGTACTTCAATTTCATGTTTGCATGTCAAATTAAGTCGGAAAAATCGAATCTTTGAATTTGGAGTTATTTCGCCCGGCAAGGTGTCGTTTCACGACCACTCAGGCTTTTCATGTTTAGGGTTAGTCGGCAAGCTCTTAGGTTGAAGATATTTCCGGTTGTTTAGTATCATAGAATGCTGCTTGCGGGGGTCGGCAAGGTATTCAACCTAGGACCTGAGAGCGTCGATTTTTTTGTTAGCAGGGTCGGTTATAAATTTTTACCTTGTGGTTTGTATTTCAATTTTTTTTGTGTCTCCTGATGCCTTCAATTATGAAAGTCGGAATGGTATTTGAATACCACCCTGTCGGCTATATGTTGGCAGGCATTGTTTTGATTATAAAGCCTGCCCAGGCTATTGATGTTGAAAACCGTGTTCATAGTTGTTATAAGCGGCGAGTTATTGGAATAAAACCTCGCCGAACTATGATTTAGCGGCATGTTATTTAGATATCCACCGTCAGGCCTTCGTCATGGGATTGGTTGTATATATCGACCCTGCCGACTTATAATTTTTATCTTAATTGTTCTTGTTCAGGTTGCAAAAGGAAAAGAAGAAAGCTCTGAAAGCTCTTAGTCCTCCTTCAAGACCTCCTCGATCGTGTTGGTGAAAAACTCTTGACTTCAACACATCGAGGGGCATACATTGTGCCGGGAACGCTCAAGATCCATGTCACAAGAATATTACGAACCACCGCCGGAACCCGGTGATTGAGACGAGACTCCGGATGATGACCAATCAATTCCATCTGGTAGAAGTGGTGATGATGATGATGTTGATGAAAGAACTCCGGCTACTAGAGGAGGTAACAATGATGATGATGATGGTGATCAGGACATGCCTAATGTTGGAGGCGGTAATGATGATGATGGTAATGGAGATAAAGATAAGGATATCAAAGATGAAATTGTTCAAGAGGCAGTGGAAGAAGAAGAAGAAGAAGAAGAAGAAGAAGAAGAAGAAGAAGAAGGAGGAGATGGAGAACAAACTCTAGCTATTGTTCAACAAACCGAAGCTTTAGCTTCAACTGAAACCGGAAAGAAGAAGAGGGTTATCACTAAACCGAGGTTGATTCCCACATGCATCCCCCTCACTTGATGGTTAGGCGAGAGCAGGTGAGCCTCAAAGGGGACCCCAAAAGATGGTGGAAATGTTCTTTTTGGATACAAAGACTCATGGGAATGTACGATCCATAATACTATCATAAGTAATCTCAATCCGTCTTTGTTTTTTATGCCAGTGTGTATCTATCTTAAACTTGCGTCAAGTGTTTGTATTTCTTTTTATTTTGTTTTTTTGGTATTTAGGATCACAAGTAGAGGTGTAAAACGTTCCGGCCCAGCACAGCCCGGCACACAAAGTCGCGTGCTTCACGTGCCATGTGCCGTCTTTGTCTTTGCTGTAACAATTTAAATGTGTTGTCTTGCGTCTTTGTGCTTTACTAGTCAAAAACTAGGCACAGCACAGCCCACAGGCACATCACACGAATAAACATGCCGTGTTGTGCCGTGCTGGCACACGTGCTATAAACAATTTGAAATCACTTAAGTCGGTCATTATCACAAGAATTTAATTAGACAACATATCATTTGAAATTATTTCAAATAAAATTAACAAGTTTATTAAATAAAAAGAAATAGCCATCAAATATAAAATTGGATTATTGTCATGTAAATTAATGTTCTAGTTAAATATAGGTGACGACATTATAACACCGATATTGAAATATATTTTCCAAATATTAAGATATGTGTTGTTATAAATAAGCTAACGTAAAATGTTAAAAACTAGCTAGAATAGTGACTCTTTTGCGAAATATACAAAAAATGTGATGTATTATGCCTTGTTATATGGTGTATTTGTACATGTTATTACGTGCTCTCTTAACGTCTTTGTCTTTGGGCTGGGCCACGTGCTTATCCGTGCCAGCGTCTTTGTCTTTGTGCTCTGTGCCAATTAGTCAAACCAAAGACGTCCCATTTAACTAACGTCTTTGTGCCGTCGTTGAGGCTAAGTCACGTCTTCAGGTGGAGTTGTGCTCAAATTTTAGCGTCTTTCAGGTAGGTTGTGCTCGTGTTGGCACGGCCAATTTACACCTCTAATCACAAGCATGCCATCCGTCTCATGAGGCGCCAAGCTTCATTTTCAGTGACTAAGACTTGGGATCTTGAGGATGAATGTGAGGAGGTGAAAGTGATTGTGAAGAACTCCAGGTTATGGCCTTCGGTGGAGAGTTCGAATATTGAGCATGATAGAGTTACCATATCTACATTTTGTGAGAGGTTCCACGGAGAGACTAATACAAAGTTATTCCCATTCGGTGAGATGGAGATAATTCCCGATGATGCTCATCAAATTTTAGGCCTCGAGGTTTAGGGAAAAGCAATCAGTGAGGGATTGGATAATAAGATTTCTTGGGAGAATATTTACAAATTGAGCAACAAATTGTTCGGCTGGGATCAGATTGAGACGGAGTCTATGCTTGTGAAGAAGGATGTTCGTCTAAGCAAGAAGTTTAATCTGAAGCGATTGAGGGAAACATTATGTGACACCAAGAAAATCTTTGATAAGGAAGGAAGGGGTGAACTCGGTGCGAATCAATGCTCTAGCGTCAACTTATTTGCTATACATCTTGGGCAAATGTATCTTCCCCCGAGTTAGGAAGCTTGGTCGACGCGGTGTATATGCAACTATTGGATCCCTTATATAAGATGCATGAGTATTCTTGGGGTAATGGGGTGGTCGCCTTCTTGAACAATGAGTTGACAAAGGGGTCCAGGGCACTCACTGAGCAAGTTAACGTAAAATATATGTCTCTTCCATGTAATTTTATTGTCTAAATCATTTATATTTGCAAAATGCTCGTAAGATAAGATTCTTACTAAACTTTGTGTTTGCATAGGTTGGATATATGAGCACTTCCCGTCTTTGGTGAAGGCAACTCCTACATCAAAGTGGATGAGAATGTTGCGATTGATAAGTCAAGAGCGCAAAGATACAATTTTAAGGGTGGTCAGGATAAGGAAATGCCGCAATAGCTTATCAAAATCCGAATCGCCATCGACAAATTGACTGCGGATGAGGTGATATTTGATCAGTATGGAGATGCTATAAATCAAGGTTTAATCCAAAGGAGAGATGAAGTTGCATTATACTGCGGACCCTTGTTGTGCTCCCATGGATATTCAATATACGATCCACATCGGGTAATGCGACAATTGGGTTACGTCCAAGAAGAACCTCATTTCGATGAAGATAATCCGTTCTTTAATGTGTTAAGGGATGACTGCACCACGCCAAAAAACTATTAACGACGCTTACGCTCTCCACCGCCATCTCTAGAACATTGGAACGATAGACGTGGACGTATCATCGATGTGAGTCTTTTGGACGAGGTGACCAAAGGTCATGAATCTGGTGAGAAATACATGACGTGGTACTTGGGTTGGGCTCGTCCTACTGTGATTAGGGAACCGACTGCTGAAGAATTGGCTCGTATCAGGAAGATGGCATCGAAATACCCAGCAACAAGTCTTAAGTTCTTTGTAAGTATTTTAGAGTCGCTCTTACTATTTTAAGATTACATTATCGAATCATTCTATTAATTGTTTGTTGTTTAATTGAAAATAGAAGGAGCATTTGAAGACCTTTGTGAAGGTGTTGTGTTGCGCGAAAAATAGAGAAGAGCCTTTGTCAATTGAAGAGCAAAGCAAGCACATTGACTATGCTTGCAATATTGACAATTTGGATGCCTATGAATTGTTCAAGCAAGTTGATGCTGAAGTAAAGAAGGAAGAAAAAGCCAGGAAGGAAGCACAAGCCAAGATGAATGCTGACAAAAAGAGGGCTCCTAAACGTGTTAGTGGTAGTGGTCATCGTGAAAATGCTAAACGGGGCCGTGGTCGTGGTCGTGGTGGTGAATGAATGCATTCCTAGTTTATTTCTTTATGTTGTGGTAGACAAATGTTAAGGTTAACTGTTGGACAAATGTTTTTCTTTAAGGTTTATGGGACATGTTTTCGTATTTTGGACAAAAAGTGTTGGATTTCTAGTTGTTGAATGAATGGTTTGTTTAGCTACGTAAAGTCTCAATACTGATGTCGGCATGCTTTTTTTAAGTTACATTGCCGACTACACCAGGGCCAACAAGGTTGTGAATCGTCAGAATGCCGCCGACAAAGAAAATTATTTGCATACCGAAGTGACAAGGTAATCGAGATCAATACCTAGTCGCCATTTGTGATGCAGTGAGCGGGTATTATATTATCGACCCGCCGGCTATGTGTTGCAGTAGAAAATACCTTCTTCCTCGATGCGTAAAATCATCATAAGGTCGGCATGGTAACAAAATTACGACCTTGCCGACTATATAATAGCCGGCATGCTAATGAACAAATACCTTTCCGGCGATTACACAGAAGAAAATGAACTCCTGATGCCTGAAATCATCATAAGGTCAACATGGTTATAAAATATGACCTTGCCGACTTGTACCATAGCTGGCACGCTAATAACCAAATACCTTTCTGACGGTTAGTCGAAGAAAATCAACTTTTGATGCCTAAAATCATCATAAGGTCGGCATGGTAACAAATTTCTACCCCGTCCGGTCTTAATCGATATCTTGGGGAAACAAAAACATCGCCGGCGAATTCAAAATTCAAATTTTTGCAAGTACAATTGCATTGATTGACTTGTACTTATGCACTATAACGGCCAAATTTGGGCACCATCCTATAAATACACTACTTATCTCTACAAAACAACACACAACTATTTGCATATACTCTCCAAAGGTCATATCATCATACACTCCATCTAACTCACCCAATAGCTCTCTACATACAACAATGGCTTCATTTGATTCAAATGAAGATTTGGCAATCACCAAAGCTTGGTATGCGAAAACTCGAGTTAGACATTAGTCCTCCGTAAGGGTGGATGCCGTCACCTTTTGGGATAGGGTACACAACAAATTTAGGAAAGAGTTTGGGAATCCTAATAGAAGAAGTGTTCAACAAGTCCATGATAGGCACCTAGTCATCGAAAATGCGATACTCGTTTTTTTAGCTCTTCAACCTCGGATTTTCGACGCTACCAACTTCAACTTGTCCATTGAACAATTTGTAAGTGTTTTGTGGTTTATTTTACGTGATCCATGTTGTTTGATCTTCCTTCTAAACACCACTAACAAAGTAAGTTTGTGTTTTGTTTTTGTATCATGAAGTTGTCAAAGCGCTACTTGGAGGAAAAGGGGGAAGCATTCGCATTCGATGCAAGCTATGAATTCATGGTCTCCAAAATCCGGAGTATGCCCAGGACTTCATGCGGTAGGAGATGAATGGGATTCCTCCAACGAAGATTGATGATTTTAGTGTAGGTTTTGTGGGTAGATCTCTATGTAAACCCTCACGAGACTATAACTCGTCCACTAGGGTTGCCTAGGGGTTCAAAGGCTTGATGCACATGCTAAGTGCATCCGTTTTTCCGTCGACAATGAGTTGTATTTTATGTTTTAATCAATGTAGTAACCAAAATTGCATGAATAAAGTGAATTGCATCTATTAGAATTCATTTTTTTTTTTTGGATAACCAAAGTCGGCAAGGTTGTAAGATTACTACAATGCCGACTAAATGCTAGCCGACAAGGTACAAAAGTTAATAAATGTCGACTACAGAATGTCGGCAAGGTAATCAATCAATACCATGCCGGCTACCTACGCATTTATAACGAGTCTCTTGTGTGTCAAAAAATAATAAAGCCAAACATCTTCTTCATTCGTATACCTTTCCTACCATGTTAAGTCAAGCACTTTCTTCATTAAGTCGACCTTCTTAGGCCTAAAATGGTCGGCATGACCCGTTAGTCGACCTTGTTGATTTCTTCTTTGATTTTGAGTATGATTTCATACAATGATTTGCAATCCCCTTTTTAGAAGTGTTTCGGTTGTGTGCTTCATTTTCGTTGCTGGAGATATTCTCAAAAAAAAAAAAAAATATCATCAAAAATCGTCCCACAAAAGTTCAATCAAAAACAAAATTTCATAACTTAAATTCATAAGTTGTAATCTATTCAATCAATTTAAACTTAATTAATTAATCTAATCAGAATTTTAGTGTTAATTAAACGAGGGCAATTTTGCCATTAGAAAATACAAGGTTAAGGGGTGGCTTCTTTTACTTCAAAATGACCTAGCCTTTGTCTTATTAGGTATATCCCAATTAATCTGGGTATAGCCCAATCAATCAATCAAGCCAGGTTTCTTTAAAATATTCCTTTGCCTGAGGAGTAGTTTCTAATTGAAATAAAATATTCCTTTTCTTTGCTTGGCCTAGGGGAGCAGGTGTATCCTTTTCCGTCTATCGCGTACATGATCTGTACATGCATAACTATAAGTCAATAACCTAACAACTTTGAATTGGATCGTATTCATCATGGATAACAAGCCAAGGTCAGTATGGTGCAACACTAATGGTTATGTGCACAGCCGTTCCTGATGCTAGGAAAACCTCCGCATATAAATGACATTGTCCCAATTAAAATGTCAATGAGCGCCCAGTTGGTAGCTACCAGCTAAGCTATCTAGGTTTGCTTGGCACAAAATTTTTTCATTTATTATGTAATAATCAACTCTTTTGGGATACTGTAAAACCATATATGTAATAACGTAATAAATCCCACTATTATCTAGTAATATAATAATTAAACTCGTTATTCTCGAATGAATGGAGAAAGAATAATCGTCCCCTCTTTGGAGAAATCGTCATTAAGTTATGTGAAAAGACATTTCTCTAGTTTCTCTCTGTCTTCCATCTATCTCTAATCCAAATCCAATACACACATACATCTGTTCTTTCTTTTGGGGCCTATAACCCTCAAGAAGAATCACCGAGAACAACGCCGTTTTGGACTAACGCGAAATACTATTGTTTATGAACCCTATCTCTCATGGTCAAACCACAGAAACACATCAACTTTCAGTAATTGATCTGCATCGAAACTCAAAAAGTCCCTTCCCTTTATACCACTGACTGATGATGCACTTTCATCAACCCATTTTTCTATCACTAATCTTTTTACTAACCCCATTTTCATAATCTGAAAACAATCCCTTTTAAACTGCACCCAAATCTCTCAAGATTTCCTCTTGGGTTTACAATGCAACACAATATGGAATTAAGCCAAAAAACGTGGGTAGTAGGTAAAGGGGAAGACTTATTTATTATTATACGTAGTAATGTAGATGGATCTGTGAGATATCTCTGTTGTGGCAGTAATGGGTCTGTCTAAACTGCACCACCACCACATTGAAAGTGGTGCTTGCTAGCTAGCTAACTCAACTCAATATAAGAGAGAGATGATTGATTATATTGATGATGATGATGAAGAAATACTTCATATTCTTTGCCATTTATTATGTGTTGTCAACATATCTCTGATATTTCATCACTACATTCGTAGGCTCTCTGAATATCAATTGAGAGGGAAAGCAGTACTCTACTGATGAAGAATAAGACACACACAAGAATTTATATTAACCATGTAATGATGCAGCAGAGCATATTGTATGACTAGCAGCAGTGGTGAATAAGAAGATGGGGACTTCTTTATTTGGGACCACTTTATTCTAGTTAATTAGAACTTTTATTTTGTGTTAATAAGCCTGGCATTTTATAATCGGAATTAGGGGCGACTTTTTTATTTCCAACCCATATACAACGTTAAGAGATGCCCTAAAGGCTAGTAGAATTCGTTAATGCCCTTATATAATCGGAAGTCATTTTTGTGTCCGATTGTTAATCTTCGAATCGGGAGTTAAGTAACTCAAAGATACTACCGATTAATATATATTTGTGCCAAAGGCTTGTCTACCTTCTATCACAATCGGTAGGAACGTGAACCTCACTAGACTACCGATTGTTAAAGTATAGAAATAAGAAATCTTAAGAATTTTTCCATACTGAAATTTGGGGCTACTATATAATTGGACAAAAAATAAAATGTCTAAGCTACCGATTAGGAAAGTCGACAAATTCAAAATTTATAGAATATTGGTTAATTGAAATTTGGGGCTACTTAAAAATCGGTAGCTAATGAGATGGTATTACCTACCGATTATATCGTTTGACCGATAAAATCAAAAAAAGCGGGGTACAACAACCACGCCCAATATTTCGCTTTTTAGCAATCTGTATGGATAAACTCCAATATACTTTCTAGAGACTCAACTAGACAAAGTCGACTCAATCTAGAGAAAAGTGTATCAAAGAATTTATATGTTAATCTCTCGATTTGATCTTTACTCAAGCAAATAGAAATCATGAGTCTTTATCAAAGAGAAATAACTCGGATGGTACCAAAGACCAATATCCAAGTGTCAATCAATTTATATCAACAACCAAAAAGTCGGATATTCTAATTGATTGAACAACGACAAACTTTGTGATATTTCAATTATATAAACAAATATAATGCGGAATAGAAATAACACAGACACCGGAATTTTGTTAACGAGGAAACCGCAAATGCGAGAAAAACCCGGGACCTAGTCCAGTTGAACACACACTTGTATTAAGACGCTACGGACACTAGCATACTCTAAATTAACTTCCGTCTGGATTTGTAGTTGAACCCCAATCAATCTCACACTGATCCAAGGTACGAGTTATGCTCCTACGTCTGTGATCCCAGCAGGATGCTACATACTTGATTTCCTTAGCTGATCTCACCCACAACTAAGTGTTGCTACAACCCAAAGTCGAAGACTTTAATAAACAAATCAGTTTCACGCAGAAAAGTCTACGGTAATAGATAAATCCTTCTCTCACGAATATACCTACGAGTTTTTGTTCCGTCTTTTAATAAATCAAGGTGAACATGAACCAATTGATAACCCGGACTTATTATATTCCCGAAGAACATCCTAGTATTATCAATCAACTCACAATAATCTTAATCGACGCAGCGAAAAAGGTATTTCGGAATCACAAACGATGAGACGAAGTGTTTGTGATTTCTTTTCTATCTTGCCTATCGGAGATATAAATCTCAAGACAATTATTCCAATTGTACTCGTACGATAGAAACAGCAAGATCATATCACACAAGTACAAGAAAAGTAGTATCGGTCTCGCTTCACAATCCCAATGAAGTCTTTAATTCGTTAACCTGGTTTAGAGAAGAAAACCCAAGGTTAAAGGAAAATCGACTCCAGCTTATGCAAATAGTATCACACGTAAGGTATGGAGATTAGGTTTCCCAGTTGCTAGAGTTCTCCCTTATATAGTCTTTCAAATCAGGGTTTGTAATCAATGTTAGCTTGGTAACAAAGCATTCAATATTCACCGTTATATGAAAACCTGATTAGATTCAAGCTAATATTTCTCAACCGTTGGATCGAAACCTTAGCTTGTTATACACAAATGAAATGTCCAATTTTTGGTTTATGTAACCGTTCCCAAACATTAACATTTGTTGGTTCAACAATAGTTAACCAAATGCAATTGGCCATATGATCACTTTCATATCAACCATATTCTTCTTCACCATAACTAGTTCAAATGACTCAAATGAACTAGTTAGAGAGTTGTTCAATTGATTAGATCTTATGTAACTACACAAGACACAATCGAAGCAAAAACGGTTTGATTCACTCGAATCGGTTCATGAACTTTATAGCCACGGTTTGCAAAAGCATTCCTTAGTTTATATAAATATGAGTTCAAGAACAACCGATTTTAGATATAACCTACTCAAGTTCGCGGACTGGGTTCGCGGACTTAAGCTCACGGAAGGATTCACAAACTCCAGCAGAAATTCTCGGGTCGAGAACTTCCGCCAGTTCGCGGACTTGGCTCACGCCACATTCCGTTTCTCTTGATCAACAAAGTTCGCAATTGGTTCAAGGAATAAGGACTTTGACATATATGTGTTTCCACAACAATGCTTATATCCTACCAAAGGTTATGTAATCTAAACTCTCATTTCAATCATTGAAACATTCTCAGAGGACGTTATATAGCCGTTATTCACAGACCATTTTTCGTCAGAGAAATTTGCAAAGTGATTGAAACATAACAT
Organism: Papaver armeniacum; assembly: GCA_023531295.1. Classification (NCBI taxonomy): domain Eukaryota; kingdom Viridiplantae; phylum Streptophyta; class Magnoliopsida; order Ranunculales; family Papaveraceae; genus Papaver; species Papaver armeniacum. The sequence goes on from JAJJWW010012308.1 coordinate 293,522, forward strand.
GACATTCATCACTAGGTAAAGATGAATTTGGCTAAAGCGAAAGCTTACCAACACATATTTCGAGAAATAGATAGGCGAGTTAAACTCGGCTCGAAATAGCAAATGTGTATAATGAAAGTCTATATATCAAAACGACTTTTGTCTCAAGAATAGGAGATAGAATAAATAGACTTTTGAGTGACAGATAAGTTCAAGTCTCCACATACCTTTTAGTCGATGAAGTTCCACAGTTCCTTGAGTAGTCCTTCGTCTTGTATGATGATTGCCATGGAGTCTTGAGTTCAACTACACTTTCTATCCTAGTCCAAGACCTTTAGCTAAAATAGGATAGAAATCAAGACTTATAGTTTTGATCACTAACATTGACAAACATGCTTGAGATAGCAACGCATGCGAGTTCGACCGAGCAATGCTCTAACAATCTCCCCCTTTGTCAATTTTAGTGACAAAACTATTAATACATATGGAATACAAAAAATAAATAAATTAACTTTTGTAGCTCCTATTCCACATGTCTAATCTTGAACATTACTCGAAATCTTCGTCACTTCCAAGTACTCCAATGATCCCAAAGGTTCTAAGTTTAGCATCATCGTTGTTGAAAATCCGTAGCTATAACAACAAGAAAACAAGAGTTCTCAATGTTATACAGTATCATAGTATCGTTACACAGAGTCAAAGTCCAATTGTATCACAACTTCAACAACAATACTATGGTGATATGTATCACTCCCCCTTTGTCAATACTCCATATCACATGGAAACCACTACCCCTTACATAATGATCCGAAAACCATATGTATTTGTAATGTGAACTACATATTAATTCTCCCCCTTTTTGTCAATAAAATTGGCAAAGGTACAAGAACGGGATCCTAATGAATTTCCGAAAGAGACATTTCATGACCAAAAGAAAGAAACACATATCATCTTATTCAGATGCAATCATAAATCCGAAGCTAAATGCATTCATCAAGGAGTTTAAAGATACAAGAAAACCCCTATAATATTCCATTTCCGCACTCCCACAAAGATTTGGCAATTAAGCACAAGTTCAAAAAGAACTATCACCCATAATATGTCATCCCCGAAAGAACAACAAGAGTGACCTTAATTTCGAAAGAAAAGAAGGATTTCTTTGGACATAACACACAAAGAACTTTGAAAGAAAGAATCTATCCTACGAAAACGAATACAGAATTGAAGTAACACTTACTGGAGTTTCAAACTCAATTGCCCAAAAGATCGAGATAAGCATATGGGCAAGAGTCATAGAAACATTTAATGAACCAAAACTGCACCAATAGACTACGTAAGTGTTGAAAAGTAGTAGTGTCTAATGGTTTGGTGAGAATATCAGCCAATTGTTGTTCGGAAGGCACAAAATCCATACTTATGATACCATTTTCATAGAGATCTCGAATAAAATGGTACCTTATATCAATGTGCTTTGTTCTAGAGTGCTCAACGGGATTCTCAGTAATTCGAATCGCACTAGAGTTATCACAAAAGATCTTCATTATACTAGTATCAATTCCATAATCAGCTAGCATTTGTTTCATCCAGAAGAGTTGAGTGCATTATGAGCCAGCAGCAATATATTCTGCTTCACATGTATACAGGGATTGTGAATTCTGTTTCTTGCTATGCCAAGCCACAAGATTCAGTCCTACATAGTAGAAACCCCTGATGTACTTTTTCTGTCCTCTACACATCCTTCCCAATCAGCATCTGAATAAGCAGAAAGATCAGTGTTAGTATCAAAAGTGTAAGATAGACCATACCCGACAGTGTGATTGACATAGCGTATGATCCTCTTTGCAGCTGCAAGATGAGATTTTTTTGGATTAGCCTGAAATCTAGTACAACAACCAACACTAAAAGAAATATCAGGAATAGTGGTTGTAAGATATAAAAGGCTACCAATAATAGATCGATACAATTTTTGATCTACTTTTACTCCTTTCTTATCTCTGTGTAGTTTACCAGTAGTGGGCATAGGTGTTAGCTTCGGACTTGACTTATCCAGACCGAATCTTGTAAGAAGATCCTTTGCATATTTTTCTTGAGATAAGTAGATTCCATCCTTATGTTGTTGAATTTGTAATCCAAGAAAGAACTTTAATTCACCAACATTGCTCATTTCAAACTCTTTAGCAAGTGAAACTTGAAAATCCTTTGCAAGCTTCTCTGAAGTTGAACCATAGATGATATCATCTACATAGACTTGAGCAATGACCAAGGTAGTTAATATCGTGTATCAGTATCGTATCGGTCGGGTCCTATACACCTATACAAATGATAATATCTGTTTTTATAGGCGATACATCATTAGGATTTTTTTAATATTTATTATTTATCAAACAAAAAATATATTGATATAACCATAATAGAAAATAATAATTGTAGTAAACATACTTCAACCTTACATAATAAAAGGTGGTTGATTAGAGCCTTATACTATCAACAACGAAACCAAACATTGAATGTCTGTTAGCCCATCAACATCACATTTACAGTAATTACATCCACCATAATCATATATGAAGTTACCAAAATTAGTGGGGTTACTTTCTTGAACTAAAAGTTCAAGAAATCATAATCAAAAGACAAAATACATTAGTGATATATCAGTGTACAAGTGAAACCTATATTATCAGTGTACAAGTGAAACCGATATATCGGTCCGTACAGGACGATACACGCGTTTTTATCGTTTCTCCTTCGTATCACCGATATTTTCAATACCGTAAAGATTTTTTCCTATATCCTATAAAAACCTTTAATATCGGCCTATACAACCGATATTGACTACCTTGGCAATGACAACATCTTTCCCACTCCATCTGGTAAACAAAGTTTTATCAGATCCACCTCTTGAAAAACCATTTCTAATAAGAGAAGTGGTAAGTTTTTCAAACCAGGCTCTAGGTGCTTGTTTTAACCCATATAATGCCTTTTTGAGCTTAAGAACATGATCTGGGAAATCAAGGTTTTCAAATCCTTTAGGTTGAGCAATATAGACTTCTTCCTTTAGAATTCCGTTTAGGAATGCGGATTTAATATCCATTTGGAAAAGCTTAACCTTGAGAAAACAATCATGAGCTAACAAAAGTCTAATGGACTCAAGGCGTGCCACGGGAGCAAAGGTTTCGTCAAAGTTGATACCTTCAATTTGTGAATATCCTTGAGCGACAAGTCTGGATTTATTTCTGATAATTGTGCCATATTCATCATCCTTGTTCTTGAATATCCATTTTGTTCCAACAATATTAACATTGGAGGGACAAGGTACGAGTTCCCATACCTCTTGTCTTAGAAATTGATTTAACTCTTCATGCATTGCATTCACCCAAAAGGGATCGTTCAGAGCTTCATCAATATTTCTCGGTTCTACTTGTGACATATAACAACCAAAATTGCACATGTTTTGAAGTTTCCCTCTAGTATTAGCTGTAGAATCTCTCCCCCAATAATACTGTTGGGATCATGATTCCTTTGAACGCGAGAGGTGTCGTGGAGGGACACGTTCTTGTTCGTTTAAGTAGCTTGATCGGTGCTCTTCTTCTCGTCACTAGAAATATCAGGATCATCAACGGTTGGGGGTAACTTCAATCGATTCTCGGTATTTCTTTGACTTTCTCAATTATCTCGGTTGGAGGCAACTCGGCGGGGAGGATTATCATGATGAAAATCACTAATATCATCGATGATGACATTAGCGATTCCATCATGACTCGAGTTCGAGATTAAACAATCGAAAACCACGGCTACCCGAAGTATAGCCAAGAAAGATACCTTCATCACTTTTAGTATCGAATTTCCCTCTCTGTTCTCGATCTTTTAGAATGTAGCATTTATTTCCGAACACTCTAAGGTAGTGCAGGTTGGGTTTTCTTGCATACCACAACTCATAAGGAGTGTTTAGACCGTAAGTAAACACGGTTGATCAAATAGCATGCCGTAAAAACATGACTTCTCCCCAAAATCTTAGAGGTAAGTTTTTGTTATGGAGCATTATCCAGCCATTTCTGAATGTTCCTATTCTTTCTTTCTCGCAACTCCATTAGCTTGAGGAGTAATGGGTGGTGAATATTATTGAATAATCCCCGATTCGTCACAAAATTCAAACACCTTAGTGTCCTTGAATTCAGTTCCACGGTCACTCCTAATTTTCTTTAGTTTGCGACCTTGTTTGTTTCAATTCTTTTAACAATAATCTTGAATTCATCAAGGGTTTCATTTTTATGAGACAAGAAATACAATCCAAGTGAACGGTGTAATCATCTACCATAAATAAAGCATACTTCTTACCAAAGAACCGTAGGTTGTTGAATTGGTCCGAAGAGATCCATATGAATTAAATCAAGTGGAGCTTTAGTGAGAATATCTCGAGATGATTTATGGTGAACTTTCGTTTGTTTACCATTTTGACAGCACCACATACACCTTCAATCTTTGCATTCATTTTGGGAACTCCTCTAACAAGTTCTTTGTTAATGATCTTAGTTAGAAGACGATAATTGATGTGACCAAAACGCTCATGCCAAAGATGTGTAGATTCTACCTCGGTCAAATTGCAACAATTGCTAAACGAGTATCAAGGAGATAACGATTGTTTTTACCACGAGTTCCTTGAAAAATACTTTCCCATTTTTGTCTACAATGTCACATCCATTTGCATCAAGACAACTCGATGGCCTTTGTCACAAATTTGACTAACATAAAGTAGATTTGCAGATTATACCTTTTACGTATACTACATCATGGATTTCAGTACGTGGGCGGTTTGATCGTCCTTTTCTTGCTAGTGTAGCAATAACTTCCATCTCCGAAAGTTACTGGACCTCCTTCATAGTCGTCAGAAGAAACAAACCATGTGAGATCACCTGTCATATGCCTGCTACATCCACTGTTAAGAAACCATTGAAAGGGTGATGTTGATTTTAAAGAAAAAGCTCCCATACTATTAGTACTTTCCTGTTTAGGGTTTCCTGATAGTTTTTTATGTCCTTTTAGAGAGGCACTAAGTTGTTTAGTTTTCGTGTGAAGAATACTTGTAACTTTCAGGCTCTTTTGGAAGGACATAAAAGTATGTTAAAAGTGATTAGAGGAATCACAAAACAAACATGGGCCAACACATTTAACATCGTCAGAGAAGTTCTGGGTCATATCAGTTTTGACAACATACGAACATTGTTTATTACCCGACTTACGATCGTTCTTCCGAGAGGAACAACATGAGTTATTTAAATCCATTAAAGGTATTTTGTGATTTCAAATCCTTAAGCATTGCAGTTTTATGCTATGAGATCGAGTTGATCCGGATTTGTTCATCCAACTTTTTCTAGAGAATAACCATTTAATTAGAACTTCTTCTACGATTGTTTTTTAATCCTGGTGAAGCGTTTCTAGAGAAGTTTCTGTCCAAAGAGTCAGATCGCTACAAACACAGACTTATAAGGTCTTGAACGTGTTTGCACCTTTCTCCGATACCAATTGAAAAGCGGGGTACAACAACCACACCCAATATTTCGCTTAGCAATCTTTATGGACAAACTACAATATACTTTCTAGAGAATCAACTAGACAATGGGACTCAATCTAGAAAGTATATCAAAGAGTTTATATCTCAATCTCTCAATTTGATCTTTACTCAAGCAAATAGAAATCTGCGAGTCTTTATCAAAGAGAGATAACTTGGATGGTTCCAAAGACCAATATCCAAGTGTCAATCAATTTAAATCAACAACCAAAAGGTCGAATATTCTAATTGATTGAACAACACACAACCTGTGATATTTCAATTATATAAACAAATATAATGCGGAATGGAAATAACAGACATTTAATTTTGTTAACGAGGAAACCTGGAAATACGGAAAAACCAGGGACCTAGTCCATATTGAACACACACCGTATTAAGCCGCTAAAGACACTAGCCTACTCCAAATTAACTTGATGCGGGGTCGTAGTTGAACACCAATCTATCTCACACCGATCCAAGGTACAGTTATGCTCCTACCTCACACTCGATCGATAAAAAAAACCACAAAACAAAACACGCCGGGTAGGGGCGCATGTAGGGTTTTAGTTGCATGGCATATGGGAGTTGTTTTTAGTAGGAACGAATTAGTTTCTCTTTAAGACTAGGTAGGTTTCCTTATCGACCTAGGACTCTATTTTTATGTACGTTCATAATCAACCAATGTTACTATTAACTGTTTAAGGACTAATCATCCATTCATTGGTTCTAACTAATTACGTCTGGGTTCGTTGTTGTGGTTTTAGGACGATCCATGGCTATTCTTTTTCTGCCGGAAGATGTTACTTTCCAAATTTTAATATGTACGATCTCTGTTGCGAATTAAATCTGTGTGCAAATCATGGTATGCCCTCATTCAACCATCTCACTTCATACTATCCCATGCCACCACTACTGCTACGGTGGACGACAACAACTCCAAGCTAGGAGGCACCTTCATCTGCCAACATGTGCGAAAACTTGAGTTTTATTTGCTTTCTGATAAAGGCCTCAAGGGGGTGGAGGATCTATTCGAACGACTATGTTTATATTCTAAATATCAGGTACCATATCGCCGTGCCATACGTATGGTGGGTTCTGTTCATGGAATAATTTGCATGCACAACCATGTAACCGGGGATATTGGTCTTTGGAATCCTGCTACGAGACAATGCAGACTTCTTCCAAAGTCACTGGACTTGGAGTCGGAGCAAAACCCCATGAGTTGGTATCTGTCTCATGATTTTGTTGGTCTCTGTTTTGATATTCAAACAATTGAATATAAGGTGATACGAGTTTCTACTTTCGAACGCCTCCGACATGGACATGTGAGATCCTGCGCAAAGTTCGGATATACTGCCTAAGTAGTGATTCTTGGAAGTTGATAGACTCAGATTTGGATACTTATTGTTGTAGACGAAGGAGCAGGAGCAGGACAGAGTTCGAATGGTTTTTATTTCCATCAAGGTGAGGACTACACTGCAGATCCTATCGTAAAGTCTGTGATTTTGTCATTTGACTTTGAGGAAAGAAAAATACCAAAGAGTATTACATTATCCAGAGCAGATAAAGGATAATCGGCTTGTAACTCAGTTAGAATCAATAGATGATAAACTAGCTTGCATTACATTCAACCATACGGATTTTTCTAGTAGAATATACAAGGTATGGATGTTGAATGATTACAATACAACGAAGGAGTTGTGGACTGAGCGTTACAGAATTGATTTCATGTCTCCTGATATTCAAACAAGGTATGATGGTTTTTGTTCTGGTATCCTTGCAATTTCTTGGAATGGAAAGTTTGGTTTGTTGAACAACAAAACTTTGTCGTGTTACAACTCTATTATTGATGAGTTTTTGGATCTTAGTTTTGGAGAAGGAATAAATTTGGATTTGAATTCTCTTCAGGCTACTATCTATAAGGAAAGCCTTGTTTCTGTCAATGCAAGTCATTCAGCAACTAAAGCTATCTCCTCCTAAGAGCAAGTCTAGAGCTATTTACGCTTTCTCTTGGAATCCAAGCTCTCTTCCACGCGACCTTGGAAGATGGCTTGGAAAAAGTGTGGAGTCGTCCTATTCGGAAGCCATTAGACTTGAAAAAAAGAATCTCAAATCAATCATCTCTTTACGAAGAATGTCAACTAAGAATTACATCGAAGAGGATATGCCCATGGCCGAATATAAGTGCTCGTGGACAAGTCGTGATCGCTCTGTGACTGAATTTAATGAGTATAAGAGGATGATCATGAAGCAGTCGCGGGATTCTAAAAAAGATTATGATGAAGGAATCAGCAGATTTGAAAAAGATAATCAAGAAACATTCAGAGGATACAAATCGTACAATGAATTTGGCACTAGTTATATTTGGAGCTGTTTCTGCGACGTATATTATTAAGACAGTCAAAGATATGGTTAAACCCTCTAGTACTAGTAAGGAGAAAATTGGATTTTGTGTTTAGTAAATGGCCGGTTAAGGTGTTTCTGATATGCTACTGAGTTTGGGTTAAGGAAACAAATGTTTTGCATCTATTTGTCAGGTTCATTTTTAATTAAGTTTATCCGGCACTGAGTAAATCAATATTTTAAGGCAAACTAGTTTTCCTACACAAGATATGGGGTTACTCAGCTGAAGGTAATAAAATCTTCTAAGTTTTGTCCAGTTTTTGACATATTGGGAACCTCACAATGCAAAAGATTCACATACTCAATATTGTTGAGGTTAGCACAAGACACTGGTAATACTTTGATGGCTAAGGTATCTTAACTGACTTAGTGCTCCAAAATCATCGTGTAATTCTTCAACTAATGGACAGTTTTTAAAATCAAATATCCTTAATTTAGCTATTGAGTTTATGTGGTCTAAAACATTTACTACCACCTGACTAGCAATGGTCGAATATGGTGACTTTCTTGTATATGCCTGCGAGCTATTGAGTTTATGTGGTCAAGATGATGCGAAAACTAGAAAGGTGTGTTACTCCATGGTATCAATATGAGCAGGTTTCGAAAGAGTAATGTGGAGAGCCTGGTTTCTCTTGGTTCGGGTAAATATGTGCAGAAAAGGACTACGAATGGGAATAAGAAAAAAAAACCTGAGCGACAGATATGATATTGAGGTAAAATTATCATATCTTATGCATTAGGTTATGTTCGGTTTACTAAATTACGGGGTCTGCAATCCTTTAGTCAATAACATGAAGTGGGATAAGTTGAAATGAGAACTGACTTATTTCACCTATTGTGATTTGATTTACTTTCTTGTGATGTTTCCATGTTTGGGTAAATCTCGTTTTTCTTTTTCTTTTCGTATATATTATGCGCAATGAGTTCGATCTTAGATGAACATATCCGGGTAAGTAAAACAATGCTAACCATATAAAGATTTCATATACTGACCACTCGATTCTCGATGACAAAAAGCCTTATGCAGAACATAGCTTGATCAACATGCTCTTTCTACAGTACTCCAAACTAGCTTGAGTTAAATGAATTTCTCCAGGTACAAGCTGGCTAATGTGATTCGTATAGCTTCTTCATAGTTATATGTTCGGCTGTGCGCCGGCTAATCTTTCAAGAAATTTTCAGTCATTCATAATTGACAGTTGACACTAAGTAGCTAGCAAATTTAACCTCACATGATAATTTTTTCATCCTACTACAATGCATCTAAACTAATTTAGTACTAGTACTTAAGAAGATAAAGACATCATCAAATTAATAGTTAGGTTGGTGGTGGGGGCTAAGGACCATTAAAGCCTTGTAGAATTATCAGTTTGTTTTTTGTATTTACTACTAGAAAATAATCATAAAAGCCTTTGTTGTATTCTTTTTTATCTGCCTCACAAATTCAATAACTTAGTCCTACATTAACTCAATAATGAGAGTGAATTATCTACCTACTTTTGGACGCATCAATTATCTGCCTTTGTCATAGACAGCGGTTCAGTGGTTGCATTTTCATTTTTGCTTTTTTCATAAAAGAACCAAGTTTATGCATTATTACTGAAAAAGATTTGCAGGATTACAGTTCGCATTATACTCGATCACCAATACTTTTGGACGCATTAAGCATGGACATATATAATTGTTCGCATAAATTAACTGTGTGAGTGGACGAGACCCTACCCTGCCCTGCCCCCCCTACTCCTCCTATGATGTTTCCTCTTCTGTTTTTTGATGAAAAAAGGAATACACTTCTCGATTAAAAGCCAGGGGCCTATTGTTTTGATCATCGTCAGTTAAAGCAACGCAATAATAAGAGATGAATGAATGAAATAACTCACATAATGTTTTTTTTGGATTGTCAATCAATATATGATTTGATCCCTCACCCACTTCACCGGAAGACGTAAATGTCTATTATCAGTAAACAATCAATATGGGTAGGCTTATCGCCATGGCCACTTCCATTGCAGGATTTTATTTATCTGGCTTTGACCAATTTTGCTTAAGAATTGCAAGGATGCCAAAAACAGTAGACGTTGATTTTTATTCCTCGCCTCTCTCACTGGTTTGATCTTAGGATCTTCCTTCCATGTAAAATCATTTTTTGCATTTCAATCACACATGTAAATTTATGTATTGTACGGATGACAAATAATATAATACTCCCTCTGTTCCGATTTACTTGACGTTGTAGAGTTTTTCACGGAGATTAAGAAATATCAAAGAGGGTAAAATCTTTCTAATAATACCCATATTAATTCCTACTTAAAGTGTTAAATAGCCTAGTTTTGTGTTTCTAGATTCTAGGAAAGTTATAAATCCCGTAACAATTACTTGAGATGTACTACCAAATATTCCAAGATTGAGTATATGTCCTCCATGGGGTATATTTAAAAATTAAAGTAATTTTTTGTGTTGATTACGATGAGTATTAATTCTCTGGTGTAAAGCAGGGGTAAATTAGAGAAAATTGGGGAAAAATACTAAAACTATCATCTAATTTGGAACACAAAAGAAACCCTAAAAAAACAAGTAAATTGGAACGGAGGGAGTATATATACATTTTACCCACTTAAATATTTCCGTATCCACTCCAATGTACGTATAAATATGGATGCAGAGTCGTAGACAGTGGTTGCATTCTTCATTTTGTTTTCATTTTTCCTTCTCTCTCCATTTGAATTATGGAGATCCATCTCAAGAAAAGAACCAAGTTGATGCATTTATTGAAAAAGATTTGCAGGATTAGAGTGAAGATTTTATGTAAAGAGCTTGAGAACCAAGAACTACGCCGCGAACGCGATAATCTGAAGAGGCAACTGGAATTGAAAACCCAAGAACTCGGCAGAATGAAAGGGAGTTTGATGCAGTAAGAAGGCAGTATGAATGGATTTGTATGCTCTCGCATTCCATAGAATTTATTCAGGGGAATGTTTCTGTTTTTACATCCATTTCTTTTGTTTTTTTCAGTTGGTTATGTAGTCTGTCTATCTGATGCTGAGACCAGATTTGTGTTTCATTTGGGAATAGAATCATCTCAATGAAGATAAGCAAATTTTTAGAGAAGCTGCCTTAATTTGTTTTAATGTTCTTCGCATTGTTGCATTGTCCTGCGGTTGTCAATTTAGAACCAGGAACCTAAGATTTTAGCTGCACTTTGTTCAAAGATTTGTCAGTTTTAATCCAACAAGTAATGCTTGTCAGATCCTGCAAATGATATGAAGGTTCTTTTATCAAACTTAGGTCTACATGAGAGCTACAGAAATAAAAATTCTTTGTAGGGAACTGATTTGGAGCTACAGATAGGATATATATACTAAGCTCTTTGTGATGTCTGGTACTCAATAAAAGCTCTCAGGAGATGGGATTTCAGTTCAAAAAAGAAGAATGTAATCTTGCTATGGTTGGTACATATGTAAGGGGAATTACACTTGCAAAGATACTACAATATTGTATCACTGTAAAGACACACTAGTACAGGACTACAAACCCTCGTCAACCAACCCTTTTCTTCAACTGTCGAGCAAAATAACGGGAAGCTAGAATTTCACTTTTGCGATCCTTGTCAACTTTTTTTGGAAGATCTGAGACACAATGTCCCTGAAAAGCGTCTTCTGGAGTTGCAAATCCACCACTAAGCTTGTTTACATCTACTTTCTTAAGTGGGTTAAGAGGCAAAATGCCTCAATTTCGACCATCACCTTGTCAAAATGCCCCGAACGTTAAAAAAAAAAGTCAAAATGCCCCAAAACGTTACTTTTCCCTTAAAAGAGATATATCTGGTCAAATCGGGGCATCTTGACTAGTCAACGCCCGAGTTAAATTTCAATTTTACCCTTGCTAATAATTCATGGTGACACGTGTTTATATCCTATGGACTCCAGATCACGAAGAAAATTAACGGACATAAGAGAACATTGGACAAGTGTCAGAACCTCATTTGCTCACGTGTGCATGATGAAATTACAATGTTTACCCTTTGATGACTCATCTATTGGTGTCACGTGGTTTGATATAAAACGGACATGTGTCAGTTTAGGACATGGTGTCATTTTGGTGCAAGTGTGAACCCGTACGTGTGTACAAAATGTCTTATCTTCTCTTCATCGAGTTTCATCCACAGAAACTCAAAACTTGAAAGAGAAAGTTATCCAGAGAGAGAGACGGATTTCGAGAGGGAGGGAGAATACTGAACTAAACTTAGAAGATCGAGAGAGATAGGTCGAGAGGTTGACAGTTCGAGAGAGATAGGTCGATAGAGAGACGGATCGAGATAGTTTGCTTCTTTTTAATGGTGTGAAGAACTGAACTATAAAATTTACTGAAAAAGGTAAGTAATCTAAATTCTTAATGGTTTCTTTACTTATGCTGATCGTTATTTAGACTTAGTATTTAGTATTTCCATAATCGTTGTTTTGAATCTATGCTTAAAAAAATTAGGGTTTATATAATTGGGAATTTCAATTTCTAAAATTAGGGTTTTTTTTTCCGTCAAACGGGTTTATAACTGATTAGGGTTATATTGTTCTGTGGTTCTGAATCTATGTTTATAGAATTAGGGTTTATAAAATTGAGAATTTCATTTTCTGAAGGGTTTGGATATACCAAAATTTTGTATTAGGGTTTATAAAATGTTGTTGCTATTTTGTTTATTTTTGTATTTGTAGTTTTGATCATGATTATTGATCTGTTTTATTTTGGTTTTTTTCAAGGTTTCAGAATGGCTATTGAAGATACGGATTTCTGGATAACTGATATAGGTGGGAGATTTAAGGACATGTATTTTTATGATTGTAAAGCTGGTACAAGTGGAGACAAATTCATGGCTATGATAAAGGAAAGGATGGTAAATGAACAGGGTATGGATCCTAATCTTGAGTTGTTTTTATTTAGTGATAACGATGGGAATGCATGGGATAAGTGTGAATCAGAAGATATGTTTATGTTTATGGGTAAAAATCGTTTCCGCCGATTTTGGTAAATTCGGTAGGTGAGTGAGAAACTGGTTTAAACCCTAAACAAATGTCTTTGCACGTGAGCACTTTCTAGATTCGAGAGATCAATGCTGTACAAGTCAGGCCCTAAACCAAGAAATGGTCGTTCCGGACTTGCTTGATCATGAAGTGGAGGAGAAGGGTTGATTTGGGGAGGGAAGAAAAGAAGGTGTTGAGACCAGAATAGTGCTCGGGAGAGTAGTGTCTCGACTTGTATCAGAAAGTGAAAACTTAGGAAGCTTGCAAGAGATGAAAGCTTTTTGGAGAGCTTGCAAAGTTGTCTTTTCTGAGAGTGTTGTATTTTTCTCCTGACCGAGACTTGTCGTCTGGTGGAAATAGGTAAGACCTATTTATACAAGTCGAGATTGAAACGTACCCTGGCCTCATGAAGGAAGAGAGTAAAGGGTGAAATAATGGGAGAAGGTGGTAACCGCATGGTGTTTATGGGTGAAAACCTTTTCACCATTATTTCCTCATTTATTTGACCGCTTTATTCATATTCACTCTTTCTTAATTTGAGCGTAGTGTACGCTGCATGTTGTGACCGCCTAACCAAGACCCTGGAAAGCATCCCCGGTTTGTGTTGATGTCTCGAGTGTTGGTTGCACCTTGAGTGCAAGTGGCGCTGCTAGTGGCGCGTGTGGCATGTGCCAATGGCATGTACGGAATGCCTTTGTTGCGGGTTGCACCTTGAGTGCAAGTGGAAATGCCAGAGCTGCTAGTGGCGTGTGTGGCATGTGCCAATGGCATGTGCGAAATGCCTTGGTGGTAGGTTGTAGGTTGAGTGTTAGTGGCAATGCCAGAGCTGCTAGTGGCGTGTTTGGCATGTGCCAATGGCGTGTGCGAAATGCCTTGGTGGTAGGTTGCATGGTTTGCAAGTTAGGCTACCAGCGTGGGTTTTGGCATGTGTCAATGGCACGTACGGCAAAGTTGGCCTAGGTTACATAGCTTGCAAGTTAGGCTACCAGTGTGCGTGTTTGGCATGTGTCAATGGCACGCATGGCCATTAGGGTTACGTCCTGGTAAGAAAAGCTACCAGCAATGCATGTTGGCATGTGCCAATGGCATGCGTGGCCAATTTGGGTCACGACCTGGTAGGAAAAGCTACCATCGGCGTGTTGGCATGTGCCAATGGCATGCGTGGCCAATTTGGGTCACGACACAGTAGGAAAAGCTACCCGAGTGGCGTGTTGGCATGTGCCAATGGCATGTGTGGCCAATTTGGGTCACGACCTGGTAGGAAAAGCTACCAGCGATGCGTGTTGGCATGTTTCAATGGCATGCGTGGCCAATTTGGGTCAAGACCTGGTAGGAAAATCTACCAGCGAGCGTGTTGGCATGTGCCAATGGCATGCTCGGCCATTAGGGTCACGCCCGGTGAGAAAAGCTACCGTGAGCGTGTTGGCATGTGCCAATGGCATGCGTGGCCAATTTGGGTCACGACACAGTAGAAAAAGCTACCATCGAGCGTGTTGGCATGTGCCAATGGCATGCGTGGCCAATTTGGGTCACGACCCGGTAGGAAAAGCTACCAGCGAGCATGTTGGCATGTTCCAATGGCATGATCAGCCATTAGGGCCACGTCCTGGTGAAAAAAGCTACCAGCGAGCGTGTTGGCATGTGCCAATGGCATGCGTGGCCAATTTGGCCTAGGTTGCACGGTTTGCAAGCCTAGGTGCGGCGCTACTTTGGCATGGCGCATCTAGGGCCAAGGTAAGGGTGTTTGGCTTGGCGTGGCGTGACCCGGGCGTAGCTAGGGCCAAGCGAGTGTGTTTGGCATGGCGCGTCTAGCTTTGGCAAGGTGTGGTTTTGCATGATTTGCCATTGGCACGGAGGTGCGGCTAGCATGGTTGGCATGCTTTGGCCCGTTTGGTGTGGCTGGCATGATTTTCCATTGCACAGAGGTGCGGCTAGCTTGGGCTAGGTGTGGCTGGCATGATTTTCCATTGGCACGGAGGTGTGGCTAGCATGGTTGGCATGCTTTGGCGTGTTTGGTGTGGTGGCATGATTTGCCATTGGCACGAGAGGTGCGGCTAGCTTGGGCTAGGTGTGGCTGACATGATTTTCCATTGGCACGGAGGTGTGGCTAGCATGGTTGGCATGCTTTGGCGCGTTTGGTGTGACTAGCATAGCTAGGGCCAAGGCAGAGTGCGTTTGGCATGGCGCGGCTAGCTTGGGCTAGGTGTGGCTGGCATGATTTGCCATTGGCACGGAGGTGCGGCTAGCATGGTTGGCATGCTTTGGCGCATTTGGTGTGACTAGCATAGCTAGGGCCAAGACAGAGTGCGTTTGGCATGGTGCGGCTAGCTTGGGCTAGGTGTGGCTGGCATGATTTGCCTTTGGCACGGAGGGGAATTAGGGTTTTGTTCGTTGTAACCCTAATTTGAAAAAATACCCCTATTAATTACTGACTACATGCATTAAATGTTCTAATAAATGTGTCATCGGTGACATTAGGTTATTTGGGGTTTTACGATTTTACCCTTTGTTTAAAATCCACCATCAACATTAAGTCCCCTGCTTAGCTCGGAACAGGAGCTTTGTTGCGAGGTAAGCATAAGATGGTGACAAACTATCAACAGCAAATCGTAAAGAGAATTGAAGAGGCTTGTCTGACCTTTTTATAAATAGGATTTGGAATCCTTGCCTCTGGCAGTTTGCGCAAATCGGGGGAGGGTCGGGCACAATTGGGAAGTCGGCGTCATTGAGAGGTAGGAAGTCAGGCGGCATTGAGAGGTTGACACGAGTTGGGAAACTGAGCGTGCTAGCTGGCGGGACCGGCGCAAAGTGGGAATCTAATCGCGCTAGCTAGTGGGACCGGCGCAAGGTGGGGAAGCTGAGCGCTCTAGCTGGCGGGACCGGCGCAAAGTGGGAAGCTGATCGTGCTAGTTGGCGTGACTTGGGCGGCGTTGGGAAGTTGGGCGCAATTGGTGGGACCGGTGCAACTTGGACGACGTTGGGAAGTTGGGCGCAATTGGTGGGACCGGTGCTACTTGGGCAACGTTGGGAAGTTGGGCGCCCTTGTGGGCCGTTCTTATATGCACGATTTTGGTATAGGGAAATCCTTCCTATTTCAGAATCTCACGCCCATATATATAAAATCCCTTTCTCTCATCTTTGTTCTTTCATCTTTTCATACTAGCGGCAGAGTCGAAAAGAAAAACCTAGGTTTCCGTGTGTATGTCTTCCAAAGACTTCTCTTGTTTCCCCTTTTCATGTAGGTGCAAACCCTAAAAGTAGGCGTTTTATAATCCTTGCAACGATATTGCGCATATGATTTCTTGGCGTGCTTCTTATAGAAAATATTGTATATATGCACCCAAGGGAAATATCGTATATATGATTCGAACCCGTAGAAAACGCTCCATATATAATTTTAAACCGAAGAAGGATACCATAGACGCATTCGAGCCCGTAGAAAATACCGCGTATATAGTCTTGAACCCGAAGAAGGATCTGCGGACGCACTTGAGCCCGTATAAAATACTGCGTATATAATTTTTTGAACCCGAAGAAGATCTGCGTGTGCATTTTCGAACCCGTAGAGAATCTCGTATATGTGCTTCATATGACTTCGAACCCATAGGAAATATTGCATATATGAATTTTGGACTTGAAGAAAATACTGCGCGGGCAGTTTTGAACCCGTAGAAAAATGCTCCATATATAATTTTGAACCCGAAGAATGATACCATAGACGCATTCGAGCCCGTAGAAAATACTGCATATATAGTCTTGAACCCGAAGAAGGATACTGCAGACGCACTTGAGCCCGTATAAAATACTGCGTATATAATTTTTGAACCCACGAAGAAGATCTTTGCGTGTGCATTTTCGAACCCGTAGAGAATACGTATATGTGCTTCATATGACTTCGAACCCATAGGAAATATTGCATATATGAATTTCGGACCTGAAGAAAATACTGCGCGGGCAGTTTTGAACCCATAGAAAAATGCTCCATATATAATTTTAAATCCTAAGAAGGATATTATAGACGCATTCGAGCCCGTAGAAAATACTGCGTATATAATTTTGAACCCTGTAGAAAATACTGCGTGTGCAGTTTTGAACCCGTAGAGAATACACCCTCTCTTTTTTTTTTTTTTTTTTTTTTTTGGTTTTCCTTTTGTTGAGTGCGGTTATGTGTCAGGGAGATAATTTCTTCTTTCTCCGTGTGCAGATATCTTGTTAATAAGCTGTTATGAAGAAATCCGACAAGATGTTACCTGAACAAAATTTCGCCTCATCGAAGGATGTTCATAGTTCCAAACCAAACACGGATGATGAATTCTTTGCTAGACCCCTCGCCCCTGCTCGGATGAATCACCCGGGTTTCGTGCCAATTTTGTTAACCGGTGGTGAAGATGAAAAGAAGACACGTTCGGTTCGCCCGAAGAGAGAACACCATACTGTTTCTGTCTTCATAAAGGGTATATTCTTATTCCAACATTGATTTCAGGATGTGTCAAAGCCCATTGCGTTATTTTGATAGATTGGTTGAGTTCATGGTGAGTAGGGAGCACATAAATACCAACTTGACTCGAGCGCGGATTATTGATGCCGTCGAGCTTGATAAATCTCCAGATTAGGAAGGATATCCGGGCTTGGTTGCTTTCATCTCCGAGATGGTGTTCGGACACCAATACGATCATATGTAGATGGGGTGAAATAACTTTCTCCTTGGAGAGTGTGGCTCTCTTCTGAATCTTCGTAGAAGGGAATCTTAATATCCGATTGTCCGAAGGTGAGGAGAAGATGCGGGAAGACCTTGCCACTAAGTTGGGAGATTACGCTCGAAAAGACTCCATTGCGAAGTCGAAGGATTAAATCGGAAAGAGGATAAAAGGTGCTTTTACAGCTGGTGGATATCTCAATGGTTTCGGACGAGTTTGGAACCTAAACGAAAAGAAATGATCTTCATGTTGCGGCATTTTTGGCTCTCTGATTGTCTAGAGACATTTTTGATGACGGTTCTGGTAAGAAGGAAATATGACCAGAGTTGCTAGTGATTGATGTGAAGTTAGCAAAAGGTGAAGTTCTTCCCATTGGCAAACTATTCCTTGGTTCCCTGTATGTGCATCTGGATCACCTAGTTGCGAACATGCGAGTTTCGAATGGTTTCGTGAAAGTGGATTCATATGTGCACGTTGTTTTCCGCAAGCCTCGGCTATGGGAGCACTTTGAGAAGTATGCTTCAAAACCGTTGCCTTCGATTCCGCGAGTTAGGGCGGCTCCCGAATTCTTCGATGGGTGAACAAGCGTCCAAGAGTTGGCATGAGCTTGGTTAGTCTTCTCGATAAGTCGCATGAAATCGATTTTTCGCCCATGGGAGCCTGGTCCATAGGTCGGTTACTCAAATTGACACCTTTGCTTCTCGCTCCGATCATGTCTTTATCTTCGGCCGCAACTTGAGTGTTGGTGAAAACTTGTTTATTCAAAGTCGCATGTCCGGTATATGCCGTCTTTTTCTTCATGGGGTCTTTCCTAATAGTTGCTTACAATATTGACCGTCTTTGCTCGTCACATGGGTTTCGATCAAGGGTGCATCTTGCTTACCACGGTGGTGGTTCTTAAGGATTTATTGCATGCCGCCCTCAATGCCAGTGCCCTTGAGCGGCTATCCGCCTTCCCTTCTTTGACGGGAAGAGTAACTTCGACGACTTTTGGCTATAATGAGTTCAGTACGATGAGTTCACTATGATCCAAGATTTTGTAAATAACGTGGTGGAGAATGTTCGTTGTAAACCTTCCCAGCAGATTTTGAAGAAGTATCCAATGTTGATAGATCCCAAGCGAAAGTTGCGACAACTCGGAAAGTCCCAGTGCAAAGGAACAGAGAACAAAGAATCGTGCTAGCGGGTTCCGAGCGGTTTCAAAAGATCCTCCCCGGCTCTCGTGTATTTCAGTTCTTCCAATAACCAGGTATGTGTCGCCTCCTCGTTGGTTTGTCTCAAAACACGTGAATTTCTGCTGAAAACATGTCTTGTTTCTTCCAGGCCGGTAGTGTTAATGCTTTATTTGCCCTTGCACGTTGTCAAGAGACGGCAATTTCTTGAAGAATTGGGCAGACCGAGCCTCCTCATAGCGGTGATGATTCAGAGAAAGAAGAAAGTTCGACAAGTGAGAGTGATTCCTCTGGCAGCACTGGTTCTTTTTCGGGAAGTGGTTCGGTGAGTTTCGCGCTTCTTTTTATTTCTTCTTCCGTTTCTTCTTTTGAAAAATGTCTAACTCAAGTTCGCAGGAGGAATCCGGTTCGGAGGACGATTCTGGGGTGGAGCCACACGAAAACTTGCCTTTGGTGACCACCGTCGGTGACTTGGAGATGGGAGTTAGCCAATTGCCAGGCATAGATATGGTTCAAACGGTGGATGATTCTCTGATGGTTGCTGCCGTAGACATGGAAGAAGACCTTTGAAGTCGTGAAGCCGCAGGGCGCCATTTTGATCCCCCCGTACTTGGTTCCTTATCCAGTGTCATGTCTTGGTTGGCGGTTTCAGCGTCTTTGGCTAAGTATGAGGCGTTGTACACCAAGATATCCGGGAAAAGTACGGACATATGGCCACAACCAAGAAGGTCACTAGTCGATTTGCTTGTTTGGTTAAGCGTGTGGAAGAGGCTTTATATTCCATCGAGGATATGCGTGAGGTGACTGACCAAACCGTTTCGAAGACGTTATTTCCGACCGGGAGCACCATCGCGGCGTGTGCGTAGAAAAGGAGTTCAACGCTTCGTGGTTTGTCGAAGGCCTTCTTTGAGATCCGGAAGTCGAAAGATGCAAGCAATCGAAAGCCTTCTGCAGAGGAGATTGCACGACGGAGGAGGTAGAACTCGAAAAGCTTTCCAAGATGTTAACTATAAAGAGAGCGGCTCTTGAAGATGCAAAGTTGACTTTCTCCAAGAAGAGCATACCTCTGTTGGATGATTTTCCTTGAATGTTTCTCTGTTAAACTTTCATTTAGGTTCTTCTTCTTTTTTTTTTTTTTTTTTTTTTTTTTTTGAAAAAACATACTGGATGTCTGGTTCTAAGTTCGTAGGTTTTGATAGACTTGTTTGGTAGCTTTTGAGGATATTGGATTATTTCAGGATGAATGGTTTTGATAATATAACTATGATTATGTTTTGTGAAAGGAATATTGCTTTTATGAAAGTGTGTGCTAGCAATAGGCACAAGACACAGTAGTATGACGGTTTTATTAAGAAGAGTTAATTAGTGTTTGGGTCGTAGATTTTGGTATGTCTTAGGATTTGGGTCCTAAGTTTGTCCAGTTTTGAGTTTGGGTCGTTGACCTGTTAGTCAGCTAGATTTTCTGGTCAAGCCATCGAGAAATTGAACGTCCGTTAAAGCTAAAATTTAAAAATGAAAGGTTGAGAGTGTGTTGCCGCATAAACTTCTCTTTAGGGTTCTTTCTTCACCACCTTCATCATCAGCTCCACCTTCTTCTCATCATCATCATAAACTGTATCAGCAATGCCTTTAGGAGCAATCCTAGCCAAGTAAGATCAGTTAGACAGTAACCTATACAAGATTCCTCCCATAAGCAATTCTTCCCATTTCAGTATATCCCACAACCACAAAAGTTTAGTCGGTGCCGATGGAATAAATCTTTCTCATCAGTAATATTAGAATCTCAATAAGACTTAATAGCCTCTGTGTTCTAATTGGGTCTTCCTAATATCAGAAAAATCATCGATTTCAAGCAAAAAAACTTTCATCACAAAAAATCATGGTGTTCTTCTTAGAATCTCGCCTAAAATCCCCGAGAAATTATCTCTTATCAACAAATCACCATAAATCGGGGCGGTGAGTTAGGGTTATTTTTACGAATTAATCACATCCAAAATGAATATTTTGGATACTGAACTCACTACTTCTATTCCTAATGTAACAAATGATGAAGATAAAGATAGTGATTCAACAATTACTTCCACTGATTCTAGGTTTGCAGTCATGGGCATCAACAATTAGATGGTTTTTTTTTTTTTGGAATTCATTTTTGTAACTGAAATCAGGGCCGAGTTGATTTTTGGATGGTTAATTGGAAAAAAAATTTACTGATTCACTAAATATTTTTGTGTTCTTAACCTTGATTAAGCTTCGAATCAGTTTCTGAAAAAATCTCAATCTATCGGTTTGGTAGATGTTAACAGATACTAACGATTTGACCATTTGACTTGTATGACTAACGGGTCAATGACCCAAACAATAAAACGGACAAACTTAGGACCCAAACTCAAAGAGATACCAAAATCTGGGACCCAAATACTAATTAACTCTATTAAGAACCTAAAAACAGATTGTATATCTTGCCCAGTATAAATTTACTCACTCCATAGGTTTTCGCGAACACGCCCCTCTCCATGTAAAAGGCGGCTTTCTTTGTAGCATCGCCAAAGAAGTCCTCAATCATTGGTAGCATCTTCAACGAGTCCCCGATTTTTGGGTATAGTTTTTTACAACCGGTAACCGGGTTGTCCGGCGGTTGAGTCGGATTGAGTCGCATTCCCCTATCATCTTGACATCTCGGGGTGAAGAACGAGATCGACGATCCCGATATTGAGCCGATAGGATCAATCCTCCCATTTGTGGTCGCCAATTGTTTATGGGTAAAAATCATTTCCGTGATTTTGGTAAATCGGTAGGTGAGTGAGAAACTGGTTTAAACCCTAAACAAATGTGCTACACGTGAGCACTTTCTAGATTCGAGAGATCAATCTCGTACAAGTCCGGCCTAAACCAAGAAATGGCTGATTCATGGACTTGCTTCGGTCCACAAAGTGGAGGAGAAGGGTTGATTTGGGGAGGGAAGCAAAGAAAGGTGTTGAGACCCGAATAATTACTGGGAGAGTGTCTGGCTTGTATCGAAAGTGAAAGCTTAGGAAGCTTCCAAGAGATGAAAGCTTTTTGGAGAGCTTGCAAAGTTGCCTTTTCTAAGAGTGTTGTATTTTTCTCCTAACCAAGACTTGTCGTCTGGTGGAAATAGGTAAGACCTATTTATACAAGTCGAGATTGAAACATACCATGGACTCATGAAGGAAGAGAGTAAAGGGTGAAATAATGGGAGGAGGTGGTAACTGCATGGTGTTTATGGGTGAAAACGTTTTCACCATTATTTCCTCATTTGTTTGACCGCTTTATTCCTATTCACGCTATCTTAATGTGTGAGCGTAGTGTACGCCGCATGCTGTATTGCCAAACCAAGACCACGGAAAGCATCCCCAGGTTTGTGTTGATGTCTCGATTGTTGGTTGCACCTTGAGTGCAAGTGGCGCTGCTAGTGGCGCGTGTGGCATGTGCCAATGGCATGTACGAAATGCCTTTGTTGCGGGTTGCACCTTCAGTGCAAGTGGCAATGCCACAGCTGCTAGTGGCGTGCCAATGGCATGTGCGAAATGCCTTGGTGGTAGGTTGTACGTTGAGTGTTAGTGGCAATGCCAGAGCTGCTAGTGGCGTGTTTGGCATGTGCCAATGGCGTGTGCGAAATGCCTTGGTGGTAGGTTGCACGGTTTGCAAGTTGGGCTACTAGCGTGGGTTTTAGCATGTGTCAATGGCACGTACGGCCAAGTTTGCCTAGGTTGCACGGCTTGCAAGTTAGGCTACCAGCGTGCGTGTTTGGCATGTGTCAATGGCACGCATGGCCATTAGGGATACGTCCTGGTAAAAAAAGCTACCAGCGATGCATGTTGGCATGTGCCAATGGCATGCTTGGCCAATTTGGGTCACGACCTGGTAGGAAAAGCTACCAGCGAGCGTGTTGGCATGTCAATGGCATGTGTGGCCAATTTGGGTCACGGCCGGGTAGGAAAAGCTACAGGCGATGCGTGTTGGCATGTGCCAATGGCATGCGTGGCCAATTTGGGTCACGACACTGGTAGGAAAATCTACCCCGGCGACGTCTTGGCATATGCCAATGGCATGCTCGGCCATTAGGGTCACGCCCAGTCGAAAAGCTACCAGTGAGCGTGTTGGCATGTGCCAATGGCATGCGTGGTTAATTTGGGTCACGACTGGTAGGAAAAGCTACCAACAGCGTGTTGGCATGTGCCAATGGCATGCGTGGCTAATTTAGGTCATTTGCAGTAGGGAAAAGCTACCGGCGAGCGTGTTGGCATGTGCCAATGGCATGCTCGTCCATTAGGGACACGCCCTGGTGAAAAAGCTACCAGCGAGCGTGTTGGCATGTGCCAATGGCATGCGTGGACAATTTGGCCTAGGTTGCACGGTTTGCAAGCCTAGGTGCGGGCGCTACTTTGGCATGGCGCGGCTAGGGCCAAGGTAAGGGTGTTTGGCTTGGCGTGGCGTGACCAGAGTATTTAGGGCCAAGGCAGAGTGTGTTTGGCATGGCGCGGCTAGCTTGGGCGAGGTGTGGCTGGCATGATTTGTCATTGGCACGGAGGTGCGGCTAGCATGGTTGGCATGCTTTGGCGCGTTTGGTGTGGCTGGCATGATTTGCCATTGGCACAGAGGTGCGGCTAGCTTGGGCTAGGTGTGGCTAGCATGATTTGCCATTGGCACGGAGGTGCGGCTAGCATGGATGGCATGCTTTGGCGCGTTTGGTGTGGATGGCATGATTTGCCATTGGCACAGAGGTGCGGCTAGCTTGGGCTAGGTGTGGCTGGCATGAATTTCCACTGGCACGGAGGTGCGGCTAGCATGGTTGGCATGCTTTTGCGCGTTTGGTGTGACTAGCATAGCTAGGGCCAAGGCAAAGTGCGTTTGGCATGGCGCGGCTAGCTTGGGCTAGGTGTGGCTGGCATGATTTTCCATTGGCACGGAGGTGCGGCTAGCATGGTTGGCATGCTTCGGCGCGTTTGGTGTGACTAGCATAGCTAGGGCCAAGGCAGAGTGCGTTTGGCATGGCGCGGCTAGCTTGGGCTAACGTGTGGCTAGCATGATTTGCCATTGGCACGCGAGGGGAATTAGGTTTTGTTCGTTGTAACCCTAATTTGAAAAAATCCCCTATTAATTACTCACTACATGCATTAAATGTTCTAATAAATGTGTCATCGGTGACATTAGGTTATTTGGGGTTTTACGATTTTACCCTTTGTTTAAAATCCACCATCAACAGATTCATTCATTCTGGAAAGTGGGAAACCAAATAAAAGCAATTTTGTAAGATTGTGGATTACTCCAATTATTCCTACAACAGTAGAATGGGGTTTTTGTTGTGATACTGCTAGTGCTAGTGGGATTAGTTGTATGACTGGGGTGATAAGTCCAGTGAAGAAGAAATTAGCTAGTAAAAGGGTTGAGGTTAGGAGGAGTCCAAGACTTAATAAACAAGATAACAACCATGTTAAGAAGCCTAATATGAGACCAACAAGACTTGATTTTGTGCATGAAGAGCAAGATGTTCCAACACAAGCATCTGTTGCATACAACCAAGAACAAGGGTATGAAAATGACCAGGTGAATTTGCCTAATGTACATACAGATGAGTGTCATCCTGATGATAGGCCTGAGTTTCTGTTTAAGGAACATGCAGATGAAGATGCATAGGAGGGTGAAGATGAAAGTGAAGATGAAAAAATACAAGAAAAGTTCATTTATGAAGATTGGGTTTCTATGTGTGCTAGAGGTATAGATGTTGGTAATGAGCCTGATGATTGTAATAAAGATTTCAATCAAGGTGGTTATTATGAGGAGCAGAATGCACTAGTGAATGAAACTTCACATGATTTGGTTCCCATATATGATGTCACCCAAGAGGATGAAACTAAGTGGCAACAAGACTTTGGACAACATTTAAAGGAACAAGAAAGACTGGAAATGATAAATGAAAACATTCCTGAAATTGAACCTAGGGAAATAAGTTCTGGTATGGCTTTTGGATCCATAGAAGCTTATAGAGATCATTTAAAGGGAATATTTAGTGTTGAAACATAGGGATTTTAAAGTGAAGAAGGGAGATAGGACTAGACATTATGCATATGTGAACAAGGTTTCCCAAGGATATGAATGGAAAGTGAATGCAAGACTGTGTCCAAAGGAAGGAACAATCACAGTAAGAGAGTGTAACATGAAACACACTTGTAAAAATCTTAATGCAAACCACATCAGAAAATGCAATGCAAAATTTGTAGCTAAGTATTTGTTGAAGACTATGGATGTGGGTTCACCAAAGAGACAAGGCAAGAGCATATAGCCAAGAAGATCATTAGTCCCAAGTTGCAAACTGACATACCATATTGGGTTGCCAATGATGCAAGAGTATGTTTCTAATGCTTGTCTCAGTTTTTTATGGTTAGTTTAACTTGTTGTATGTAGGAAATGTTAATATTTGGTTTGTTTGTGTACACGGAAATATGTTTTAGCATAGTTGAAGGGAACTTTTGAGAATTATTACACAAAAGCACCGCAACTGCTCACAGCTGCTACTTCTTTGAACCTAAACAGCATAGGTCATTTCAATTGGACCAAAGAGGGTGAAGATAACAGATTTGAGTCTGTCATTTTAGCCTATGATGCACAGATAAAGGGTTTTTTGAATGGTTGTAGAAAGGTAATTGGCTTAGATGGAGCTCACCTAAATGGTAAGATAAGTGGTGCAATGCTTTCAGCCACTGGTATAGATGGTCAAAATGGGGCATTTCCAATTTGGGTGATGATTACTACAAGTGAAACTGAAGAAAACTGGTTCCTGATGTTGAAAGAATTGAGGAAAAGGATTCCAGATATGGATTGACTTACCTTTATTTTTGACAGAATGAAGGGCATACTTGAATAGTTAAAAGGTTGTTTCCTTTGGCCAATCATAGATACTGCCTAAGGTAAATGCATTTTGTATTTTTATTTCCTTATTCACACATTTGTAATTGTATCTCTGTTAATGTTTGGCTTGTTTTTTTTCTTCAGGCATCTATACTTGAATTTCATGACCAAGGGATTCAGGAATCCAAGACTAACATACCTTCTTTGGCAGGCTGCCAAGGCATACAAGTATAAACACTGGGAGGTAATGTATGTATGATGTTTCAATATAATGAATGAACTGTCATCTCTCAATAGTAATGAATGAATTGTCATGTTTTTAGTTAAATGATTTAAGTTAGATACTCTACACATTTTCTAGGATGCCATGCAAGAAATGGCAGGGATAGATCCCAAAGCATACCAGTACCTGATTGATGTAGAGCCAAAGTCTTGGGCAAGATCATGGTTTCCTCATGATGTTGCTTGTGAACACATCTACTCCAACTTTTCAGAAAGTTTTAATAACATGGACCTCAAGATCAGAGACAAGCCTCTCACTCAGTTGGTTGATATGTACACACACTTGGTGATGGTGTTGTTTTCAAATAGAAGAAAGATTGCTTCAACTTGGCAATTGGGTGATATTGTTCCTGCTGGAAAGGATCTCATTGAGGTGATGTCCAATCTTAGAGGTAACTATGAGTATGATCCTTCAAGAGTCAGTGCAATGAGGTGACCAACAAAGCTACTGGAAAAGTTTTTGTGGTAAAAGTAGAACAACAAACTTGTACATGTAAGTGGCCGTTGAGGCAGTTCCCTTGCCTACATGTTGTAAAAGCCTTGTTCCCTTTGAATCCTGATTGGACCCATTAAGTAAATTTACATCAATAATGTTGTTTTGGTTTGCTTGTTTAAATTAAATACTGATTTACACCTAAATATGGTTATGCATTAAATGAATGATGAGCATTGCATCAATAATGTGCAGGTACTGCAGTAAATACTACACTGTGGACTACATCAAACCATTCAAAATACGAACACATAGGATTAGAACAAGAAAAGAATTTCTTCCGTGAATTGACACCATCTTTAACCTTTAAAAGCTTTCGAATTCCATTACAAGGAACTAGTTTACACCGTGAGTAAATCCAAGGACAATCCATGGATTCATGAATTTTTTCGCTACACATTTCACATTCCTGCATTTTAATGCTCGAGCTAGTAGCCATTAAAGTTGATGAAGAAACAACCCAATCCCTTGCTAAATATGTTCTGTCACCACACTATATAAGAGTCATTTTCTGGAAAAAAAATGGTCGTTATACCAAAGGTCGAGATCTGTCACCGTCCGTTTTATTACCTGGGCACGTGTCATAATCTAATCATTTTGGACACTGTGGGAATTTTCTAATATTTGAGGGCTAAGTTGGTAAAATTCCCTGACACGCAACGAATCTAGACGCGAAGGACATTAATGTAAAAATCCTACACGTGCGGGTACACATGTGTGCGTTCTTGACCAATTAACTCTGTCTAACTGGGAAAGTAACGTTCGGGGCATTTTGACTTTTTTTATTAACGTTCGGGGCATTTTGACAAGGTGATAGTCGAAATTGGGGCATTTTGCCTCTTAGCTCTTCTTAAGTTTCTGTAAAATTGGCTTGGATTACAAAGATAAATACTTCACATTTTGCCGCTACTGAATTTATTAGCTTCTTATTCTTCGTAATACATTCAGAAGGCTTAGGTTATAACGTTTCTGTTCTTTGAGTACAAAGTTTATTGTTTGCACAATGAAGTTTCAATTTGTTGATCTTATTGATTCTCTTTTAATATTTATATATGAATTTTGGTTACCTAAACCTAATTAGAGTATTACACGTAGACTTGAACAGACCCATCGGGTCACCAAGACTACTTGTGGGCTGATGCTGTGCCTCGTCTCACGGGCCATTTAGTATTCTTATAAGGCTTTAGGGTTCAATAAGAATCTTATTACCTTCCTTACTAAAAAGTAAAAACCATCTCCTGCCTTTCTCAAGCACTTACGGCGGCGCATAGCTATATTCTCCTGCGTTTCTCCATTAACCGTCTCTTCATTATCGCCGCCGCCGCCACCACCACCACCACTATTATCTTCAGTACCACCGCCACCACCATCATTACCGATTAATGAATGGGTTATCTTTCTTTATAATAATAGACCCCCAAATCGCCACATGTCGACGGCACAATTACTCTTGATTTTGGTGAAGCCACCTAAGCACTAACTATCCCTGTCACCGCTCTTTGATTGGCTCTCCTATAAGACAAAATCCAGTAGGCAATCACAACAGTCACTTAATGCATAAATGACACAACAGGTAACAACAAGTCTCCAACCGTCAGTTAAAAAAGGTACTTCAAATGTCTAAATAGATGACATAACCCTTCAGCCCCAACAGTTGCAAGCACTTTTTCAACCGATGCAATCTTAATTGTATCACATAAACGCACCATCAACAGTTGCCTTATCAGCTATACATAACCTCCCAATCAATCATCAAACAATTTCTTCTTATATAAAGGAGGATCTTTATGCTGATGTGGCCGCACCACTATCACTTTGGAATGTTCTTATGCCACATCACGTTATACTTACATGTCAGCGCCATATCATCTTACAGAACTCTTGACGATTAGCACACGCCTCTTTGTATTTTGGGGTGTGAAATTGATTCCCGTATGTTTTGCCAAATGGTACATTCAGTTGAGACACCTTTTCACCAGGTGAGTCCAAAGTTAAAAGAAATGACACCTCACTTACCAAAAGACATGTTTCTTCATATGTATAAAAGACATTGAAGTTCGGTGCTGGGGTGCTTCTTTTGGTAGAGACTAGAGAATGAGAGGCATGCCTATTAGAAAATGAACAGTTACATTTCATTCTTTTCGTTGAAATTTAACACAAAGAGGCATTAATTTGTGCCATCTTTGATCTTTATGTATCTCCCACTAAAGAATCTCATTTTTGGTTGGTTATATGATCGGTAAGAAGTTAATATACTTTGATTCTTACCGTGAAATCACATAGCTTCGAATGACCTTGGTCCATTTGGAAGAGGGGAAACTTCAACAAAACTCAATGAGAGGCATATCTTTTGGAGGAAGATAACCAGATGAAAACCGTGTTATTTCTTTTCTTTTGATTCCCTGAAGTTTTAAATATGAGATTTGATCCGAAGAACCATTAATTTGTGCCATCTTTGATCTTTCAGCTTATCCTTATGCATCCCCCACTAAAGATTCTCAGTTTTTGTTGCTTACTTATTTTTGGAGATATGGCCGGTAAGAAATTAACGTACTTCTTACCGTGAAATAACATACCTTTGAAATACTAATGACATAGGATTTATCAGGCGGTTACTTCTATAATATATGTTATTCGGCATGCATTCTTCCGTTGAAAGAAGAAAAACAAAGTGTACGTTCAAACAAGAGGTGAAATCTATTTAACGATTTTGTTGATCTATCGTGCAAATAGGAGTTCGCTCATCAATTTTTTGGTTGTGAATTAAATGCAGATACAGAAGGGAATTCATAGTTTAATGTCGCGTACACCTTTGGAATATAGGGAAGTATAAAGGTGATAATGAGACAATTCCATAATGCAATTGGAATGTTCGAAGAGATTACAAGGGAATAGGTTATACAAAGTATAATCTAATTGGAGTACTACCTTTATAACCTAACAATGGTGAGTGACGTTTATTCTAGATAAGGAATGGCCACGTTTACATATCCTTTTACACACCTCGCATAATTGGGAATATTTGTTTTGTTTACCTCTGTTGTTTAAATGTTAATCCATTTCCTCCATTTTTATTGCAGATATATGAGTATGAAGACAAAATTTGTAACCTTGATGCTAGATGATGCTCGAAAAAAAATGCCAAAGTTATGGAACTTGGAAGAAGTATTCTATATGGAAAATGGGTATCTAATATCTACGTAGATCCAAGGGAGTAATTGCAAAATTCGAATTTTTGATTCACTGAAAATAAATGAGGGCCTGAATTTCCATTTATCGATCAAACTGCTTACTTATATTGAACGAGTGATAGATTTGATCAATGCAAGATGTAGCTTTTAGAGATTTGGTAGACATAATCCCAAATTGTACCTCTGTCACAGAATAACTAAAGAGTACTTAAGTTAAACATGTCTTCATGATATCATAAATTCTTCGTTCCATGCATGATGACAGGTTGATGAATCAATTTAGTACTCAATTATGGTAAATTTCAGTTAGTACATTTTGGAAAAGTTCAAATCTTCTGATTTATTTGGGCCTTTTAGATTTCAATTGAAACCTGTGGTAACATATATTTTAGAAGGTATTAGCATATCAATGGGTTACTGTTTAGGTTGCCAGTATTCTCCAAATATTGTTTAGAGGAAATCTAAAGAAATGGATAAACAAAAATGTGCAACAATGCAGTGAGTAGAGTGAGTATTCTCAAATGAGTATCCTTGAAGGTTATGATAGAAGACGGCTTTAAGGTGCATTTTTAAACATATTTAATATTTATGTGCAACGGAGTGCGGAGATTTAGTATGACGTTTATACTGAACACATTATTGAGAGGGTACCAGACGGGTACTTTGGTTATTGTTACAACTGATATTTTTGTATTTCTCAATCTGCCAAAGGATAAAGAACCTGTATCTAATGGTGATCAGAGATGAATACATATATGGAATATTAAACCGACATTGATACAAATATAAAGATTATAATAGGATTAGAGAGGTTTCTGCATGAGGGACTGAAAAAAGTGGGGAAAATAGATTTTTTGGCATGATGTTTCCCTAATCTTTCTAGAGAGCCATTATCTATTCCATTTTGACTTGAATGATGCAGGTATGTCCCTAACGGTGAATTTATCACTTTGATGAGCCATGATTTATCATTCGCTAGATGCGGTAATAGTATGCAACTGTTAACCACACTAAATTGATATGTGTTGATAGAACGTGAGCTTTTAATCCTGAAATTCCCGGTGCATATGCACCGGGTAAGATGCTTGTAATATGAAAAATGGTTAGATTTGGATATTAATTCGGTATAAGCGGACTTGGAAATGTGGTTTTCATACAAAGGAAGTCGGGGACCTGCATTGCTGAGGGTAAGCGTCAGACAAGTACTAAAATTGGTTTCAAATTTGAGTTTTATTCCTCATCAAGTTCACTCGGCACATTCGTGAGTTGTTCCTCAGTTTTATTTTATTTTTGATGAATTAATAATGTTAGAATAATAAGAGGGTTGTAGTGAATAGTGATTTATTTTTGGTTATGGAATCTGTTTAGTAATTTGTTGGATTATAAACAGATGTACCCCTATTATTACACCCGATTTAAAAATGTACCCCCGTTTTTTTGGCATTTACAAATATACACCTGTTGGATGATTTCCATCCAAATCTGTTTGTTTGGTCAATTTCTCGTGAGAAAAGTTAATGTCAGGTTGACTGAGATGAGAAATTGAAATAGCAGATTATAGTTTTACCCTTCAATACGTGGCGAAATCTTGTATGAATTTGGACTCTTTGGAGAAATTGGAGGGCTGTGATTTGATTTCGGGGAATAGTTATTAACGCAAGCTAAATCCGTTCCTCTCTGTTAGTTTTTCTCACAAGGTCTGTGATTTGATGTTGGGACACGCTATCTTTGTTCATCTTCTCTATCTCTGTTCTTCATGTTGTTCTGGTAGCAATGGCGATAACCATATTCTTATTAACAATAGCATCACTGACTATTTGGTTCACTTTTCTCTTTTATTGTTGTTCAAAAGTTACAAACTAAGACAATGACGAAGACAGGGAGATGATGATAATAAATTCGCAAGAGGGATTGAGTTAAGGATTTTGTTAACTCACCAAAGGTAAAATTTGGGTTTGAATCATATTTTTATTTCGTTAAATATGCAATCTTAATTTTTGAAATTCAAAACTAGGGTTTATGTTGTATTCAAAGTTAAGAGGAAATTTTTACTCTTTTTGTATTGAATTTATTTTGTTATTTCTTATAATTGTATTGGATTGATGAATTCAAATGGGATACAATTTAGCTTGCAGCAAAGATATGAAGCTATAAAAAGGGTACGACACCAGTAACAAGCTATCCTCTCTTCTGCCCACCAGATGTTCGAACAAATTCATGAACCCCCTACCAGCATCACAACTAAGATTTCCCTAATATGATGAACATAGGTGGTTGATGGGTGTTTGAGAATTATGAATCGTTACAAAAAATGGATTTGTTATTATTGACCGTGTTCTTTGCATATATAGTCAATTGTTGAGTGACAACAAAATTGAACTTTTTTAGCAACAACAAAATTGGATTCTTAGGAAACCCTATGTGGTTAGGACATATTTCAATAATTATGATGGGTTGCATTTTACTCTACTTTTCGATCGATAATTGTTGAGGTGGTATATGAATCGTTCATGTGATTAATATTTTGATTATTTGAGGTCAAACATGGACATGGATAGCTCTGGTGGTGGTGGGTACTCATGAGTTTGCCTTACCGTATACACTTCATTTCTAAACTGCGTGCACTTCGATAACTATTGCCAATTGGCCATAGATAATTTCAGATGCTTCTTCTTAATACATCACACGGTGTCTCTTTATTCTGCTTTAATCTGTAGCACTATCACCTTTGCTGCAGTTCTTAATTTCTTTATCTTATATATTGGTATTTTGTGTTGAAGCAAGTCATCAATTTAGGTTCTGCTACCAGCCGAGTTCATAAGTTGTCAGTGCACCTTATTGGTAGTATAATAGACCGGTTACGTTTCCTAGTCGAAGAAAACTTTGCTTTGCTTACTATGGATCGAGAAAACCAACTTTTTTTTTTGTTTTATGCAGATGTTGAAGTTAATCCCAACACACGTACATAGTTTTGGAGTCCAGAGCACTGGCCAAAACATGTTCTTGTCAGATACACATGGTTAGCATCCTGATCCATTTCTGATGTCATGCACACCATACTTTGTTTTCTGTAACTCTTCGATGATATACATGAGATTTGTTATTTGCCAAAAATTTGTCCTTACAATCTCTGGATAAGTATGTCTATCTCATCTCAACCATCGTTGCCCTTGTAATTCAATCATCATTAAATGTTTAAGTTTAAGGTTTACCATTTACGTGAAAAATGTAGGTCTCTTTGTCTAGAGTTATGCATAATTTATGGTTAAGTATGTTCGTTTGTTTTCAGTGTTGGGAGATAGCAGAGTTTGTGTATCAGCATGGACTTGTGTGACTCTACTGTGAGTTAATTAACCCATATTCTCATTTTCGTTGCATTCACTAATGTGAATGAGGCTTGAGGTACAAATCCCACTAGTGGAGAACAAGGTTGCAGTTGTGAGACTCCCACAAACTTGGTAACTTTCTTTTCCTTATTTGCAGAATGCAATATTTCCTGGACTAAACTAATTTTTCGAGGAATAATCTGCTAAAAATTGCAGGTTCTTGTATCCAGCTCTTGGTTATTTTATTTGTGTGTATGATATTGGTGGTATCTCAGGAGCTCCTATCTCCCACGCTGGTTGCTTCTCATAGAAGTTCAGGGTAAAGCAACATTATAGCAAAACAACGAGATAACCATTGCAGGACTAAGCTAATCGAGAGGTCAACCGCCTGGTGATAAAGTATCTGAAATCCATTTTTTGAGTTCGATGATCAGACTACAGTTGTAACTTTGAAATAAAATTTATTATGGAATTTATAGATCACAAGTTTAGAGTGATTGTGAATGTGTTTTGATTGGAGTAATGAAATTGGGTGAAATTTACTTAATATTGTTTTGCGCATAATGTAGAATTATTATTTTCTTTATCTATTGTTTCAGCTAATTCTGTTCCATGTGGTTTTGATTTTGTCATCGAGATGTGGGACCACCTCTGAAGTGCCCCATATATATATATATATATATATATATATATATATATTGTGTACACAGTTGATGTGGCGAAACAGCAACCGATCCGAGTTGACTAGTTAATTCACCGATTTAAAGACTTGAACAGCTTGTTGGTAGACTCAATGATTTTAAGGGCTGCAAGGTCTTTTTAACTTGACTTAACTGTTGACATGGAGGTTAACTTTCCGTCAGTCGTTTTTTCAAAAAAACGGTCAAAACAGGAGTACATTTGTAAATTTCAAAAAAACAGGGGTACATCTGTATGCGCACAAAAAAACAGGGGTACATCTGTATTTCACCCTAATTTGTTTTAGCAACATGATGAATACAGTGTTCAGATCAAGAGGAATTTCGAAAGAAGTCTATTTGTCTGGGTGGTGTTTGATCCTTGTGTTTGGATTTCAGTATTCATGCTGAAAGATCCTTCACAAGAATTATGCACGAGTAAATTGTGGATGATCATGCTGCAAGTTTCCAAGATTTGAGGAGGTTGTGCAAAATGCTCCATAGAGACGAATTTTGGACCTCATAAGTATTCCAGAATACAGTCTAATTTCTCATAATTACAGTTTAAGTTGCAGTCGTTGTTCAAGTCCTTAGATTTGAAAAGGTTGGGCAAAGTGCTCCGTGGAGACCTATGATTCTATTTTGGTCATATATAAGTCATCGACATATGGTAAAATTAAGAATAATGTTGCTAGTGTGCAACATTAATGAATCCTTCCTTACCTGAGCCAGTTGGGGCCATTGCTAGTGTTTAAGGCTTGGTGACAATACGCACAGCCGCATTGTGAATTCTCTTAAACTTTATCAAGAGTCAAAATATGGGTGTTTTATACCTAAGGATATAGTTGTCAGCGCTCAATGACCTGATGATGCCCTGTGTATGTGCTTTTAGAGTATCGATAAATTACAATTAGGCTCACATGCTAAATATTCCATATCAACAGCAAGTCAGAAGAGTCTTATGAATACACATGATTTCTATCTTAATTTTTGAGTTTGTATGATGTTGTTTTGCTTCCGAAGTAACCCCTGTCTTAAAATTTCGATTACTGCTTCTGGAACTCACTAAGTGACTTTTATGCAAAGAATTTTACATTTGCATCAGGAAGTCCTTCACATAGTTCTGAAACCGTCTCTCATACATTTTCATCTGTTTGTTGACAATAATAATCTCTATACTGCTCTCAAGTGACAAAAGTTTCGCTCTTAGTACATGACTTACTATTTGCTTGATTAGGTACCTAGATCAGCTGGGGATGACATGGATCTTTGACCATAAAGTCTAGTTCTATTTTAGAGAACTAATGCTACTTCTAATAAAAGGCGGGTAACTTGGAAAGCGGGAATTGGACGTGTGCGAGTTGAAGAAGAAATTGGAAACTGAAGTCAAGAAGTACTAGAGAGCAGCATTCCTGTCATCAAAAGCATCTGTAAGTTCTCTCTTTACGAAAAAAATTAGTCGTGTTTGTTTCCTGTACCTGGTTAGTACAATGTGAATGTCCTGCAACCATCAAATGAGAAACAAACATGAAAGCATGTCCTTTTGGTGTCCTTTGTGCGAGATTAGGAGTTTTAATGACTTTCCACAAATAATATTTTCAAGTGTGAGAGGGCCTCATCGAACAATGTTGTGTGGTATTTTGAATGCTTTTTCCAAGTTGTGTGGTATTTTGAATGCTATAACTAAATTTGTTTGCTTTGATTGCTGCCCCTAGTGCACTTTCTTTGTTCAATTATGTCATGAAAACTATTTGTATCTTCTTGATTTTGTTCAGCGAACATAAAATTATATCATGAGTACTGCTATTTTATGCACAGATGTATGAAAACATGGAATGCAATTACTTTAAGATGCTTTACACATGATTCTTCTAAAAACTGCGATGCTGCGAAAAATCAAGTGACATGATGAGATCAAAATAGTTCTCTTGTGAAACTTATTGTGTCTGAACTGGTGATATACACAGTTTGGAGTATTTTTTGATTTCGTCACATCCTTTGATCTCGTTTCAAGGTGCTGGCTAAATAAAATTGTCTCATATTTGTTGATTTCTGTTTTGAACAGGTGAATGACAGATAAGAAAGAATGACCTTATCAAATGCTGCTGCCAAAGCAACCAATATGGTGATCATGGCATGAAAAGAGTCGCAAGACCTACATCATCATTTTTTTGCAGTAAAATTTTTAGAAAATCGTCTGACAGCAGCAAATGCATAAATTTGATTCCAAATGCAAGCACTTGAAAGCATATGCCAACCAACTTGAAAGCACTTGAAAGGATCATGTTATCTATCCTTTGTGCATGTAAAGATAAAACTTGGCAATTTCTATAAACAACTTGGATCATATTCTAAGCAGGAAATTACACTTGTAAAAATACTATAATATCTTATCTCTGTAAAGTACAGGACTACAAACCCTCTCTTGGAGGAACTACAGAAGAACTTTTCTAGGTCCGCCAACCTTTTTTTTCTTCCACTGTCGAGCAAGATAACGTTCTCGGGCTGCTAGAATTTTACTGCTGCAGTCGTCCGCTTCTTTCTTTGGAAGATCTGAGACACAATGTCCCTGCAAAGTGTCTTCTGGAGTTGCAAATCCACCACTAAGCTTGTTTACATCTACTTTCTTAAGTTTCTGCAAGATTGGCTCCACCCATGACACCTCTACTGCACAAACACTGCGCATGAAAGGACGAGATGTAGCAATTAGTTCATGGTACACGACATAGTTGGGTAGCATTCCATCCTCCTCTGGCTTCAACACTGATGATGGGTGTACCTTAACAAGCTGTTGTCTGAAACCAAGTGTTTTGTAACCGTTGTGATAAATCATCCGCTCGGCCAATTGGCTTGCATAACCTACAGACAGTGCCATCCTCAAGTTTTTATAATCTTGCTGGCTTTCTTGCTTTCTTTGCACATCCAAGGGCCCTTTTGCTATTTTCTGCATTATTTGAGACAATTGTTTCCTGACATCCTTGGTGAAAATCATTCCTCGTACCTGCAAGTCATTTTCTGCGCACCAACGCGGATCATTGCTGGCTCGATCCCAATCTTCATACACTTGCAGCAACTGGATGTGATCACCCCATCCAGAACCGTCCGGTAAAACTGAATGTGCATGTTTCCTCTTCTTGTCAATAACCTTACTCTGAGTGGAAAGTAAAGATGTATCTGCTGATAACATCGCAACAACAGTCAGTGCCTGTGACAGGCAACCATACTCATTTGCCTCGATCAGGGTTCTTGAAAGTGAAGGTTCCAGCGGCAGCTCAGACATTGTTCTTCCAATTTGTGTAATTGCTCCACTTTCATCAACAGCACCGATGAGATACAATTGTTTCAAAGCGTCTTCCAAGGAATCACGAGAGGGTGGATCGAGGAAATCGAATTTGAGGACATCCATACCTGGGAGTCCAAGTGACTTCAAATAAAGCACACATCCAGCAAGAGAAGAACGTTGTATTTCAGGGATTGTAACTTCGCAAAAATCCTCATGGTAATTATCTGACGTGTACAACCGGTAACATTTTCCTGGACGCGTTCTTCCTGCTCTCCCTGAACGCTGATTAGCTTGCACTTTGCTAATCTGGACAATGTCAAGAGAGTACATGCCCGTCGATGGGTTGTATTGCCTTTGCTTTACATAACCAGAATCGATAACGTACACCACGCCATCTACTGTCAAAGAAGTCTCAGCAATGTTTGTCGCAACAATGAAGCGCCTACAGTTTTGTGGGGGCGGACTGAACACACGCATCTGCATTTCAGGTGGTAAAGAACCATGCAGTGGAAGGATTAAAGCATCCATACAACATCCTGCTTCCAGACTTTGAATTCCCTCTTCCAACTTCTTTACGCATTTGTCTATATCATCCTGCCCTGTCATGAATATTAAGACATCTCCTGGTGGTTGATGGATGTGTATATCGAGAGCTTTATTCAAGCAAGCGTCGAGATAGCTCGTCGGGCGCTCACTACTATACACTATTTCCACAGGGAACAACTTACCAGGGACAGTCAGAACAGGACAATTCGAGAAGAACTCCGATACCGCGGCACCATTCAATGTTGCTGAAGTGATCAAAACCTTGAAATTATCCGACCGCATTTTTACCAATCGCTTCACCAATCCTAGCAATATGTCTGTGTTTAAACTCCTCTCATGTGCCTCATCCAATATGATAACTGAATACTGTTTAAGCTCTGGATCTGACAGACTTTCACGCAACAGAACTCCATCAGTAAGATACTTAACCTTAGTCTTCTTCTCATTTGTTCTATCTTCGAACCGAATGGCGTACCCAACTTCCTCGCCTAACTGCACATTCAGCTCTTGCGCTACTCGTCTGGCAACTGAGACAGCAGCGACTCGACGAGGTTGAGTTACTGCAATCACTCCAGATTTTGTGTATCCTTTCCGGTGTAATATTTGAGGAAGCTGTGTACTTTTACCTGAACCTGTCTCTCCAATTACAACTACTACCGAATTATTTTCTACTGTTTCTAAAATCTTGTCTTCGAATTCAAGTATTGGGAGAACTGCCACTGCCATTGGTATTGATTTCAGTTTTAAACCAAAACAAAACAAAAAAGTACTCTAAAGTTTTGCCACTAAAATGACGCTGACTCGCACACCTCTTATGAGTTGGTGGAATTCTTATGCAATGGATTATTATTTATAGAAGATGGAAGAACATCCTGTTATAATGGAGAAAGGATTTCTGGAAATTGCCTCTTGGAATTCAGAATGGAATGGTTTTATTTTTAGAAACCGATGAAAAATAGCAGTCGGTGAAAATATCATATTTTTACCCTTTTTACTCACTCCCAGCCAGGTTACCTATATACAGTGTTATATTTAGAAAGTCTGACTCGTAATACTAGTCTGACAAACAAAAGCAAGAAACTAATCTTGCATCTCAGTCAGATAAAAAATGTTTTTTTTGCATCTCAGTCAGATAAAAAGTGTTTTAATTTAGCAAGTCTGACTCGTAATACGAGTCTGACAGACAAAACGTAGAAACTACTCTTGCATCTCAGTCAGATAAAAAGTGTTTTAATTTTGCTACTCTGACAGATCGAGTTATGTCATCTCAGTCAATTTTACATTTACAGCTTTGATATCGGGCATTAAATGTTTTTACCCACAAAAAAATATTTACATTTTCCTTGCAACATTTACAACATTATTAAATCTTTGTGTATCTAGAAAAGTTGTGATTTGTTCAGAAGAGCTGTCGGGCCAAATTTGTAGCTTTATCACCTGGGAAAAGTTCCGTGAACGGTGCTAACTCGTCGCAACGCCTCGTTAGGTGTTTCAGCTTTTTTCCAACCTGTTTCTTTGCCTTGTCAAGTTCTTTAGACACCTTGGCCAATTCAACTGACATTTCTCCCAACTCCAGCTTTTTCTCTTCCAACTTCTTAGCAGTGTCAGGATCTATCTGTTGTTGATGACTTTCAAAGTTGACAACCGGAAATCTGACATTAGGTTCCCTGGATTTGGACACAAATGGCACATGCACACTGAGAAGTCCACTTCCAATGAATTAAAGATTCAAGTAGGAGAAGGTTAAAGATACTTACTTCCGCGGTCCGAGAGCCACGACACCCCTGCCTTTTATAATGCCACCATCCAAAGATATAGCCCCATCCTTTATATATCCATGAGCCTGGTTCATCTGTTTCCTAGTTCCATAAACCTGGACCTCTCCAAAAAGATTATAGAACAAGGTCTGTCGAAGATCATATCCTTTACTTGTTTTTGTATGCAAATGCTGGATGTCTATATTGACCATGTTGACAGCATACCCTAAAAACCCTGATGGAGTCTCTCCCGGCGGATCTATCAAGTCAAGCTTTTTCTGTGGATCATTGCTTTTAGACTCTCCACTGTATGGACTGCCGAAAAACAGAAACTAATCAGGTGAAAAAAGTTCCCAGGAATCACACCTACCATATAGAAACAAAATAAAAACCTCTGAAATTGCATAGTTCTTAACAGTTACGATATTACCAGAGGTCCTCCAGACATATAGCAAGAAACCCACAATCTATCGTGCTTCCGAGCTCAGCTGCCAATAGATGCAAACCACCAGCAGGATCTATTTCTCCACTTTTTTTATAATTTTCGAGACGGCGTGCATTAGCATAGGAGTTGCACACCACTGCAAGCATGAGGTCTTCACCCAAATACTCCGCCAACATCCTGCAATATCAGGCATTAGAATAATAAAATCTCCAGCTAAAAAGATACAACACAAAAATTAGCTAGTTATAGTTCCCGATCCATAGTCAAGTTCTTGAAAGTAAAAATGTACTGTCAAAATACCTGCTTAGGCTATCCGTGTTAGCTGATCCTAGCAGAGCAACAATGCCGACTATCCCTGGCAGCATAGACTGTAAGCGAGGTGAAAGTCTGCACAAAACTGAAGCAGCTGTATTGTTCTTTTTGATTTGACTGATGATAACCTCTTTGTCGGTCACAAAATTGCCCGACTGGCTAGTTGTTTCATGCTCAAATAAATCTGGAGATGCATCAATATTAAAAAATATTTTTGGGGTCAACTTTTGATCGGTTCAAACTAAGAAAATTGTAAGGCATTTCTATCGAGTAAATACCAAAGGAAGCAACTGCTCATGAAGACTTGTCATCCTAAAATAACTACTGTGAGAAGAAAATTAGCAAGGAAAATAAATAAAGATCAAAGAAACAGATACGACCTTGCAGTTCAGATATTTCTTGTTCTATACATGTCTTCTTTTCTTTGAGCGCTTCCAGACTCTCTTCTTGCTCTCCAATAAATGTTCTAATCCTTTCAACATCAGAGCGAAGTTCCTGTAATGTAAAATGAATCAGCAAATCAGAAGATTCACGAGGATAACTAGCTGGGTTGCAAAGACTATATTCATGTCTTGTTTTAAGTTATGGAACAGGATTTTCATGTGGTCTTTACCAATGCTTATTGTAGCATTTTAGATAGAGGATTATATAGGACAATCATCTTCATTCTGGTAGTAAATCATTTTTTACTGTAAGTACGGCTTTAGACCAAATAGCAGAGGCAAGGAGGGGTCCTGTAGCTCCCACATCACCAAGTTCAACAAGGATTTCTTTCTCCTCAATCCTAAATCTAATCCCTTACACCACAGTTATGCATCTAACTTTTCTTTTTTAGCCTAATTAATTTGAAACTCTCTTAAGCAACTTGGGAACCAACCCAGAACTTTGAGACCAGTATGCTTAAACTCTCTTTTTTAGCCCTTTCAACTTCAAGAACTCGACACTCTTAACAAACATTTACAGTATGATTATACCTTCACGTCACTGAGACTGTAGTTTAACAAAGCAGAGGCAGATTTCTCCTGAGAGTGTACCATCCTTCCATTGGGACTTTGGAATTGCACATCCTTGTGCTCAGCCATTATCGAAGCAGGGGCATATTCCTCCTGAGAGTGTACCATCCTTCCATTGGGACTTTGGAATTGCACATCTTTGTGCTCAGCCATTAACGAAGCAGAGGCAGATTCCTCCTGAGAGTGTACCATCCTTCCATTGGGACTTTGGAATTGCACATCCTTGTGCTCAGCCATTAACGAAGGAGAGGCAGATTCCTCCTGAGAGTGTACCATCCTTCCATTGGGACTTTGGAATTGAACATCCTTGTGCTCAGCCATTAAAGAAGCAGAAGCAGATTCCTCTTGAGAGTGTACCATCCTTCCATTGGGACTTTGAAATGGCACATCCTCATGCACAGCCATTAACGAAGCAGAGGCAGATTCCTCCTGAAAGTGTACCATCCTTCCATTGGGACTTTGGAATGGCACATCCTTGTGCTCAGCCATTAACGAAGCAGAGGCAGATTCCTCCTGAGAGTGTACCATCCTTCCATTGGGACTTTGGAATGGCACATCCTCATGCTTAGCCAACTTGACCTCCGGTGTTGGAGTTTGGACAACATTCACCTATGCATCGGGTTTTCAAAATCTTAAATTCAATTCAATGGCTGTGCAAAAAAAAATGTCTTAATAACCATAAATTTTGTTGTATACCTTAACAAGCACGACAAGTTCAGGGTTGCAAGAATGAGCAGCCTCAAAACTGAAAATCCCCGGTTCTAGAGGAACAAATATGGAAGGCACGAGACACATCCCTTGCTGAAATGAGTACTCAATATTGTCTAATACTGAGGATGCTGATCTTACTATCAGGGTATGTGAACGACCAGCTAGAAAATCATCATGTATTGTTTCATCGACAGTTCCATCTGAACGAACAACTCCAAACATGAGAGTGTCTAGTCGTGAACCAGCAACACAATTACCAGGTAACTGCAAGAAAATCGGTAGAAATTTCTGAGAAAACACAAATATTTCTCCAACAAGATTCAGAAAAAACACTCATAAAATGCACTAACCGTGGACAGTAATCTCAGCTCTCTTCTGCCAATTTGGACTTCTTTCTCAAAAAGCAATTGTTCCTCGTGTTCAACAGAAAACGAAGCTGTTCAATGTGTAAATTAGAAGAAAGTTTTTATAAAGATAACAATAGTCAAGCTAGTTTCTTTCTATTTCTTTTTGAAAGGGAAATATACATAAACCGGAGAATAGAGCTAGAAAGTTGGTGTGAGAGAAGTCATACTAGACAACTCTCACCACCATAGCTAGTTCTTTCAAACTATAGAAGGGAACTCTTCATGATAACAAAAGTTGCGACTGGAAGCCAGGAAGGTCATAACTGATTCGGAAGTGCAAATGCAGTATACTAGAAAACTGCACGGAAATAGTGCCATGTCCCTTGCTCTATATTCCTTCATTTATAACTTGAAATATCGTAAATCTTTCTGAAAGGAGGGATGCATGTTAAGGCAGAGGTTGAATCAAAAATATAGGAAGGGAGTAATGTACCAGTTTCCCCATAGCTCCCGGTGACCTTCAGGATTCCATTAAGAATGATAGATCCTTCAGCATCCACCTGACACAATCATTTAAATTGTATGACATGACCAAGAAATATATACCACATGCGCACTGATTAAATGTTAGTTCGTAAACGGATGCTACGATTAACTTAATTTGGCTAAGTAGAGAAAGTAGCCAGCAAAAAAAAGAAAGTAGCCGAGTAAAAAAAAAAAAAAAGAAAGTAGCCAGCAAAACAGCTACAGCGTCAGGGTCTTAGCTGAACTCGAGACATTAATGTCCTTAATCCTTATGACTTCCAACTGTGCATACCGAGGATATATAATGTCCTAGGATTAAGCCAATTCCACGAATTGAGCTAGAGATGTTTTTATTGGCACTGCAACTAAATATTACTATGTAATTGTGTATATCAAGGAAAGGTGCAGATGAAATCGCAAAAGAAAGTTGTTAAAAGGATCCTCACCTTCCGCTTAGGACCAGCATTATCTTGAAAGCGAAATCCCTTCACATTTAATATAACTTCAATCCCTTCTTGAACATGATTACCATAACTATCGTACATCTAGGGAAAAATCAATAGCAAATGAGTGCTGGAACATGGATTCAACAATCTAAAGTGTTCAGAACATTTTTACATAAGCTATTAATGGGAAAAGGAGATATAAGACAACAAAAGAAATAGAACAATAATCATCAGCCACCAAAATTTATAGTTGTAGAGCTGGGACCCATAAAGTTAAACCATACTTTTTAAGGAGAAAAAAACAAGATGCTTTGTTCTATGTCAAAAAAGAAAAAAAAAATGACTAGGAAAAAAGCCATAAGCTATAAGCCTTAATAGTCCATGGGTTATTAATATCCAACAGATTTTGATGGCTAAAGATATGAATGCTTGCATATAAACAAACAACAACTTTGATATTTGTACAGGTAATGCTTCAGCAACAAAAACAAGACAAATGTTTAGTTACAGGCATTACCTCTAACAGCGCTTTCTCAATTACATCTCCAGGAAGCAACTCTTTCCCTAGATCTGGGATAAATGCCTCGACATGATGCAAGGATCCAGGGTAAACTGATACAAATAACAACCAGGTTGAATATAAGAAATGTTTTCAACGAAAGTTTTAATTTATACGTAAAATATTTGAATTTGGTGAAGTACAGAGATTTACCAGTAAATGGAATGGTCACAGATAACATCTTATCATGTGAGCAACTTATCCCCAAAGATGCTTCGTACTCTGGTCGAATCTTGTCCAGGTCTCTTCCTTCAATTAAAATATCCTACAAGATGTGGCAGTCATGGAAATATCACAAATGCTATT
Source organism: Papaver armeniacum (assembly GCA_023531295.1). Classification (NCBI taxonomy): domain Eukaryota; kingdom Viridiplantae; phylum Streptophyta; class Magnoliopsida; order Ranunculales; family Papaveraceae; genus Papaver; species Papaver armeniacum. The sequence goes on from JAJJWW010012308.1 coordinate 337,422, forward strand.
CAAATAAACAACATTATGGAAGATGTTTTAAGGGGTACAAATAATCATACCGAAACTTGGAGAACCATTCTCTTGTTTATAAATTTGACCTTCGGATTGTCAACATGGATAATCATAGTCCCTTGGCGGCATGAGCGGGATGTGACTGCAACTTCTAGTTCAGGAATAGACGGGAATTGCATGTGGTTATCGTGTTCATCGTAGCACTCAATGAACAGTGGTGGAAAATATGAGCCAACCCTGTTGCATAGAGTATCAAAATTATTGCCAATCAAATACAAATAGAAATGAACACCAATCAAATATGTCAAACAATACTTAAGGTAAGACTCCTACTTGCAGCAATGAATATTTATTCTAACTTGTTAACTAAATCGATCATATCATGTTCTGTAAGCAGTCTAACCTTCTTGACTCACAAGTGTTCCAGTAATTTGTGGTCTCAAGACTACCAAATGCATAATTGAGGCTCTAGATATACTGATGGTTAACTTCATGGTGTACAACAACTCGAAAAAAAAAAAAAAACTTAGAAAGCATGAAAATAAGATATTATTGGAAAATGTAAAGATTTCAGACTGAATTACCAAAATAAAAACAACATGATCCAATGACAGTGAAGGAAAACTTGTAGCTTTTAGTTAACAAGGCATGTATGACTTGTCCCTTACCTTAGATTACATGATGAAAGACTAATTTCATCACTTAGTCTCCATTGTGAGGCAATATTACGCGACTTGACAAGTGATGTTTTCTGACATTTTATCTCGCTGGAGTTTGTACAGATCTAAATAAACAAACCAAAAGATAATGATATAGTTCATCAGGATGTATGGTTGAACACTATGACCAAAGTCGAGAAATTAAAACATCATAAGAACTTAAAAGGACATAAACTAACCCCATCAATCTTTGGCTGCTGGCGATGTTGAGGACTAGGTAGGTCAATCTTTGAAGGAGATTTTAGCTGCAACCTCCCAAGTTGGTGGTTCCACTCAGCAGGATCCATCTTGGAACACTATCAAAGGAAATTTATTTATACGTTTATTACTTAAAGAAATGATTTCTGGAAATGATAACACTTCTAAGAAAGTAAAGGAAATGAACAACCTCTCCAGAATCAATCACATTGACTGGGAACGATAATGAGCTTTGTACATCCAAATAAGAACTTTCATCATCAACTTTGAGTAAGCAGCCTTTCTCAGCTGGAATATCAATTGGTCTTTCAACAAATAACATACGAACCATCAGGAAGGATTATCTCGACTAGAGAATACAATGATTAACTTAAGAATCTGAAATAATAAGATGTACCTGCATATAAGGCGCGCCTCTCCTGTAACAAACAAACAAGAAAGAAAGTCAGAAATTTGATGCTTAAAACCATTCTTGGGTAAAAAATACCACAGGAGTGAGACTTTTAGTATCTTGAACGCATCTATCTAAAACACTACAACATCCGCCACAAGCACTGCAGGGAGAAATTTCCAAGTTCCAAAGCATTTCCATAAAAGAAAAAAGAAAAACCTAAGGACGGGTACAGTAATAAGCCAACAAGATCTCTAACTTATGCCATTCATTGATCATCAGAAACTCTCAGAACACGACAACACGTATCATGCTAACAATAGCCGAAGCTACTACGAGTGTCAGTTATTCAGAGAAACGAGAGAGGTATGCTATTTGAGATATTCTCCATGTATGAATATAAACTGAATACTATTGTAAAACAGTAGTTTATCAATCTTGATTATATTACAAATGTACATTACTAAATAGTAAATACTTTGGATATGCTCACATGTTCCCGTTATCTTTAAACATAAACTTTGATCTGTAAAAATGATAATCAAAACTGAGTAGAATGGCACACACAATCAAACACTGCATTTTTATTATTGGTTTCTAAGGAGTACTTACCACCAGCATCCCCTTCAAACCCTTCTAGCAAGATGAACTCTAAGGTTGCATAGATTTTTTTCTTGCTTGTCCCGGGAATAATTTTGATAAAATTACCAGCTTTCCAGGATTGACCTTTCCTTTTTATAAATTTGTGCACTCTTATGACTGCATGTTATAAGGAAAACTAGGTAAGCAATTTATGGTCAAGAGACTTCTCAGTACAAACTGAAGAAGTACATCAGAGAACTAAACCGAATTTACAAGAAACAACAATAGAAGAATTATAGAGTATGAGTCAAGTATAGACTTCCTTACCATCGGAAGAGATACCAAGCCCCTTTTTATTGGCTGGATTCACCACAAGAACAGGATGATCTTGACCACAACCAAGTTCCTGGTCATATGCGTCATGCATTTGCAGTACCCATTTTTCATACTCCTCCTCGAGTTGTAAAAGACTCAAAGCCTTTTGATCTCTCTGTATTTCAAGCTTAATTCCTGCAAATAGAAAACTGAAGTTCAAATATGTTGGAAGGTCTTTATAGTTTAGAGAAATGTAGCTATAGAAATCACCAGACTTCACCATGAAGTCAGTGTTGATATCACAATAGAAGATACATAACTTGACATGTTCCTTAGAAGGCAATGAAAAGCAAAATATTACCATCTTTCTCAAGCAGTTTGCGACCCATGTTCTTCAAAGCAGTAGTAAATCGATGCTGTGGCGCTAAATCATTCTACAGTTGACAAGGTATAACTTATTACAAGAGAACACATGATTTCACAGAAGAATGACAAAAAGCACATAGGTACTTTCTGCAATGAATTAGGAGGAGGTGACTGAGAGTGATGTAGCAAGACATGTATGTCTTGGTAGAGCGTATTCAATACCTTAGAAGGAGTAGGATTGAAGCCAGCGTCTGTATCTGCAAAAACAGAAGAAATTCACCGAAGAAACTCACTGGATGATATACATGATCTAAAAATAGAGAAGACCTCAGTGTGCTTAATGTTACTAATAAGTGATAAGTGAAGGGGTAAGGCAGTCAGTTACCTACGAAGCATTTGACTCTCAAGCTACATCTCTTCAACAATTCTGCCCTATCTCCCGTTCTGTGTTCAAGGTCCATGAAAGGAAGCCTCGGCTGTGGAAAAGCAAGTATGTATAATATCAGTCTTTTGATATGCATATCTGATGTCCAATTCCATGTAACGATCCCATAAACTTACCAATGGTGTAACAATCACGTAATAATATAATGATGACAAATAGAAGAAGCAAATTTAGGTCCATCTTTAGAAACTTCCTTACAAACTATTAAATCTAAAAGCCAACAGATTTTAAGATTCCTTTAATAATAGCAATAATGGATATCCTTTGCCTCAGCATACTCAACTAAAGGCAAAAAGGTAATGCATCTGCCTTATACAGAAGGAAAAAAAAAATGATAAGAAGAACAAAAGAAAAGATAGTAAACAAAATGAATATAAAGAACAAACTTGGGCCTCACCCAACGAGCATCTGGGAGAAGACGACCTAGCCGACGAATGGATACGCGACAGAAAGTGTCAAAATTTTCGGAAATGCCACATTTATCAGCTTCTACCTTCTCCAAAATCCTATCAATGCTCTCTTTACCCTAAATAACAGATTTACAAACAATTAAGAATATCGAAATGCTACAATAATAACCAGTTACGGGTTGCTGGTCATAACAGTACCAATCTTGACCTACCTCACGAACAGGAAAGTAGACGCATTTCAGTCTGGCATTAGCTTCCACTAACCTTGAACCTGAATAGATAAGGTGATACCATTTAGACATAGACAGACATATGAGAGTATAAAGTACCAAATCGGCATTTAATATACCATATAAATTAATCAGGCCCATGAAAGTTATCTACGAAATACATTCATCTGTCCCACGAAATTATACCCCAAAAAATTCAAAAAATATATACTGTTTGCTCATCTCTTTCAAAACTTTCAGAACTACTAATTAGAAATATTTCAGGGAGGCATGTTTTTGTCCGTAAGGATAGTATTGGTCATTCATGAATAAAATAACATGTCAGATACTCAGATAGATACAACAATATTTCAAAAAAGAGCATATGAAATTGCAGACAATTGATGTGCTTTTGAGGAAGAAAAGTGGAGTGGGAGAAAACTGTGCTGTTAAGAATACTGATCAAGTACTGTTGACTGATGTAAAGCTGGTTAACCGTCTTTAGTTCTTCAGCTGTTTTGTTTTTGTTAATTCTTTTAAAGACTTTATTGCTAATACATTTTTAGAGCTATCATATATGCAAACTTTACCTGGGCTTCTTGATGTCCCACCACTATCATATGAAAAATGAAGCTGGAGAACAAACTCAGGACCATTACATGAATGCAAGTTTGTAATGGCCACTTCTCCCCCCTGGATTTCAGCTAAATCTTCACCATTGACCTAAATCATTACAACAGATCCTTTTCAGTTTCCTTATCAATTAGATAAAATTTAGAAATAAGGATGGGAAGAAGAAAATATGCATAACGGTCAGTAATTTGTGGGGACGTTTGAGGCTGATAGGAAGCCTAAAACAAACCAGATGGTCTCACTGAGAACAAGAACATTTCAACTAAGCCTCAGAAATCAAACCTGAAACTCCACTGGCCTGCGAGTTTTGCCCGTCATAAGCTCATCATACTGCGATGCAAAAAAGAGATAATAAGAAATCAACGAGGAGTTTGTTAAGCAAAGATTCACTCGGTTACGTTTTGGTTATGAAGACAGGAGGAAAGATCTCCCAAGAGACATGTTTACTTTTCTTAGCAGGAAAGAGGACCAGGAAAATTGATAAAATGTGCCAGCAATAACACAAGAATGATGGAGAAAATGAAGGACTATACCCAACAAACGATCATGCCTCCAAAAATGCAAGCAGTACGTACATAGTACACTCACATTTAGAACAAACTAGCAGTCACTAAAACTGCGGCACATGCTTCACTACTATATCCAATTCAAGTCATGTGCTTCAGGTTAAGAATTCGCTTTGGAGAAGCCAAAGAGATGGCATCAAATGTTACGCATCAGTCATGAGATATATGATAGAAGCATCTCAAACCTGAATAGATCTCACACATTCATCTATAGTACATATACTGGTAGTTGACCAAACAAAATCAGGGAATAAACGGTGCTAGGAACCGCTGATACAGAAATTGCAGATGCTTATGGCAGAAAAAGACCAACAACAATGATGATCAATCTCTTGGTAGGACTCAAGAGGGATAAACGGACCTGAATGTATGGAAAATATATGTCTTTTAATCTGCATTGAAGCCGAAAGGCATTTATTGGAGTTCGTTCCGGTTGAAGAATTTCTACCTGCCAAGCATCCAAGAAAGATAAAAGGAGTTTTCAGAAGTTAATTGTACTGTAAAAGCAAAATAACATGTCTTTCACCCATAAGCCGCTATCATAAAATGTGCACAAACATAACCATATGGCAATAACTGATACCTTGGTAAAGCTCCCATGAGGTGAAGAACTTAATTCATCGTCTAAGGGGTCCCTTAATCCCCCAGAAATCTAAGCCAAAAACAAACAGAAAAGGTTAACATGCTATCCTTGGTGACGAGAACATTCTCAAATATATAAGGAATCAAAGACTGGCTTTTGCTGAGTTAAGCATCTGTAGCTAGCTAGTCGTTTGGGAGGTTACCAATGAATGGTTATAATACCCTCAACAGATAAATTATACATGTTAACATCCCACTAGGGCAGAGCATTATTCATACTAGAGAATAGGAATACCTTCCAACTCATTCCACTAGAGCTATGCAGCAAAGCCTCCCTCTTTATATACAACACGTAAACTTTATTGGAGTTCTTCATCTTTGACGAAACTATAGTGTGCCTGTTATGAAAAAAAGATGACATAAGTGACGTTGATGTTTTAATTGAACGGAAGATAACGAAGTGAAGAACTATGTAGAAAGCCATACCTCCCTAAACGCATTGATGCAACAGGTCCTCCATAGCCAAACATACCAAAAAAGGGCTGCATTGTTTAGAAAGCATGCTTAAATCCACAAGATAGATTAACATTGTTGGATTATAGAAGAATTTAATAAAAAAAAGCTTCATCTGGAGCAAGAGCAAGCAATTGTTGATTCCCAAACAGCTCTTAATATAGGAAGGCGAAAAGTAAAAAGGATCAACCTATAAATCGCTTAAGGAAATATCCATATTCCTATTATCTAGTCCCAATAAACTTTGTTTCTCTCAGAATAATAGAACGGACAACAACTTTTTGCATGAAGCTTTACCTTCAAATATGGAGGCTTCCCACCTATAGCTTGTCTTCTAGATGAACTATGAAGCGCCAAACCCGTTTTACCCCTAAATAAAATGTTGCAAGTCAATAACGAAGTTAGCATAAAAGATTGGAAAAACAGTAGACAATACTTGACATTTCAGAAGTGTGATCTTCATCAAGCATTTTCCTTTTTCTGTCCTAAGATACAATTCCATCAGTTTGGACTCATGGTGCGTCACGCTTAACGAATATGTTCTAGAATATATTCAAAGTCTCTGCAAATTAGTAACTAAGAAAAGAAGCTGTACTAATGCAACATGAATTGAGCCTTAAGACACATGAAAATGTGCTCGAACATACCACTTTGCTATAGAATTTTCACCAACACCATCCATCCCTGGCCCGGTATCAGCTATCAAAATCGCATCATCTTTTACAACCACGCTGCATACAAAGTGGGGATGATCTTTATGTTTATAAGTTTTCAAAATTGATACTGTTACATTTATCCATAACTGATTTTTCGGCAATTAAAAGTACAGCAAGTTCCCAGCTTCTAAACAATGAAAGCAAAATATCATAACCACATTACCTAATCATTCGCCTCTCATTACCGTTATTCGACCATACTGCTTGCAAGGAATTATCCTGGTAAATCAACCACATTATGAGTCAAATTAAAAGTACAACCATGCAATGTGACCAACAACTAAATACCAATTGAACACATCCATTTTATACAGAGCTTCGGGAACTTACAATTAAGTCGGCAAGAGCAGTCAAGAATGTATAGGAATCTGGAAGCTTCGATGTATTTGGAGCAACATCCCACATGTTCTGCAACAGTAAAAGATAATGCAGGTAAGCAAAACCCCCCAATTTCATATGCTAGATTTCTTAGAATCAAAGAGAAAAGGCTAGCTAGCTGAGTTCCCTGCAACACCCAAGTTGTTGCAGAAATCGAGTTAGAACCCGAATCGTGTTAATTCAAGCTCTCTCTCAAATTGACATGCTTCATTTGACTATCGCCAAGATAAACAATTTGTTACCTCAAAAATCAATATTCTTGCCCCAAATCCAATTTGTTAATTTGACAATTGAATGTACATTGAGAAAAAAAAAACAATTTCTTACCTCAAAATTCTTCGCCGGATTCTCTGTTCCATCCTACACCACACCAAAATCAACCCAAAATCATCATCAAAAAGCCTAATCAATCATCATCAAAAAGCCTAATCAATCAAATCAAAAACGAACCCTAAAAAAACACACTTACATTGAGTCTCAACAGAATCCACTGCTTCTGCTCATACCGTCCAAAAAAGATCTTATCTCTCAACTTATAATCATCAACAACATCCTGTAAATACGACCTCTGATTCGTCCAATCAATCTTCCTCTTGGATTTCTTCTTCACAGTCTCATCCTTACTATCCATCAGATTCCTCACGTACTCTCTCCTTACATGTTCCAGAAACTTCTCCACAGTCATCTGATCATTCAGTTGTTCCAGTGTTAGTCCAACACTTAATCCGTTCGGTAATAACACTCTGAACTTATAAACCTTACGAATTTCTTCATCTTCTTCTTCTACTTCTACATACCGTCTCTTCCTTCCACTACTATTACTCGCCATTTTCACCGGAAATCTCAAAAATCAAAGCTAGAAAAATGAGATTCAGAGAAATGTAGGTGAGATCAGAGAGGATCAGAGATGATGGAGTAGGTCAAAGTTAGGTCTGAGTGATTTTTATTGTTTTTGAATTTGGGGAAATAATGATTTCTATTTTCGTGTAAGTCTTTGGCTTTTCTTTTTTGGTTCAGGGTTCAGAGACTATAGCTAGGAATAGGAAGAGACTACTGAGGAGACAGAAAGGAGAAAACAATCAGCACGCTTCTACGGACTGACGCGTGTTTATCGAGTGGTTTGATTTCGTTTTGTTGTATTGTCATATTGATGGTCTCTTAGATGATGCTGTGAACTGCACCGTTGATGTGGTTGGGATCCACCTTGATAATGGCATGATGGATTACGTGGGTTCTCTTGTTTCTTGGTTTTGGGACCCATGACAAATTGGGTTCTAAATTCTTACTGTCCAGTATTAAAATGTAATTCATGTCTTTATGGCTTGTTTGGATATCATTTATTTTTCGACTTTTAGAAAGAATCGGGCGTTTGCATCGCTCGCTTTTGGATACAAATCGCTTCGACTTGTTTCTGTTTGGAAATCGAATCAGAAGTTAGAAGCAAAACTATTTTGTTTCGTAAAAAGTTAACTTTTGGGCATATGATGAATGATGTGGTTTCTCTTATTTTTTTGGGATGTGTAATGGATATGGACCCATGACAAATTGGGACATGATGGAATGAGGTATCTAAATTCTTGTTGTCTTAGACATATTCAAATGCCATTTTTATCTCCCTTAAAACACCTTTGTCTTATACCATATTTTGATACCACTTATTAGGTCTATTCCTATACACCATATCACAAAAAATTATTTGATATACCAGGTGGCATGGCAAACGAGTTGCACCATTATGGAAAAACCACTGAGCGATAGAGTTTTTAGAGAACGAAATTCACTAAAGCGTTTGGCGATAATAATAATATCGCTAGCGTAATTGATTTCATCACTCGTTTTTCATTATATCGCTCTTTTGATAGTATATCGCCAAGCGGCTAGTTCATAACGACTAATTCCCCTCTCTTTTCCTATATGTACGCCCATATACTTCTTGAAATCAATCACACCAACTTCTACATATATTTTACCGATTTTTTGTTTACCAATTTCTGTATTTATATCGCAATTTTAAATTTCATAATCATCAATGGCGAGATCCAATGAAGAGAGGAATGTTATTATGAATTGGTTTAGATTACAACAAGAAATGCATCAAATGAGGTTGCAAGAACTTGACGATGAGGAAGATGAAGATGATAAACTAATCGACACTCTAATGTTCATACAAACTGACCAAATACCTAGAGTTCCAGAGACAAAAGAAGTATACCACCAGAAGCTGATGCACGATTATTTTCTTCCCAATTGTGTGTACTCTGATCAATATTTCCAACGTCGATTTCGCATGCCTCGGCATCTGGTGAAAAAGATTATTGAAGAGCTTTGTCAAGTAAAACCTCAATTTAATTATCAGTTTAATGCACTGAATGTTAGAGGTCATAGTCCTGAACAAAAGGTTACCTCGGCTTTAAGGATTCTATGTTATGGAAAACCAGCGTATGCGAACAATGAGTACCTTCGTATGGGCAAAACAACTTCATTCACTTACCTTTCATTGTTTTGTGAATTAATAATTAATCATTTTAGTCCAACATATTTACGAAAACCAACTAAGGAAGATGTTAGACAAATATTGAGGGAGAATGAGGATAGGGGATTCCCATAAATGCTAGGTAGTCTTGATTGTATGCATTGGGTATGGCAAGGATGCCATGTTTATTGTCGGTCAATATAAGGGTCATTATCCGAAACCAACCATTATCCTTGAAGCTGTTGCTTCTTATGATTGTTGGATATGGCATGCTTTTTTGGTCTTCCTGAAAACATTGGGGTACCAAAATACACCACCAACTTTTTCGTAGGCAATCTGTATAGACAAACTCAACACAACTCCGAGAGTAAAAACTCAATCAAGGAAAGTATCTAGAGTTATCTCTCTCTCTCTCTCTCTCTCTCTCTCTCTCTCTCTTTCTCTCTCTCTCCTGTCGTTAGAACGTTTACAGAACTGAATTTGTAAACCTAACTACAAAGAGAGTTCTTGGATGGTACCAAAGACCAATATCCAAGGATCAATCAAGTTTTATCCTACAAACTAGGTCGAACCTATCTAATATGATTGATCAACGCACAACCTATGATATTTCAATTATAAAAATAAACAATATAATGCGGAAAAAGAAATTACATGGACACCGAAAATTTTGTTAACGAGGAAACCGCAAATGCAGAAAAACCCGAGATCTAGTCCATATTGAACACCAAACTGTATTAAGCCGCTACAGACACTATTCTACTACCAGTTAACTTCTGTCGGAATGTATTTGAGCCTGAACTCAGTCTCTAACTGATTCAGGTACAGTCGCGCTCCTTACGCCTCTTGAATCCCAACAAGACTCTGCGCAATTGATTTCCTTATAAGGAGTCCCACCAACTAAGAGTTGCTTCAACTCAATTGAAGACTTTAAACCAAATATGCCTTCCACAGATTAAGCCTATTCTTGATTTATGATCGGAACGGATGATCAGATCAAACGTAGGATCCAGGTGATGGAAATCAATGACAACTTGACCAAAGTCTGGCTATCCTCAAAATCCGAACTTATGCAACCCGAAGTGCAACCTAGATTCACCTCACAAGTGTAAACTTGCGGAATCACAAAGTTTGAGACGAAGAGAACTTTGTGATTTCTATTTATCTTGATCGATGGAGCAAGCTCTACAAACAATCAAGATCAGGATACTCGAGTTATCAAGATAAAAGATAACTGGACCTGGCTTCACGAATCCCAATGAAGTCTTTGATAGTCGTTATACCCTAAAAGGGTTTATGGAGAGGAAGAATCTAGATAGTGCCGGGATTCAAGGATCCCAGTTGCTAATAGTTCCCCTTATATAGACTTCAAAGTCTAGGTTGCTTTAGGTTTAAGCTAAGATAGCTTTGGAACCAAGCAAACAATATTCACCGTTAGATGAAAGCTTTGAATCTTATTCACATAAACAAAATATACACTTTGGTTAGTTAAATCGTAATTGAACCTTGTATAAAGACTATGTCCAACATGGTTAGCCGAAACTAGACGATTTGAACTTTAAAAGCTTAACACTCATTTTCATGTTCACAAAGACATTAAACTTGAGTCACAATCATGTGATCAAATGAGTCTAGTATTAATAGAGAATTGATCAAATGGAAATCATCTCATAGAAATAATTTAATTGCAATTGAATCATAATCGACATAGTTGGTAAATGTACAAGGTACAAATACTTGAATAGTTCTTGAGTCGACTGAGTCACAGTACGCGTACCAATTCGCAAACTTAGGTGAAACTCTAAGTTCCGGAGTTGACAGAACTTTTTCAGTTCACGTATCGGTTTGCAAACTTAGGTGTAACTCTAAGTTCCGGAGTTGACAGAACTTTTTCAGTTCACATACCGGTTTGCAAACTTAAGACTTTTACCTGTTCCCGAGTTCACATAACATTTTCAGTTTGCGTACCGGTTTAGGTTCTAAACTGGTTCTAGAACATAGAACTGTATTTGCTCGCATATCGGTTTGATACTTTAACCCGGTTCCCTTACCACAGTTCCAAAATGGTTTGTATACGAATATACATACCTATCTGCATCACGAAACAAACAGATTTTTACCATGATATGCATACAAGTATAAGTATCACACAAATCTGAAAGTCGATATATAGCTACTCTGCTACGTGTATAAGTACATGTAATACGGCTTCAGACATATAACGGTTTTTTCAGTTTGTAAGACTAATAACAGTGTCTTGTATTCCAAATATAGTAGTTTTATATTTCTCTAAATCAATTCAAAAATTCCTGAATAATATAAATGACACATATCATTATTCCATACTATTTTTGAATGATAAACTTGAATCATGATTTGGTTCCGAACAATAAATTGTTCTCCACCGAAATTGATCAAGTATGAACAAATGTTCATTAAGCTTAGTCATTATATAGAAATTCGTAAATTAAATAATTAGTTCTCGACTCGAAATTCTTTTCTATGTAAGCTAGTATAATTAGTTATGTGACAAACGTCTCAAGGATAGAAAAGTGAATATAATTTGAGAAATAGGTGGTTCAGTCTTCACTTACCTTTTGTTGATGAAGTTCTCTAAAAGCTTCGGTTGATCTTCTCCTTCAAACGGTAGAACACAAATGATGACTGGCTCGTTTCTCAACTACACTATCCTAGACCAATACTTAACTAATTGTAGACTAGAAATCAAGATATAGTTTTGACAACTAAATTTGATAACAAGCTTGATATAGAAACACTTGTGAGTTCGACCGATCCATGCTCTAACAATCTCCCCCTTTATCAATTTTAGTGACAAAACTATTAATACATATGGATAACAAAAATAAAGTTTTCGAAAAACTCCTCGATCCACCATATCTTCTTCATTTTCTTGGTTTATCCAACTCTCCTTGAACTCTTCGTTATTTCAAGTCGTAATGATTATGAACGTGTTCAACTCAGCATAATTGTTGTTTAAGAACCGATTCCATAGCAATAAAAACTTTTGAAAATAAATATTCTCAATTGTTGTTATACAGAAACATAGTATTATTATCCTATCTCCAAAGTTCAATTGTATCTCAACTCTGAAGTAATACTACGGTGATATGTTTTCCCCCTTAATCAATACTTACATCTTTTGTATAATAGGTAAAACATATTGCTTAAATGATTCAATCCCCCTTACATAATGATCCATAAACCATACGTATGTAGTATGAAACTACTAAATAATTGTCCCCCTCTTTGTTAATAAAATTAACAATTTATTAACAAAGGTACAAAATAGCGAGATCATAATGAATACAACCAAAAGATATCTCAGTTTTAAGGAAGATGGAGATATTACATAATAACATAGTTAAATGAAACTCCTCATATCAACTTATTTAGATGATATCACACAGTGATAAATACTTAGCGCTCATCCTATGAGATTAAAAAGATACGAGTCCCCTTTAAAATTCCACAAACACACTCCCCACAAAGATATAATAATTAAGCACAAGTTCATTTAAGAACTCTCCTCCATTAAATGTTATTCCCAAGAGAACAACATGAGTGACCTTTCTTTTGTGAAAAAGAAGGATTTTGGCAAATCACATGGATTTGTATCCATAGTATCGACATAAATTAATCTCAAGGCCAGTTACGAACAAAGAGACAATTTTCCTCGATTTTACTCAACATAAGAGAATCTTACGGAGTGTCAGGCAGCAATAACACAAAAGTGTGATCACAAAAAGATTAATACTGCGAGAATAATCTCAAAGAGTTTGTTCCATTTTCCATTTATAAAAACATAATAGATTTAACTTTTGACAATATATGAAATATTAGCTCGATTCACGAGAACGTAAAGGCACAAATATTTCATAAGAATTTTGTAATAATTAAACCAATAATAATTGCATACTGCAAGTTCATCTTCCAACAACTCTAGAATTTAAATAAATAAATCTAAAAACATGCAAGATGAAAAACGTTGGAAATAGTTGTGTGTAATCACAATCTTTGCTATACCAAACCCTAGTTATCATTCTCAAGAATAAAATCCTCAAAAGAAGTTTCCTAGATATGCATCAGGTTTTTAATATCCTGAGTAGAGAATTCCTTCTCATTGATGATAGGATCATTTAGTTTTTCGAAGTTGATAAGTGCATATTTCACATATATTTGGTGTCAATTCCATGCTAGTATTTGTTGGTTTTCTTGCAAATTATTGTATATTACGCTTGTTTTCTCTTATTTGTGTTTTATTAGGTAAATCATCCAAAAGAAGTGAAATAGCACTTAATTGTGCAAGGAAATAAGATAGCTACAAGTGGAGAAGGGCCAAAGACCAATTGGAACTCGTTCAAATACAAGATTTCTTTTCATTGTGTAGAAGACGAGAAGATGAAGACAATGGCGAAAGAACGAAGTCATTCAGAGCTCGTATGAAGAAGTTATGGGCAAAACAAGAACTTAGAAGACTAAAAAGGCAAAATGGTCATTTTAAATGGCAAGTGCTATTGGCACCCCCACTGTACGTTAAGGGGCAGTCATTCTGTTAATGGGGGACTGTTTCTAAGGAACGACCTGGAACTGCTAAAGGTCGTGTCTTTTACTGGAGGAACCAGGAATTCAAATACCGCTGAAGGCACCAGGCTTATCTATCAGGGCACCATCATCTTCTTTACCATACAGTATCACGACAAATACAGGGAAGCTCCGGCTATTTTGAGTAACGCCGATGCTTATGGATTTATGGGAGCGAGGAGATGAAAGGTATCTATTCAAGTCAGAGAGTAGGTAGGTTGACTGTGGTCTAGTAATGGTGATGTTTGAATGAAAGCCACTTGAGTTTGGTTGTTGTTGGTGATTATCGGCAATAGATGATGGAGTCGAGATGATGATCGAAGTTGAGGAACAAAAAGTTGGTTCTGCTGTATAAAAGAGATGAAACGAGAGCTCGAGTTACAAAACAGAGAAGACCATATGGGTTCTGCCATTGATGGCACAGGCAGTGATGATGCTGGTGATTGCAAAGACGGAGGCGGTATTGGTTGCTTCCACTGATGATCATGATGAATACCGATGGCTGGTTCCCATTAGGAGAGGTTGTAGGTCGCTGTTCATGGATGATGATGGTAAGAGATTATAGAAGAGCTTGGGTTCGTCTGTCATGTTTGGCAGATGATGATCACGATGATCATGGTTCAGTGGTAGGCATTCATGGAGCTGTGAATGAAGGCAGTGTTGAGCTCGAGATGGTTTCGATGGCAGACGCATGATCGGGACTAATGGCAGAGTTGATATTAGTTTGGTAGTTTAACGAAGACAATGGTGCTGTTGATCGTTATTGGCGTTGGTTTGATGGCAGACGTGAAGCTGTGATGGATTGAGGAAAATCAGAAGATGAGAAAGGTGTTGCTGCCATTATCATGGGTTGAACTTTGATCGTGAATGATGGTTTGCTGCCATTATTGGCAGTTACGGAGTTGGCTGTAGTGATGATGTTCGATAATGAAGGTGCTGCCATGGAGCTGGATATGAGGAGTTTGGGTGTTGCTGTCACGGCAGATAGGACGAAGTTGAACAGGATACGAGGGCTGAGAACAAATATCTTCTTAACCGAGAGCTGGGAGGATGCTGTTGATGATAGATGTAAATAATATTGGCTTCTCTTAAATATAGCCCACATTTTTATTAACCATAGCCCTTTTTAACCATAATCCATAATATTTTTAAATTTATTAACCATAGCCCATATCATAGCCCAAACTGAGTTGGTATAAATCGTTTTCTAGTTAAAAGCAAAAAGGTTGAAGGCTTGAAGCTAATAAAAATTATCATTAATGTATGATTATGGAATATCCTACTTGATATATACAGGCTTGCATCGACTCACACTACAAGATACTATATGCACGGCACGCTGATCAAAGGAATTCGACTTTCAAAAATGTTTTTTAAATGGGTGACGAATTTGATCGTGATGTAAAATCAATGCTGCTGAGAGCCAACGTTCTGAAGTTTGACAACAGTCATCACAGAAAATTTTAAAACTCTTAGCTGCGTGATCTTGGTGCATTCTGATATGTTGTACATAAAGATTAGAACGATTTGATTCTGTGTTACCATTTTTAGGAATTATATATAACTGGATTCCATCTCATGAAGAGTATAATTCTCCCTTTCACTGAAACAATAATTACAACTTGCATCAAGTTATTGTTATTAAGTTGTGTGGATATGTGAATTTCTAGATCCTATTATATATAATGTCGTAGGGGATCAAGAGGCTCCCCCTAAAAACTAGACCACGAAAAGAATTGATCTTGTTGACAGTATACGAGAATGATTGTCGTCCAGAGCCACAGCTATGAAGTTATGATGTCAATTGTTATTCTCAAATTAATCACGTAAAACCTTTCCATTGATATACACATGCATCCCTGTATATTAACGGTTGACATCACGCACACGAAAAAAAATTCAACTCATCGTTTTCACCATGATGATAATGAAATCTTCTTCCGTGGAATATGATTCGTTGCTTTTTCAACTCACAGTGACTCGGTGATTCATATAGCTAGTGTGTGGGCTATGAATAATAATATTAGAAGGTCAAACTTAAATTGGGGTCAATGTTTACAGATCAAAGTCAAATGGGTTATCATTAATAAAAACATGGTCTATATTTAAGAGAAGCCATAATATTTCCGAGTGGTAATTGAACTTTTGTCCCTCCTTTTGATGGGTCTTCACAAATATCCCTGACAGACTTTAAAAATGTCCCTGATGGCATATTTGAAATTTTATTAAAAAAATTTATTTGGAGATTTCCATTTTTAACCCGGATGTGTTTATACATCATCTTCTTCTTCAATTCTGAGAAGAACAGATCCATAAAAAAAATTCGACACCATTACCATCTTCATCGTCAGCACACCAACACCACTAGTACCATCACCATAACCACCATCACCACCTCCTTAATCACCATCTTCATCGCTGCACCGCCACCACCATCTTTGCTTCCACCACCATCTTCATCGTTGCAATTATCATCTCCGTCACTAACTAATCCACTACCTACAAAGACCACACCCAACTTTTAAACAATCGATTAGATCGATTTCTACTCGATTTGGATGCAAAAGTTAAATCCGGTGAAGAATTAATGAGAAAATAGTCTTCAAAACTTAGATCTGGTGATGAATCAGCGAGAAAATCATCAAGCAATCAACAGCACCACCACGGTTACGATGAAGATGGAATAAACTTAGATATGGTGTTGTTCTTCTGTATATATATGAGTAAACCTCATCACTGTCGAAAATAACCCCAAGATTCTTGTCTTCAACGATTTTCGGTATTTAATTTGTACGAGTAATTGTTCCTTCATAAAGTAACATCAACGATTTTCTGTATTTAATTTGTACGAGTACTTGTTCCTTCAGAAAGTAACATGCAAATGCGAATGACGAAGTTCTTGGTAAGACCAATTGATTAAATTATATTTGGTGGTTGTCAATGGTTTTTTTTTTTTGTTGTAATTCACCATAAACAATGACTATTCCTCATGTCCAAGTGCTGCTCTTTATTTTCTTATTGTTTTGTGTGTTATTTTCTTTGAATCATTCGTGACGGTGAGTGGCGAGTGTTGGATTTTGGTTTTGGTTGTTTGGTGGTGGTGGTGGTGGTCTTTGGAGATGTGTGATTTTGTTGGTGGCAGTATTGGTATGAGTTGTTGTTACGAGATATTGAAGCTGTTCTTGAATGAAATATGGTGGTTATCTCGGTTTGAAAGCAGCGGTGATATTGGATCAACTATGGTTGTTGATCCAAGCGCAATGGATAAACATCCACTGTTGATCCAACGGAAACGGATAAACATCCATTGTTTGATTCAACTGAGATTGGTTTTGAAGCTGGTCTTGGAGCTGTTGGTGGTTATGAAGCTACGGGTAATGAAATATGGTGGTTATCTGGGTTGAAGCAGGCAGTGATATTGGATCAACTATGGTTGTTGATCCATATATTTTGGATCAACTATGGTTATTGATCCATATATATGGGATCAACTACTGTTGTTGATCCTTTGAACTCATGTTTTGTAGGTTAAATCATGTAAATTTCTTCCAATGTTGAACTTGTGGTGCAATGGTAGCATGACTCGACTCCATGTCGATGATGCGTGTTCGACTCACGCCAAGTTCACTCCATTTTACATGGATCAACTATCATTATTGATCCAATTTTACATGGATCAACTTCCATTGTTGATCGATTTTAGTGGATCAACAATGGAAGTTTATCCACTAAATTGGATCAACTTCTACCGTTGATTCTTTTTTTGATCAAATACTTTGTTGGTTCTATTTTTATTTGGATCAACTACTATTGTTGATCCAAAATATCTAAACCAAATGACAGTGGCGGCGGTGGTGGTGGTGGCGGCGCATGATTGACGGACTAGTGGTGGAGGATGACTGTTGGTGGTGTAATGGTGGTGGTGGAGGACTAGTGGTGGTGTAATGGTGGCGGTGAAGGGTGGTGGTGGCGGTTGGTAGGTGGTGGTTGTTGAACGGTGGTGGTGGAATGGTAGTGGTGGTGGTGCTAGTGGTGGTGGTGAAGTAGAAGAAGAAATTTGTTGTATTTTGAAATAAAGAAAAAATATTATAGAGTTGAGGGTAGTAAGGTAATCTAATATTAAATGGATAAGGTTATAAAAAAGTAGGGACATATTTATTATTGTATAGGACATATTTATTGGGTGTCAAAAGTAGGGACATATAAATAATGTACCCTATTTCCGATCGGTGAAAATATTTAACGCGGAATGGAAAGTAGGAATTTTGTAAAACAAGAAGCATCGAAGCAGGATGTTTAGGTGAGATTAGAGCAAGTCATTGGCTCACACAAGTCCCCACTGAAGTTCAAGCCAATCAGAAACTATGTTTGTTTTAGTACCATGCTCCCTGCTACACCGAAATAGCATCTTATGTTTCCCAAAATTTGAGAACACTGCTAACGGACTATGGATTCTTATCTGATGAGGAATTCACGTGACTAGGGTTGGTGAAGGCCTATAAATAGCCTTGTTTAGCCATACTTTATATATAACTTTTGGGATAAATAAAAGTACAAGAGAAGAAAGGTTTTTATATTCTATTTTAAGGTTTACCTCATTAGGGGGAAACCAAATTATTTTCTTCTTCTTCTATTTATATTTTTATGGGTTTTAGTAAATCCATGTGTAGCTAAATTTTTACTGATTAAGGTATGATTTCAAAGTTCTGATAATGAAACTTTAATTCTTTTCACAAATTTATTTTGAGTTTAATTTTCTTGGTGATTGTCTCTATTATTTTTAGTGTCTATAAAGATTACTATTGGGTTATTCAATTGGCCATTTGAATTAACCTGATAATAATTCTTCTACTAGTATTGGAGTTGGTGATACGTGTAATAGTCACTCAATTCCATACACAAGTAGTACATCGCAAAAAAGGATGGAGGGATTACGTTAAGCAATTGTGTATAGAGATGACACTAGTAAGCAGACCGAGCTTATGCGTCTGATGCTAGGATCAACCTAATTCACAAAACGTAATGCATTCGGTGGGTTACACCTTGAGAGCTTATTCATGGTGGCTCAGATGGATAGAATCTGGTATTCGAGCGTTTTCGTATCCAGTGACAACAGGAATTCCGGGGATATCAGAGCTTATTGCTATTCTACGGTTGGTGATATGGAAATTCTACAAGAAATAAACAAGTACTTTTATTAAGTTTCTTTCCAGTGACGGCGAATGATTCCTTAATCATCTTTACTTTCTTATTTGTTTCTTTTTACTTCACTATAAAACCACCCCCTTTGTCTTTTACTTTACTTTGTTGAACTAAATAACCTATCAATTACACAACTCTCTGTGGGAACGATCTCTTACTACCGATATATTACCAGTTAATTAGTGGGAAATATCTTAATTAATTTGTTGCACTTACGACACGCATCAGAAGTCTTCAAAGATGTATGTTCACTCACTAAGTTCTGTTCTCAGTTTACTCGGAGTACTTTTTGTCTAAGACATCGAGTGTTCATAGTAAGTTATCTCATTCAAAGAGTGATTAATTCGAAACTTTAAATCATTCCTCTTGGATACGAAGTTCTTCACATTATCCCTAAAATCATTATCTTGTTGACAAATAGATAAAAAACAAGTTAAGGAATAACCTTTTTCATCTCCGGTTGACATGTTCTTTTGGTTCCTTGATGATTTGATTCCTTCACACATGTAGACGTTAACAACTTCTACTCCATCTTTTTTGGTGATTCTTCTTGTCATGGGAGCCATGGAATTGGAACTTTCTTAAGAAGATGAGAGTATTTGTCAAACCTAAATAAAGAAAATTACTTTCTCTATTATGGTCTATGAACCAGTGGACATAATAGACGTTTCCGTCTGTGAACCCAAATGATTGCGCACAAACTTTGACCAAAATGCTATGCAAATTGTGTCTGCTCAATCCCTAGGTTTTCATATAAGATTAAAGCATCTCATTAGCTCGAATAAATAGGGTTTATAGCATAAGAGATAGCCAATAAATCAAGTATGGATTACATATACGTAACCTAGAGTTTTTTGGAGCTAGCTCAACAACAATCATTCATATTGACTATCTTATGAAATGGAATGAGTCACACAAATACATATGGCCAATTTATACTTGAGCATCCTTGTCATCACATAAGATAATGTGATGAAATTTTATGCAACCGCATTTTCTCAAGTTAATAGTGAGGTTGCATTCATAATTACTACAGTTAAGCAGTAATGGGGTGAGTGGAACACTCACTGCTTGCGTCACTAGGTGACTTTCATGGAAATTTGTGCAAGCAGGAATCTTACATTTTCTGGTTCTTTTACTCCTTTGTCTTCTTGGTTTTGAATTTCTATGATTATTCTTCAATAGTTGACTCATTTTTGCATATCATTCTGAAGTTTAACAATTCTTGAGTTATTCTCCTTGAATTTCCGACATTTTTCATAAACATGTCCCTTTCATGCACAAAAGGAGCAATGCAATGTGAGATCAATTTTAGAAGATTCGACAACTTGTTGGTTACAACCGACTGTTTTCTCTTTAAGCGAACCGGCAAGAATAAAACAGTTATTGGTGATGGAGGTCTTGCCGGAGAATCCAATACCATTAGTTTTACCGAAGGTCTTTTGCTCAAACAACGTAGCTGAGATCTTGTCTAAACTACCTGAGAGCCTTTCCATATCACACTTGAGGGTATTAATATCATTCTCTTTAACATATAAGGTTTCAGTGAATTTCTCATTAAGTTTGTTTAACTCAAAATTCTTCACCTTAAGAGATGATTCGAGTTTTTCCACAGTTCTCTTCAACCGCAGGTTTTCTCGGTGAATTTGTTCAATTTTATTCAAGAATTCTAACAACTCCTGTTCTGACTAAGAATCAGAGGCTGAATCAGAATCATCAGATATTTTTGCACAAATAGCAGAATTTTCTGTCTGATGTTCAGAAGTAAGCTCATTAGTGTGGTCAAGAGACACAATGGGAGCATTATTTCCTTGAAGAGAACTTTCTTCTTGAATAATTGAATCATCTTGAAACTTGGTTCGCGAATGTCGTTTCCCAGTTTGTCTTTATTTTCTCAGGATTTTTCCGACTTGTTGTATGATGAAGGATAAGGTCTTCTCATCATGATCAAAGTAGGATTCGTCAACCCAGGACAAGTTTTCCTTCGAAGAAGTCATTCTTATATTGGTTGTTGTTAGAGCACTGATTGGTCGAACTCGCAAGCGTTGCTATCTCAAGCTTATTTGTCAAGTTTAGTTGATCAAAACTATATACTTGATTTCTATTCTACTTATAGCTATGTCTCGGATTATGATAAAAGTATAGTTGAGCTTTAGACTTCACAGCATTCACCAATTGAAGAAGAAGATCTACTGAAGAGCTTGGAGGAACTTCATCAACAAAAGGTATGTGGAGACTAAAACTTATCTATCACTCAGAAGTCTATTTTATTATATCTGCTAATGAGACTAATTCGTATAACTATATAGACTTTTACATTATACACATTTGATATTTCGAGCCGAGTTTATGTCGCTTATCTATTTCTCGAAATATGTGTTGGAAGCTTTTAGCTTTAGCTAAGTTCATCGTATTCTTGGCGAGTTTAGTTGGAGACAATTTATTTGTTGGAAACTAAATATTAAGTCAAAGATGATCATGTGAAAATCACCTTAAACATATTACATGATTTGTGTGAGACACTCATTTGATGTTAACTTGGGAAGTTTCGTATTGATCAATTAATCACTTGAAAATTACTCGAAGCTAGTGGTATGTGTAAGATTACCATTGCTGTCTTCCAAGGATATTTCAATCATTACATAAGAGTTTTTGAACGACTACCATGTCTGGATATAATACAGATTGTATACTTTGTATGCAAACTGTATTGTGATAATTCAGGTCCGGGATCCTTGTTTTCATACTAGGTATGCAAACAAAAGTTCCGGACCTTCTCAGGTAAATTTGTACGCATACTAGGTACGCAAACAAGGATCCCGGACCTGAATTATCACAATACAGTTTGTATTGTATCCAGACATGGGTAATTGTTCTAAACTCTTATTTCAATCATTGAAACATCCTTAGAAGACGACAATGGTATTCTCACACATACCATTAGCTTTATGTAATTTTCAAGTGATCGAATGATCAATACGAAACTTCCCAAGCTAACATCAAATGACTGTCTCACACAAATCATGTAAGATGTTCAAGGTAATTTTCACATGATCATCTTTTGACTTAATATTCAGTTTCCAACAAATAAAATGTCCCCAACTAAACTCGTCAAGAATATGATGAACATATCTAAAGCAAAAAGCTACCAACACATATTTCGAGAAATAGATAAGCGAGATAAACTCGGCTCGAAATATTAAATGTGTATAATATAAAAGTCTATATAGCTATACGACTTAGTCTCATTAGAAAATAGAATAGAATAGACTTTTGAGTGATAGATAAGTTTTAGTCTCCACATACCTTTTCTTGATGAAGTTCCTAGCACCTCAGTAGATCTTCTTCTTAAATTGGTGAACTTCGTGAAGTCTAAAGCTCAACTACACCTTCTATCCTAATCCGAGACATAACTATAAGTAGACTAGAAACCAAGTATATAGTTTTGATCAACTAAACTTGACAAACAAGCTTGAGATAGCAATACTTGCGAGTTCGAACGTGCAAAGGCTCTAACAATCTCCTCATTTGTCAATTTTAGTGACAAAACTATCAATACATATGGATTACAAAATAAATAAACTTTGTAGCTTCTCATCCATCATGCTTGATTTCTGTGATTGCAGGAAATCTTACAATACATCCCTTACAAGAATTCATAACATTCAACACATCTTTAAGATCAACAATCACACTTTTTATTAATTGAGTTTAAGAATTTTATAAATGAGAAATGAAATCAAGAATACAACTATCACTCTCGACTTTCTCTCTCCTCAAAACTGTCCCTCTACTCTAAAAAGATATCTCTCTTTCTTAAGCCTATTCGGCTCTTTATATAGGACATTACATAATGGATGACAGCTAAGTTGTCCTTTATTTTCGGATCTAGCTTGCGACACTGTCGCCAGTTGGTAGGCTCGTAAACCTACAATAAAATACTGCAAGTGCACAGTGTCTAACTAGTAGACAATGGCAAGTACAGGTCGTTCCCACGAGGAGTGTGAAATACTACAACTAACTAATATCAAAAATTAAGTAACCAACGAGATGATGTTTTAACGATTTTTCGAAGTGCGAGAGACGAAATGAAATAATAAATAATAAAGACGTAACCAAAATGTGTAATGGGTTATTAGGGTCTTCGATTTCCACCAATTCAATCATATAATTTCTACTAATCTCTATTTATTACTCAAGACAAATTTCGAAATCAATCTCATGTCTCGGAAGATTGTATGTTAAATTATAAAATATAGTTTCTCCGCTATAACTTCTTTCGCTTCTTTTATAGGGATCCTAAAGCATTACCTATCTATCCTTGCATACCACGTCTAGGGATTTAACCGAAGCACGAAATATCAATTCAAAAGCATAAATAATCAAGAGAATCACATGAGCAATTAAATACCAAGCTATGTGAAGAGAAGTTACTAGTCAATCAAATCGATACTAGAAATATCATTGTAGAAGATTACACAATTTTATTGGCTTCCATCTAAACCCTGTAAGCTGGCTCTAGCTAGCCATGGCTTTCTCAAAAGCCATAAAAAGATTAAAATCAAATCAAAGCTAACTAGGCGAAAACGAAATCAAAGAAATGAAACTTCAAACCCTAGTCTTCGTTTCTTCTTGTCGCCGGCTCTGCAGCCGCAACCCCTCCTTCTTCCTGTTCCGCCCGTTGCCTCCTTTTCTTTTTGTTCAGTTCTCCCATATATTCTGCTCCAGAGACCAAAACAAGACCTAACATAAATCTGCCTCATGGCTAATGGGCCCAATCCACCGGTCCAATACTAGTTTTCTATTCTTTGACCCTCTGAGTTTGGTTTCTTCTCAAGTCCGGCTAAGCTTAATTTTTGTCCGTCTATAACTCATGAACCACACATACAGTCCATCTCCCAACTCTGATCAGTCGCCGCCAAAGCCGTTTGGGAAAAAAACTGTTCAGTCCAAAACCGCACTAAATAGAACAATTTAGTCCAGACCTAGTTGACTAGCTAGATGCAGTTTAATCCAAAATTGTATAAAGACGCTGTTGACCTCCACACGTGTTTCATAAAGCACACGTGCAAAGCAAGTGGAAATCATTTTGTAACGGACAAATTCAATGTGGACGTGACACGTCAACAATTTTAAAAAATATAAAAATTAATTAAAAACAATTTTTCTTTTAAACTGTTCGTCCAAATTTTACAAACTTTATATATTTGGAAAGCATTTTCCGAGAGCTACAAAAAGAGTACCCATATGACTTTATAATTTTCATTTTTAAAATTTTTTAATTTACATTTATGTGTACATTTTACACCGTTGCAAAGATCCAAAAAAAAAATCCAAAATCCATGATTGCCAGACTGCCACCATATTACGTATTGGGATCGAGAAAAATATCAGCCATGCCAAGCTCCAGTTGGATAACATCCATAATAAATTTGCATCGAGGACAAAACAATGAACATAAGAAATCGCAACTTGAAAAGAAAGTGATTATCCTTTCACCAACATCCACATAAGAAAACAAAGCAAAAAAAAACGATCAAATAAAAAGTTAGTTTATGGTCAGAGACACAATCCATGTGGGCATTACTACACAAACTTAGTATGCTTTCGAAATATCCGAGTACAATGATTCATTGCACTTTACTGAAAAGGAGATTACTAACATGCATAACAGATCAATCATATTCATACCCAGACCTACTTTTTCATGAGAAGTATATTGGTGCATCAATGTATTCATCCATGTGAAACATTCCTAAAACCAATCCTTCATGACCACAAAAAACCTACTTTTTCATTGAAAATACACTGGCGCACCAATGTGTACACCTCTGCAAAACATGCATAAAATTGATCATTCATATTCACACCGGTGCACACTTTTTCATGGGAATTATACAGGTGCAGCAATGTGTACATCCCTGCAAAACATGTAGAAAAAACGATCATTCATAACCACACACAAACCTACTTTTACATGGGAATAATAGAGGTGCACCAAAACGTACACCGCTTCAAAACATGCATAAAAATGATCATTCACAACCACACAAAAACCTATTTTTTTCATGGGAATTACTTCATATAGGTGCACCAATATGTACACCGTTGTAAAACAAGGGAATCCTACTTTTTCATAAGATTTACATTGTGCACCAATATGTACACCCTGTAAAACATGCACAACACCAATCATTCATATTAAAAATCAACAAGTGTACAACTATATACATGTGTATAATTATGTACACATTAAGAATCAATGTGTTATTTCATTAAACGAAGGTTGTACTTATAAAATTCAACTAAGAAAGCCTAAAGCACACAATCATGTTATCAGTTAGGACCAATATTAAGGTAGGAATCATCAAGGGAACCAAAGTTTACAACTAGAACAAATACCTTGCACCGTGTTGCATCATCTTGGGTCGCAAGCATAGCAACATTAGTTGGGAACTCATTTTGTACAATTATATACACGCCTACAAAATGATCCGGTCTTTCCATGTCTCCCCCCGAGTTAACATCACAAATCATATTAGAGAGGTAAACGAGAAAATAATAATTAAATCTAAAATAAAAGATTCTTGTATAATAAAAAGCATGTTTACAACTATGTACACATTAACAATTAACATGTGTACAATTATGTACACATTTGTGCCGGTTTGTACCCATAGTTATTTACCCAAATATAGTGGTTTTTTCTACGTGCAAAGAAACTTGTAAACATAGTCCAAGTGTATAAAAAATCCTATTTTTGATTAGTGCACCAAAAAGTACACGTGCATAAAATAATCTTCTTTAAACGGGTACACTAAAAATTATAAGAAAACAAAAATAAACAAATAGTGCATAAATAAAAAATAACCAAAAAAAAAAATCATACATAACATAAATTGCATGAATCGGATTGGCAATGTTATGCTTAAGTCTCATACTGCACATAGTTTCCACTTCTCTTGGAATATTACACATTAAGAAATGAAAAAAGATTGTTCACTGAAATTTGATTAAGAGTCAGTGTACTATTATGCACACATGCAATTTCTGTCACATGTGTACAACAATGTACACTTATATCATAGGTGTACAAATATGTACACATCTAATTCTGTTATAACCAACAGGGAGTGACTTTTCAATAGCAGTTGAGCTTAATAACAACAATACATTTTCTAATTCAAATTTCTAGACTAAAAAATTTGATATAACATTAAGATCAACATGGAGACTTAGTCATAAGAAGAGATATCTAATTCAAAAAATTTAGACGTTGATAGTATCTTACCTCAACCTCCAAATCATATCATGTTTTAGACGTTGTCCGGGTTTTAATTCTTTGTTGTTGACTATGACACATCATTTACCAAGAATCTTCATATGGAAACCATTTTCTTCTATCTATATCGTTGCTTAATAAAATTAACCAAACATAATACATATTGTAAAGGTTGCAAATAACAACAAAAAAATAATAAGAAGCAACAAGTTTCATTTCATTTCATGAGACTACTACTTCATGACAAGTGCTTATAAGTGAGACAGGACGATGCCATTTATGTCTATCTTTATTGTTGCCTAATAAAATGAATCGAACATATACAACCATATACACATTGGCAATCAACAAGTGTAGAACTCTGTACACATTAACAATCAACAGGTGTACAACTATGTACACATTAGTGCTTTCCCTAATTTTGGACTACTATGCGAACCTAAATAACATAATATGTGTGTACAACTATGTACACATTAGTGCTTTCCCTAATTTTTTATACTTCAAAATGAATAACATGTGTACAACTATGCACACTTTAATACTCAACACGTGTAAATGAAAATGAAAATGAAAATAAAACCACCAAACAGAGAGAATTTAATTGGTTGAATCGGAACAGCTAGAGTACTGCTAAGTGATAAAAGACAATTCTTCGATATACAAACAAAATTGATGATGGGCATATGGTATGTGTATTTAAGAACAACAAGCTTTTAGCAATTCTTCAAGTAGTTTTATGCAAACAAAACTAATGATGGGCATTAAGTATGTGTAACAAGCTTTTTGCAAACCTTCATGTAGTTTCTGACATGAGCCAAGTTCTCTGGAACTCCATCTCGAGGTGGTAAAACTTTGGCGCCAAATTCAAATTAACGGCTGGGACTTTCTCTCCATTGACAAAAGGATCCTGAAACAAAGAGAATACAATCACAAGTTATCAACAATACAGCTACAATCGAACAAAAACTAAGTATACGTAAAACAGAACAAGCCCATATACACAGAGAGAAACACATACAATAGGTGTACAATTATGTACACATTAAGAATCAACACGTGTACAATTATGTACATCATAGTTACTACTCTATGAATTGCTGGTGGGAACCCATTTAGATGAGGACATAACAAACACATGTGCCACATCTAAATCGTTCCATCTCGTTCACCTGGTAAGAGAAACTTCTGCAAAATCCTTCCTTGCATCAACAACTGTTTTTATTTACATCACTTTTTCCTCCCTTAAAACCACCTTCTTGGATATGAATGCAAGCTTTTGGAGGTAACATTTCAAAGAAAACAAGACGATAAACACCAATACCAACCAATGTGATGAAAAAATCATGTTAAATGTAAAGCACCCAATGAAAAATTCAGTTCAGAAAACAAAATATCGAATCCAAGAATCGATATATGCACTCATTAGAAATCAACATGTGTATAATTATGTGTACATCAATGATCACCAGGTGTGCAATTATGTGCATATTAACCATCAAGATGTGTAGAACTATGTGCACATTAAAGATTTATAGGTGTACAAATCTGTACACGTCAACTAATAGGTATACCACTATGTGCACATTAATGATCAACAGGTGTACAACTATGTGCACGTCAACTAATAGGGTGTTATAGTATATTAATTCAGAAAGACGATGATCACATCTCGAGTTGTGAATTAAGAAATGCATATTAAATGGAATCAACAATTTCTTTTTTGAAGACGATGATCGCATCCCATCCATCATTATGTCAATGTGATTAGCATTAACACCAAATGAATTAACAAGATCAACAAAGAATTTAAAAAACAAGGTTCAAAGAAAAACCATGAACAATTTACCCATCATATTGACAATTAACATGTGTGTATAATTGTGTACACATTACTGTTTACTACCCAGCTTCTTTAACCATTCAAAAGGAAAGTAACATAATTATATATTACTGATTTTTTAAATCCAAATCTAGCTTACTATTGTAGATCCTCCCAGGTCTAATGCCATCCTTAATTTGAAAACTAAGGTCCACAATTTAATAGTATTGGGAAAATTTACGTTTTACTGCAATGTAAATAAGCATATTTTCACATAAGCATATCGATTATCGCAACAAATTAATAATCATTTCCAGTAACTAGATGTTACTATTGAATTTTTCTTATTGATCTCATACATGAGGATGATAAGAAAAATCCACAAAGTTGATGAGAACATAAGTTTGAACTTCCTTGTAATCCTAAACAACTACTGTCCAAGTAAAAAATGTAACAAAGGTAGTAGATCAGTACAAAGAAAAAAAAAAAAAAAAACCACTAACGTTGATCCATTTACATCTCTTCCACGTGGGTCTTCTCCATAATAACATCTACATGATCATGAAGTCACTTCAACTAATCATCCAAACGCATGAATAAAAAAAAAAAATCACAAAAAAAATTTGTACATCAAATGGAAAAAAATTGTATACCGTTTTGTATTATTTTCTTTCAATAGATCCAAGTCCTACACATCCCTTGTCAATCCATTTCCAATATTCAAATAGTAAATGAAAAGATCATAACACAAAAACACAAAATAGAAAAGATCTTTGAACCAAAAACAGAAAAAGCATAAATTGGATTCAACAATTCGATCTTTAAATTAAATTCCAAAACAAAAACAAATTAGCAAATCGCAGATCTATCTTCTAGATAACAACTGAAAATCACTTAAAAACTTAAAATTAAAACCAAAACAGATCAAACCTAGAAAATCTAAGAAGAAATCAACCAAATAAACATAAAACGAAGGATCAAAACACTACCCTAAGAACGAATCTATACCGAAGAACAACAACTCTAAATCGCCTCTGCCTCTATCTCTCTCTCCAAAAAAAAAAAGATTCAAAAAATAAACATATAAACATAATATGGGTAATTAGGGAAATAAAAGAACTCGTATTTTTTGGGATCGGACGAAATTTGGACTAACTCGTCCAAATTTGGACGAAACTGTTCAACCGGGGGGATTTTTGGACTAACAAGTACTGGGCTTGGGAGGGGAGGACTAGAGCGTCCAAAGCCCAGGAAAAAGGGATTAAACGTCAATTTCTACAAGCCGTTTCAGCCGAATACCCTGCCGGTGAGACTTCGCCATTGCCATCATTAGCTCTTCTTCATCTCGGCCAAATTCTCAAACCCTAAGCGTGCATTATACCATTCTCTGGGGGTGGCTCTCTGATGTTTACTGGCTTCAAAACTCTGGCCAGGAATGCAATGAATCAAGCACAACTGATAACCTTCGTTGCTTTCAACTCCAAACACGTCTGTGTGTAGGACCGACAGGTCTAGTCCAATCAACCACCATTAGCATCAGTTCCACCTGCCACTATTCGCCTCTACGATCAAAGCAACAACTCCATCTTCGCTGCATCTCAGTCACTGGCAATACAACTCATGAATTCTTCGCCAGAATAATTGTCTCCACCATTAGCACCGTCGACCAAACCCATGCTCCATTCAAATCTCGACCAATCTAGCCACCAGCAAATTCTGACCGAACTGTTGGCCACAGCAAACCCAACTCAACTGCAGTTTCCTTGTTTCGTCCATCATCGCCAGCTCAATTTACTGAATCGGTGGTGGCAGTCCCGTACAGCACAAGCCAGCATACTCCTTCATATGTTCTCAATCTATACCGCTACACCTATCGTAGGCACGAGAAGACACCAGCATTCCCTTTGTTCGCTGCCAAAAATCTTTCACATTTCAGCTCTCATGGCTGCCACCACAACTAACACCATCTGCTCGTATTCAGCTCAACAAAGATTCTACACACAGCCATCGATCACAGCAGCTTTATCTCATCCTAAGCACCCATAGAACCAACGACAAAGCCAACCATTTCCTGTATTCATTGCATTTAACATCACCACAGAAAACCAATTGAGCCAGCAAGACAAACCCATTTGCGTACCAACTCAGTCCAAGTCTGCAGCATCAGCCATCTCCATTGCTCTACTGTGAAGATACAGCCATCGTCTGCGTGTTAACTTCTCCCTGTGCAACTCCATCTTCATATCAGATCTTCAAGCACGGCCACTTCCCTTTCTTATTCTCTGACCTTCTAACTCCAGCTTCGCATGTGACTGATCATTCCTCTTCATTCAAACGGTACCTTGAACACAACAGCACATTCAAGTCTCGAAAGAAGAACTTGAACTCTACAGCCGAGAGATCAATAGCATCACCACTCTATTGTTGTCAATATCCCTGATCCAGCCGTCTATTCTCAGGCCTTATAACACCTTCTTACGAATTCCTTTCAACATTTCCACCACAGACAACACCAGCTTGAGAGTATAAAATCCATCACTACCAAATCCATCTTCTTCCTTGCTCTCCACACTCGAGCCAGGATCCCTCTCCGGTCACAGTCATGCTACCAAGCTGCAGATGAACCACTTGCTTCAGCCATTAAGAACAACCAACAAAACTGTCAATGGCTGGCGTTGCTGGAGTTCGACTAACATCAACCAGTTTTCTCCATCATATGTACCTTCACGGCAATTCAAATACCTCGACAAACCCTGGCAGAAACTACTTTGCTCCATCGACTTCAGTTAATACGAAGCTCCAACCATTTCCATACACATCTGCCAACACATGGACTTTTGTTCGCTTTCCAATATTCTTTCATTCCCTGAGCTCCTATACTCCTCCATAATCACCAGTTCAACCAATCTCTTTGCAAGACAACCAACAGTATTATCATTTCTTCTCATAAGTGTACGGATGCCATGAACAACATCTCCTTGATATGTTGAGACAATTCCTCCACTGGCGAACTCGACGTCCGTTCACAACACCTGCTTCACCACTGGCTACAGCAAACACAATCAACTCCGGCGAAACACAGGAACCACTTGCAACCAGTTCAGCCATCATGCGAACTCTCCTTCGTCATCTGTACATTCTGTACCGACCTGCTTGAATAAGAAAAATGATGTTTTGTTTCCGTTCTCATATGGGAAATGACATGTGGTGCATAACATGACACGTCCCACTTATATCTTAGCCCACTGGCAGGTGAAATGAGCTTAAGTAGTCGACTTGGCAGCCCACAATCCATTAAGCTGTCCGTCTCTGGTGATGTGAGTGGAGATTGCCAATTTATACGCCAGTTTAAGAGTTTATTTTTTTTGATGATTGAATTCACATGTACTTTCTACAAAAGCATTAAAATAATATTATTAGTGAAAATATCGAGTCCTAGCTCATATAAATATGGGTATAAAATATAGCATTAACGTGCTTATCACCAGTGTACGAATGTTGAATCTCGCAACACTCCTAAATCTCGTTAAGTCTTCACATCTTTCTCGTGTTCAGGCTGTCGTCATCCGTTGCGTCATTTTTACTACCAATCTTGCAGTGTGCTTTTTAACGATTTCGCAAGGATACTGGTGTTGCGATATTCTGATCCTACATCTTTCCTCTTCTCATGTCTTCTCTGCGAAGGAGAGAATGTCATGAGAACTAGTATTTTCAAAATGCCGCAGCTGTTTATCTTTTTCATATTTTTCTGTATTAACATGATTCTGTACTTTTACGCAGAATTTATTACACGTATCTCTTCTTCCATCCATTTCTTGACACGTCTTTTTGAACCGCTATTTCTCAACCGTTCATGTCTACTCTTCGCATTAAATGTGTTTACCTTTTCGATAATCCTTCTCTCTATATATATTTTTCTTATTCCTCTCTTCTTCTTTTTTACTTTCCTTCTTATTTTCTCTGCAACTTTTCTTCAACATCTCTCCGTAACTTCCGCTTCTACTGCTGTAAATCCTCTTCTTTCTACTTCTTCTGATCTTCAATTTTCTCTTCATTCCCATACTCTGAAAATGCCTCCAGTCGGTCGTAAATATGAAACTTCTATGGAAAAAGTTGTAAAGATTTCGAAGAGAAGGGTTTCATATTAACCACCATTCCCAATCAAGAATCTAAATCCATTCTTTTCCGCCAAATTGTTTTCGATCATCATTGTGATGATAAGGAAATCATAATTTCGCTAGGTCAGATTCTCGCTGGCCTTCCCATTCCTCTCTATGATCCTGATCTTCCCTTATTTTATGAAATTCTTGCTCATGCGAAATTCTTGCGAGCCATCTACCAATTGAGTGGGGATTGTATCCGTTTAATGCTTGAGTTCGCCAACCGTGGTGCTGGTAAAAGGATCTCTTTACCCAAAAGAAGTAAGGGATCCTGAATTTGAGGACTTAGAGATATTCGCCGAAAAATATACAGTAGAGATCTTCTTCGAAAACTATGAAGTAATAAACATGAAGAATCATAAAACTCGCTGGGGTGCTTGCTTGAAGAGGAGAGAAAATGTTGCCAGCAA
This sequence comes from Papaver armeniacum, assembly GCA_023531295.1. Taxonomy (NCBI): domain Eukaryota; kingdom Viridiplantae; phylum Streptophyta; class Magnoliopsida; order Ranunculales; family Papaveraceae; genus Papaver; species Papaver armeniacum. Next base: position 370,399 of record JAJJWW010012308.1, read on the forward strand.
CAAAATACTTATGCAAGACATCGATTGGAATTTCTTAAATTTCGCTCAGTTTATAATTTGCACTCCTTTTTATACCTATTAATCTTGCGAAATTTTCAGATTACCAAGCTAAGAAGAAGCTACAAAAGAACTGCTAAGGCAAGTACCCTAGCGGCGCTCCGTTCGATCACAGATGAAGTAAGAAATACTTTCTTTTATTATTTTTAACAATATTGTTGCCTTTGTTTCTTATCTTCATTCGTGTGCGAAGGTTGGCGTTGAGGTTGTTGAAGAAGAAGAAAGTTCTAAGCTTGCGAAGATCAAAGGCAAAGGTAAAGGTTCTCTTCGCAAGGAGAAATCTGCTGCTCCACCTTCAAAGAAACGAAAAGTTCATTATCCTTCTCCTTCAAATCCTCAGCCTAGTGAAAATTCTGACGATGATGATGATAATGATAGTTCTTTCGCAAGGGAAGATTTTCCACCTGAATCTTCTATGGCACAACTATCTAGCATCTTCTCTGACTCCATGCAAGGGATTGGGGATGATCGTCTTTCTAGTACATGCAAAGCTCTTGTGAGTATCTGCGATGCTCCTCTACTAGAGGGTGATGATTCTCTTCATGGAGTCTCTAGATCAGTGACTCCGACTTTCTGAATTCTCTTGGTATCTTGGTATGCCTTCATTTCTTTATCTTTTCATAGTTATGATTTAAAATTATATTTTGACAATTTCTTCAATTTCTTTCGCAGACTGGAAGGCTTCTTTCGTTGTTGCCTCAGATTTGGAGAAAAGACGTAAGATCCTTGAAAAGAAGAATCTTCAATTTCGCCTAAGAATTGAAGGACTAGAGGCTGAAGTTGTGGATCTTCGTGAGAAGAACAAACAATTAGAAATTGATTCTTCTTCTCAGAAGAACAAAATATCTAGTCTTCAGGATGCCAATAATCAACTTTATGGTGTGAAATTTTTCATTTTTCCTTTATTTTATTTTATCATTATCCCCCCTTATCTAACTTATCATTTTCGCAGACGTTTATAATCTTTCTGATGAAGTCATTATTCTTCACACATTCCCCAATTCTATGGATAATAATACCCTCCTTGAACACCTTAATAATTTCTTAAATAGCTTTTCAAATGACAAGATAAACTGTCTTCCCATAAATGAACTCAGATCCAAATTTCGCCTCTTAGAAATTGACCATAGATCCAGCTTGGGTGTAGCCAACCAATTTAAGCGTTTCTATCTTAATTCTAAAGAGGAAATTAATGTTTTAAGAGCCAAGATCGGCGATATCATAGATGATAAAGATCGCATCGCTAGACAAGGTGCTCAAGCGTTAGCGAAATTCCAAAAGACTCTTCTTGAGGTTCAAATTGAACGAGACGAATCTAACCGCAAAAATGATGTCCTTAGCGAAAGGGAGAATCAAATTCGCTCCCTTCTTCTCATAAATAATGATGATGAAGTTGCTTGGGATGCGAAACTCGGATGACGCGTAAATAACTTAGGTGTTAACGTTAGTCTTCAAGCTGAGCATACGGCCTTGGTTAGGGATATGATTTCTGACAGAGAAGGTTGTGAATTGTTCTTCTTTATTTAACCGTCTGTCTTTCATAAAATTGTCATCAAGTTGCTGATTTACTATCATATGTTCGCAGGAGCTGAAGAGAGATTTCTCAAAAGGATTGAAGAACTTGAGTCTGAGAAGGAGCAGCTCGCAAAGAATATTTCTTCTCGAGATGATAAATATTCTAGACTGAAGAGCCAACTAAAGATTACAATTGCGAATTTTAAGAATGATGCTATTCTTTTTCGTAATCAAACTATTAAGACGGTCTGCGATGATAACAATATCCCTCATTCAGCATATCCTTGCCTCCTAGAAGAAATTCCCAAGAATGTGCCTCCTTTGGATATCTCTGACAGTGATGCTAGTGAAGAAGAAGAATCTGATAGAGGCGAATAAGAAGAAGTATCTGATGAAGACGATGAAGAAGAGGAGTCACACAAGAAATAATTTTGTTTCCTTCTTTTCGTTTTTGTAATATCTCGTACATTCATTCTTTTAATCTCCAATCGTGTAATCTTTTGCTGCAAACTTCTTGAATCTTCAAGTGCAAGTTCTATCTTTTGTTCCTTTCTGCACATATTTAAAAAGTAATTCTTTTTTGTAATATAATTGATCAATATATTATTAACCTTTCATTTTATGAGTGCGTGAATCTATCATATGAAGACAAATAACATGTTCTTATTCTATACATTCCTATACTTGTCTCTGTTATTTGCATTCAAATGAAAGATTAAGCAAGTTACTTTTGAATAACGACATGCCTCAGTCTCGCAAGTAGGTATTTCTTGGTTGCTTTCAAGATTTTTTTTTTCTTTTTCTCTTATGTGGTCTTATTTTGCCTTCCTAGTTAAAGGTCTTATTGTGCCACCTCTTGTCATTGCGACAAAATCGCAGGACGTCTTTGCACTTGCATGCAAAAAACCATTGATCTTGTCTTATCATTTCTCTAGTATTATTGCCTCTGCAGGATGTTTTTCATGCGACAATATAACAGGTCTAAATATTCTTGCGAACATAAAGCCCCATGTCATTGTCGTCTTGCGACGAAATCGCAAGACGTCTTTACACTTTCATGTGTTGACCCATTGATCTCGTCTTATCTTTTTCTTTTGTATTATTGCCTCTTCAGGATTGTCGCACAAATATGACAAGCCTAAATTTTCTTGCGAAAATAAAGCCTCATGAATATTTGCGTCTTAAGACACTTATCAGCTCCCTAATGGAGGGTGCCGCCCTTATCTTCCCCCTGGTTGCCCCTTCAAGGAGGCGTACCTCTACCATACAAGGTTGGCTCCTCCCATCCGGTCTTAACAACAACTGAGTTGTTTCAGACCTCTTATCCCTTTTGCCTATAGGGCTTATGGTTACGAGACTGCATCCTAAATGGGGTTTTCTTCGGGCCGAGTGCAGCATAGTCAAGACTTGCCAAGAATGGCCAGGGTAGTTCCAGACGCCCCGGGCACTCTTGGCTCAACCGTGTACCTCGGATCCTTGATCAGATATTGCGCTCCTTAGAAGAGACCCTCAGTCGACCAACCTAAGTCATTAGCTTAGGTTGGAAATCCAAGGTATCTCTCCTGGATGGGCTTTATTGACCCCAAATCTCCATGACTCAGGTTCCAGGGGCGGTGTAACCTTTTCGCTGAGCCATGCAATAGGTACCCCCTTCTATGACGCACTTTAGGTCTTACATTTGCCTCTTGCGAAATTTTGATTTCGCGAACTAGGGTGTACGCCATAGTAGGTTCTCCTCTGTCTGATTATTTTGTTGATTCTTCTTCATATAAGCTCTTTTGTAATTTCGCAATCTCATCTTTATCATTCATAAAATATATTTTCTTCTTCTGCATATTAGCTCTTTCGCAATCTCATCTTTGTTATTCATAATTTTTTTTTTTTTTTTTTTTTTTTTTTTTTTTTTTTTTTAGTTTTTTTTAGTTTTTTTTTTTTGCAATAATCAACCATACATTTTTCTTTCTCCTCCCAATTTTATTTTGGCAGTCAACAAGTACATTCATTCTTTAAGTCTCTTACTTCTGCTACTTTTTGCCTCTGTATTTTTGAAATTTTTCTGTGATTTTCTTATCTGTTGCGAAATGTTCGCCGCTTCTTATCTTCAACATGCATTGGCTTCGAAGCGTTTCTTCTTCTCTCTGTTCTATTGCATCTATCATCAATCTTTCACTTTTTTGTTTTTCTTTGATGTTGTGTTTCCAATTCTTCTTCTTCGCATCTCTTTCTTCGCAAGATTTTATATCAATTTCATAACACTTCTTTCCTTCAATCCAATCTCCTTTTACTATGCCGATGTCATTGGGATGAGGGAACTTGATACACTGATGGAAAGTCGATGCTACACCTAGAATCCCATGTAACCAAGGTCGTCCAATCAATGAGTTGTATGGTGATTCCACATCGACTACACAGAATAGAATTTCAGAGGACAATCCTTTGGTGGAATTCGCATGCCGACTTCTCCTTTAAGTTTATTGGCGCACCATTAAAACCATAGATCTTGTAAGTTGAAGGTATTAGATCTTCATATTTTCCACCCATAGTTTTATAAGTATGATAAAAAAGAATATCCACAGAACTTCCAGTATCGATTAAAATTCTGTTGATTGCCCATGTATTCTCAGCTTCATCATCAGGGTCTTCGCAAGAGATGCTGATGATAAAGAAATAATGAACATTGCGAAAGCATCGCCACTAAAAGAATGGAAAAAGAAGATTATTTCCTTCACCGCAGAAGAAGTACCTGAGGGCGACAAGATGCACAATAATCCATTAGTGGTAAGGTTAGAGATTAACCCAAAACCTATACTGAGAGTGTTATCATGAAAGTCTTCAATCGTTTTATATGAATGTACAATAGAGTGAGAACAAATTCTTTGCCTTTGCTCCAACTTCTATTACAAATGTTTCTCCTCCTTTTGTTGTATTTACCTACTGCATGAATTTCTTGCGGGTGGTGGTAATGGTTGAGACTGAGTTTGGTTTTTTAGAAAATGGTTTAGTTTCCCTTGATCTATCATTATGAGAATGATTCTTTTTATATTCCTGCAATCATTTGTTGAGTGTCCATGAAAATGGTGATAAGAACAAAATTCATGACTTATGTCGCTAGGAGGTGGTTCACTTCCCATGTTCCATGGCGCGGGTATGTTTTCCATCAAGATTATAGCTTCCCATATTTTCTCCACACTAGCATTTAGTGGTAGCATTTTGATTTCTTCCCATATTATCTTATGACTTCCCCGTCCTCTGTGATGGTTTTTCCTCTGACCTCCATAAGTTTCTTGTGGCTGATCAAGTCTTTGAATTTTGTTATTTCCACCACGTTTATAGAAGTTTCTTTCTCTCTCGAATTCTTCTTGATCACGACTTCCCATAGCTACTAGCTTCGCTGACTATCTTCCATTATCCTCCTTGTTGTCCTTGCGAAGTGCTCACACCGTATTTATCAACTTAGGTAACAAACTTACATTCGCCGCTTTTGAACTTGTGTTCGCTAATCAGGTATGATTCCATCTCATTTTGCTTTTCCTCAAGAGCAATATACTCCTCTCTGTAATTCTCGCAACTCGGTCATTGTGATCGTATTCTTAACTCGAAAATTTGAATGTATAACAGATTGGTTTAACATAGCGTTGATGAATGATAGAATGAGGTATCTCTCATCCACACGACCATCCATATCACTACACATTGTCTTCCACCTCATGGTTAGATGTTTGGACTTTCGCCAACCCTTTGCTTTAACCCAAATACATCTTCAATGCCAGGTGCGAGAATTGTTACTTATATACGCCCTAAAAAGTAGCTTGCAAATGATTGTAAGATGTTATAGTGTTCTTTGGCAAACCTTCAAACCATTTCAATGCCTCTCCTGTTAAACTTGATGCAAAATATTTGCACAATACAGCATCATGGTTTTCCCATAAAGACATACATCTCACATAAGCTTTGATGTGTTGTACCGCACAAGTGGTGCCGTCAAAAATGCTATTTAACGCAAGTAAATTGCACTTTGGGGTATTCCTCCTAATTGTACTTCTTGTGTGAATGGGGTTTTCATGACTTCTTCTATGGCTTCATCTAGTTGTCTCCTTCCTCCTTCTCTTTTGTTATTTAACATCCCTCTCATTTCCGCTAATTCTCTCAAAATTTGTTCATTTACACTGAGAATTTGGATCCATTGGTCTTTTTAACTCCGCCTCTCTTCTTCTCGCGTTCATATCTCGTTTTCATTTTCTTGTTCATCATTTTCTTCTCTTTCTCTCTGCGATCTTCTCTTTCATTCCTTTCATGAATTCACACACCGTTATATTTCTCATGTTCTCTTCTTTGCCGCCTTTCAGCTCTCCTTTAGTACTCTATCATATTCTTCATTGATATTATCATTATTGCAATTTTTCACGCCTTCTCTCTTGATTATCATGATTGTTCTGGCGAATTTTGATAGACACATTTTTGTGTCTAATTTGATCTCAATACTATATATTGTTGGCACTCGATTTTGTTTTAATTTTGGTGTTTTATGTGTTTGTAGGTATTTGGGCAATAAACATTTTTGGAAAAATCGGCTCGAAAAGTTGTCTAAAGCACCCAGAGGACACGTGTTATTCGGACTCTCAATGTAGGATAAGGGGCACCTCAATTACTAAGGGACACCCACATGATATTCGCACTCAAGCAGCTGGATAAGGGGCAACCTCATCACCTTCGTTTGAAAATATTTTTTTGGCGGGAAAAAAGAGTTCTTCCTGGCGCTTTAGGGTTCGAGAATTCAAGGTGTTTTAATGAGACTCAATCATTTGAAACTTATTGTATGGACCTGTTTGAGCGTAACAGGCGTGGTGTGGTTGATTTCTTCAGCTAAAATTGGCTGGAATTTCCGCGAGAAGGAAAACAGGGCAACACACACTGGAGGAGATATTCACAGGATTTTGCGAGCAACAGAGGTGTTTGCACGTATCTGGAAGACCCTAACAACTATCTGGAGTATGAAGGAGTTAAATATGGCAATGTAGTTGCAGGAAATCCTACAATACACCCCTCACTATAATTCACTTAACTAATCCATTGAAAGATGAACAACTATGAATGTTTATTGATTATTTTTCTTAAAGTGTCTACACAGGAAAATAGGATTACACTTAAGAGATTACAAACACTCTCAAAATTTCTCTCTCCTAATGACTTGCTTTTTTTTTTCATCCAAACCATCCCTCCACAACAGGCTTACTCACCCCTTTATATAGGGTAATACATAGTGAATGACAGCTAGGCTTGTCCTTTATTTTCGGGAATGTCTCGCGAAGTGTCGCAAATATACAAGTATTCATGCTCGCGACACTTCTTAACCCTCGCCAGATTTCATATCTTCCTGCCGTCATCCAGTGCGTCATTCATTTTAATTCCCTGCGACTCCCTCGCAGTACTGTCGTTTATTATCTTCGCGAGTTTTGTACGTTGCGATATAATGATCCTATATCTTGCCTCTTTTTCCTTGAATATTGCTTGAAAAGCGATATTTAAGGAAAAATCCATTATTGTAGTAATCTTTGGCCTTTATTGATGAAGGAACGAGCGAAAGAATACTTTTCTTGAAAAGTACGTACTTGCCTCTATTCTTTGGCGAAGTTCCGAAGCTTTGAGAAGTATATTTGAAGTATTATTTCTTGCCTCAAGGGTTATGAAGAATAATGAACCTCGCATTCTCCTCTCGCGAATTAAGGAAATAATTGAATCTCGCATGCTAAGAGAATATGTTGTGCGATATTCGAATCCTACATCTTTTCGCCTCTCCTCATGTCTCCTCTGCAAAGAAGAGAATATCATGAGAACTTATGCCTCTTGAATTGTCGCAACTGTTCGTTTTCCGCTAAAAATCCTCTTCTTCATAGTTCCGTTAATTTAGGAATGACCGTTTACACGTGTCTAAAACTATCCTTTTTACCGGTGTATTTAATGTTATTCGGTCGTAACATTTTCTTGTCTATTTATAGGAGGATCCTTTATAAAGAATACTTCTTTTCTTTTACTTCATCTTCTTCATCGTCTGCAATTGTTTTTCTGCTATCCTTCTTCATCATCTTCTTCACCGTTTTCCTACTACTTCCTATCTGCTGTTATTTCCATGGCATCCAGGTTTGTTAACCTTGCTAAACTCGATTGATTTTGTGATTGATTGATTTTGTGATTGATTTCTCTTGTTGAAATTATTTTATTCTGATTTCTCTTTTAACCTCTTTCTGCCATTTTTGTTTTAGCAAGAACAAATCCGGCACCAAGTTCACCGTGAAGAACCCCATTCTCTCTTTGGGTTCACAAATAAACCCACTTCTCAACAGGAATCCATCCTGCAATCAAAGTCCTCTTCGCAAGCAAAATCTACCGCTTCTAAAAGAAAGCCTGCGAATGACAAGGTATTTAAGAAATATTTACCTTTTTTAATAACAATATTGTTGCCTCTGTTTCTTATTTAACTTGTCATTCACAGGATGACAAAACTATTGACAAGACTCCCAAAAGATCTCGCCAACCTAAACCCGTTACCCCTAATGTTTCTTTTCCCTCATTCACACCGTCTTCTCCTGTTGCGAAACCATCGCAGGATAACATTCTTATGCCTGAACTTCTCATAGATCAAGCTCCTCATAATAGTCCCACTACAAATGAGCTTATTCCTTCTCCTATCAACAATGCCCCTGTCATTCCTCCAATCGCTACCCTTCCTGAGACCTCCTCTTCTCATGATGTTCCCTTGGCTAAGAATAATTCGTCTCTTCCTTCTTTATCCGAGCAAATTCCTCTTACTGCAGAAAATTTGGAAGGGATAGATGTGGCTTTCAAAGTTCTCTCGGACCTTGTGAATGATGCCAAGAAGACTTCTGTCGATCCTGTCAAATCTGATGTCTGCGAGATTTTAAGTAAACATCTTGGTCCTGATAGGATCTCGCAAGCATCCTTAGTTCAAGAAGTTAATATGCTGAAGAATGATCTCCAAGCTATGTCTGCGAGATGCAATAATCTCCATCTTGAAAATAAAAAATTTCACAACATCTCGCTAGATCGTGATAATCTCCGCAGGAAGAATGAAGAGTTAAAAGGTATACTCTCAAGCTTTTTTTTTTTTTTTTTTACTACTTAAGCTCTTGTTCGCCCTTCAAGCTTTAAACCAGAAACGAATAATGGAGATATATCAGTTGGAATCAATTGTTGAAGAAGTTCGAGTTGAAAGAGATGCTTGGATGGAGCAATATAATCTCTTAGATAATCTTCATACATATGCTGCTGATCAAATAAATAACTTGTCTAAAGAAAATTTTGATTTAGTTCAGAATCAAGACTCATTAAGTAATGACTTATCTCGCCTCTCTTATTCTTTAAATAAAGCTAATTTGGAGTTGGAAACTTTATCAGATGAGAATGGAACTCTTCTCAAGAGAAGCGTTCTCGTTAAGCAAGGTAGCGATCTGTTCGCAACAATATGATACTTGTCAAAAATTATGTGAAGAACAAGAACACTCTATTCACACGCTGAGAAATCAGCTTGAAGAAGTTACTGCTGAGAGAGATAAACTTATTCAGGGTAGAATATCCTTGAGTTTAAAAGCAAACCAATTCAATGATCAATGTGCCAAATTAGAAAAATCCAACTCTTCCCTTGCGACCGAGAATTCCATACTTGTTTCCAACGAAAAAGCTTGCGATCTCGATTGAAAGGCTTAGTTGGAGATACATTCGATGATGCCATGGACTGTTTGGGGAATAATTTTGCGGCTTTAATTCAAAGATCTTACTTCTCAAAAGGAAGGTAGTCATATTATTTGACTACCTGAATTCATTTATTTATTCCATGAATTTTTAATTATCCTGAAAATTCCAAAGATCTTCTGTAAGAGTCTTCTTTAATCTTTTCTTATGCATTTTTGATGCAGAGTCTGAGAAAAAGCTTCGCTCCGTTATTTCTACCCTCAAATCAGATTATTCTAAAGTTCGCAAAGAAAATGGGTTACTCGCCACTTCCCTTGCTCGTTCTCGCGAGCGTGCGAAAAAGAAGATTTGAATACATGTCCGATCGTAAAGACATACGGTAGAAAATCGTCAAAAGCGCCGCTTCGTCAATTTCACCTCAAAGTGAAGTCCTCGTGAATGAAATTTTATTGTCTAAATCTCTTGATCCTATTCATGTTGATCCTTTGGAAGTAAGTGATGATGAAGTCCTTAACTCTCCTGATGGTGATTATGACTATGAAAGCTGCGAAGATCTCGCTAATATTGAGATTGCTAACAAAGATCCGGCTGAAAAAAATTCTGATGAAGATCCATCAACTGGCGAAGGTGAAGCTGCTGAAAAAATTTCTGATGAAAATCCACCAGCTGGCGAAGGTGAAGCTGACAAGGGTGTTGAAAAATCTCTACCATCTTCTGTAGTCAATAATGTTGATGTAGAAAATTAGACAACTTTTGTAATTTTGTCGAAATTTTCTTTTTGCTTTGAAAAACTGAATCTTTTATTGAGTAACTCCCTTATTTTCTCCTTCTTCTCTATTTAAAGGATTTTGAACATAACCTCGCAAGCATGTTCGCTTATATTTTTGTGTGATTGTTTAAGTAAAACCTTCCCAATTAAGGGTTTTACTTTGTTTCTTCTTATTGCGACAAGATCGCAGGACGTCTTTACATTTTCATGTAATGGCCTATTGACCTTGCCTTATCATTTTTGTGTGGTCTTCTAAGCAAGACCTTCCTAATTAAAGGTCTTGCTTTGCCATCTTTCATTGCGACAAGGTCGCAGGACGTCTTTACACTTGCATGTAAAAACCCATTGACCTTGCCTTATCATATTACAAGTATTTTTGCCTCTGCAGGATGTTTTGCTTGCGACAATATGACAGGTTTAAATTCTCTTGGGAGAATATAATCCCATGACATTGGCTTCTTTGCGACTGAAATCGCAGGACGTCCATACACTTTCATGTTGGACCCATTGATCTCGTCTTACCCTCGCGTTAGTATTGTTGCCTCTTCAGGGATCATTGCACAAATATGACAAGCCTAAGTTTCCTTGCGAAAACAGAGCCTCATGACATTTGCGTCTTTGACACTTATCAGCTCCCTAATGGAGGGTGCCGCCCTTATCATCTCCCTGGTTGCCCCTTCAAGGAGGCGTACATCGGCCATACAAGGCTAGCTCCTCCCATCCGGTCTTAACAACAACCATTGTTTTGCAGCCTCTTATCCCTTATACCTATAGGGTTTATGGTTACAAGGCTGCACCCTAAGTGGAGTTTTCTTCGGGGCCGAGTGCAAGCATGTGCCAAGACTTGTCAAGAGTGGTAAGGAAGTTCCATGCTCCCCGCACTCTTGACTAAACTGTGTACCTCGGGCGCCTTGATCATACGTCGACTCCTTGGAAGAGACCCTCGGTCGCCCAACCAGGGTATAACCTTATATATTTAGTTGGGAATCCAAGGTACCTCTTAGGATAGGCTTTCATGGGCCCCAAATCTACATGACCCGAGTTCCGGAGCGGTGTAACCTTTTCCCCGAGCCATGTCAAGAGATACCCCCTTATATGACGCACTTTAGGTCTTACATTTGCCTCTTACGAAATATCATTCGCGAACTAGGGTGTACGCCATAAAGGTTCGTCCCATTCATTCATTCTTTCAATTGTGTTTATTCATTCAATCATTTATTATCTCCTGCTATTCTGCTTGCGAGATATTCGCTCATTTTCTCTGCATTTTATTGAATTTCGTAAATATCTTGCATTAAAGTATTTCATCTTGATTCATCTCATCTCACCCATTTTTATGGGTAATATTTCTTTAGATACAATCTGTTCCACGGCCTGCCCAATCTTTGTCCCATATCTTTGCCCTCAGGGTCCATCAATCTATATGCCCCTGTACCAACTACTTCTTTGATAATATAAGGTCCATCCCATTTTCTCGCCAGCTTGCCTCCTTTTTCTCGCTGATAAATTGGTGTTTCTCGCAGCACCAAGTCTCCTGGTTGAAATTCACGTATTTTGACACGCTTGTTATATTCTCTAGCCAATCTTCGCTGATAATTCTCCATATGTCGTAATGCCTTTTCCCTTTTTTCCTCTAATTCGTCCAACTTAATTAGAATGTTACCTGCGCTAAGATTTTTCTCCCAAACCTCTTTCTTAGTTGTTGGGATCATAACCTCTGTTGGGAGCACAGCTTCAACTCCATATGTTAAGCAAAAAGGTGACATTCCTGTAGCTTCTCTTCTGGTTGTATTATATGCCCATACTGCATTGGATACTTGTTCGCACCATCCCTTATTGTGTCCTTCTAACTTTTTCTTTAATATATCTGCGATTGTTTTGTTTGTTGCCTCTGCCTGACCGTTAGCTTGCGGATACAATGGAGTTGATTTTCCACATCTTATCTGAAATGCATTAAGCAACAATTCTATATTTTGCCCTTCAAATTGTTTCCCATTGTCAGATACCAACTGTGCGGGGATCCCAAATCTGCATATAATATTCTCAAATATGAAAGTAAAAATGTCTTTATCGCGGATGTGTTGTACCGCTTTCACTTCTGCCCATTTTGTGAAATAATCCGTTGCGACAATTAAGTATCTTCTCTGTCTGTTCCGGTAAAAATGGTCCCACAATATCTAAACCCCATTTTCCAAAAGGCCACACACTTGTCGAAGAGTTTAACGGTGCTCCTGGTGCATGTATCTTCTTCCCATGCCTTTGACAATCTTCGCAGCGCCTTGATATTGCTCTTGCGTCCTCATGCATATATGGCCAGTAATATCCTTGCGTTTTTGCTTTATATGCTAAAGATCTTCCGCCATTATGATTTCAAAGCATCTCCACCATGCAACATCTTCAATATGGTTTCTCCCTCTTACCTTGTTAAGCATCGAAGTGAAGGTCCATCAAAAGATCGCCGATAAAGTACACCATCTCTCAATTCATAATTCGGTACCCGCTTTTCAATTTGTGTGCCTCTAATCTATTTCTTGGTATTTCCCCTTTCATTAAGTATGCGTGAAGTTACATTCTCCAGGTCTTTATCGCGACATTGCGTTCGTCTTCTACCAACATTGCATCCGCTTCTTGCTCTTCCTCTTTATTGATTGACGGCGCGCGAGAAGTATTTGTATTTTGATATTCCTCAGATTGGAGTGGTGTCATCATACTTGATATAAAGGCGAAAGCGTCTGCGAGTCTTAAGTTATTTCTCCTTGATATGTGCCTCCATTTCATTTTGGTATTCTGTCTTGACAATTCTTCGACAAGCTTCCTGTACTTTTGCAAAGATGGCTCATTTGTGGTGTATTTCTCTCGTTATCTCGGCGAATTGCTAAGTCACCGGTAATCCTCACATTTTCCGATTTCATTTCTATTACGAATGTGAGCATGTATTATAACTTCATACTCCGTTTCGTTATTGGTGGATTCAAATTCCAATCTAAAGGAGAAAGCTAACTTATTGCCTTCTGGTGAAAGCACAACAATTCCCACTCCATTACCTTCTCCATTTGATGATCCGTCCACTAATATTTCCCACCTGTCAAGCTAAGTTAGAGATCTTTTGGGTCTCCATGCTCTTCTTCTACACCCATCATTTCATCCACTGCTTCATCTTCCTCCAAAGGAAATTCTGCCAAAAAAATCTGCGACAACCTGTGACTTGGTTGAAGATAATATTTCATATTTGAGTTTACAATGGCTTATTTGAGCATTCCATCTTTCAACTCTTCCTGATCTTTTTGAATTTTTCATTACTGACTCGATTGGTATTTTGGTTACCACCCTAACAGTATGTGCTTGAAAATATATGCGAAGCTTAAACGTTGCATAGACTAACGCCAGGATTAGTTTTTCAATCTTTGAATAATTCCTTTCTGCGGCATTAAAAGTTTTACTGATGTAATAAATTGGTTTTTCTACTCCTGCATCTACTCGCAGCAATACTGCACTTAATGCGTGTGAAGTTGTCGCAAGGTATATTAACAATTCCTCTCATGGTTCTCGCTTTTTCATAATGGATATTTCCATTAGATGTTCCTTGATTCCTTGCAAAGCCTTTCACACTCGTCCGTCCATTTAAACTTCGATCCTTTTTGGGATCTTTGAAAAATGTTTGCACTATCGATGACCGCGAGATGAATCTTCCTAGTGATGCTAACAACCCATTTAGCTTTTGAACATCTTTTACTGTCGCAGGTGTTGGCATGTCGCGAACTGCTTTCACTTTCTCTGGGTCGACTTGTATTCCTTCTTTTGATACGATGTATCCCAAAAACTTTCCCGATGCAACTCCGAAGGTACATTTTTCTGGATTTACTTTGATGTTGAAATGCCTCATACGTTCAAAGATTTCTTTCAGATCTCGTACATGGTCTTCCGCTTTCTTACTTTTTACGAGCATATCATCTACGTATACTTCTAATGTTTTATGTATCCATTCTGCGAACACTTCTTCTACCATTCTTTGATATGTTGATATGGCATTTTTGTATAGCAATATAATCCCCTTGGAGCGAAGAATGCAGTATGCTCTTGATCTTCCTCGGCGAGAGGAATCTGGTTGTAACCTTTATATCCGTCCAGGGATGATATTCTTTCATTCCCTGCTGCTGACTCAACCAATTGTGGAATATCTGGCAATGGAAAACTATCTTTAGGACAAGCTTTGTTTAGATCAGTGAAATCTATGCAAATTCTTATCCCCTTTTTCTTCTTTGGGACTATAACCATATTTGCTATCCATTCAGGATATTTTGTTGGTCTGATGATTCCTGCATCTAGCATTTTTTGCAGTTCTTCTTCTATTTGTGGATGATATGTTGTTGCGATCTTTCTAATTCTGCTTTGAATGGTTTCACCTTTTTGTCTATTTCCGGTTGTGGCAAGCTATCGATGGGTCTATTCCAGGCATATCATCCATATTCCACGCGAAGATATCTTTATAATCTCGCAACAAATCAACAGTCCTCTTTTCTTCATCTGCTTCCATATTGGTCCCAATTTTCAGCATCTTGGGCTCTTCGTTAGTTCGAACATTCACTTCTTTCGTTTGTTCTACTGCAACATAACTAGCCTTCGGATCTCCCATTGGGGTCGGTCCTTTCAGTTCTTTCGCGAGCTCATTTTCTTCTCCCGAGATCTCGCTAGGTATCCCTTTTCCTTCCTTTGCTCTTATCATGTAAACTCTAAATTCTTCTTCTTTTCTAGCTGCTTTCGCCATTTTTCTGCGATACTTTCGCTTTTTTGCTTGCTCTTCATAATATTTTACTTCAATTTGATAGCACATTCTTCCTTTATCAACATCCCCTCTAATCTCGCCAATTCCGGTTGGTGTAGGAAACTTGATACATTGATGAAATATTGACGCTCTGACTTTTATTGCGTGTACCCATGGTCTTCCCAAAGAATACGTTGTATGGCGATTCCATGTCTACTACACACAATGTTACCTGTGTCTCGATTTCTCCTAACAGAATTCGTATTTTTACCTCTCCTTTAACTTTTGTTATGGATTTACCAAAACCATGGATATTGTATGCCGTGGAAATCATCTCTTCATCTTTGTATCCCATTTTTTTGTAAGCATGATAAAACATGATGTTCACCAAACTTCTCGTATCGATTAGAGTTCATTTCCTGTCCATATTTTTGTTGCCTTTGCTGATTCTCCTCCTTTGCACGCGTTTATTGTGATTACTAATGGGGATGTATGATCCAAATTTTCTTTAGATATTTCTGCTGCTGTGAATGTTATCTTTTGCTTTTCCCATTCTTCTAAAGGCAATGTCATCTCTCTATCTGTAATTTTCTTTCCTTCAAAATCCCGCTTGTGTATTCTTCCTTTGACATTTTCATGAAATTCATTAATCATTGCCTTTGTGACCAAACTGTGCTCCATATCCCTGTTTCTAGCGCCAATATGTAGTTGCAGGAAATCCTACAATACACCCCTCACTATAATTCACTTAACTAATCCATTGAAAGATGAACAACTATGAATGTTTATTGATTATTTTCTTAAAGTGTCTACACAGGAAAATAGGATTACACTTAAGAGATTACAAACACTCTCAAAATTTCTCTCTCCTAATGACTTGCTTTTTTTTTCATCCAAACCATCCCTCCACAACAGGCTTACTCACCCATTTATATAGGGTAATACATAGTGAATGACAGCTAGGCTTGTCCTTTATTTTCGGGAATGTCTCGCGAAGTGTCGCAAATATACAAGTATTCATGCTCGCGACACTTCTTAACCCTCGCCAGATTTCATATCTTCCTGCCGTCATCCAGTGCGTCATTCATTTTAATTCCCTGCGACTCCCTCGCAGCTCTGTCGTTTATTATCTTCGCGAGTTTTGTACGTTGCGATATAATGATCCTACAGGCAATTTGGCAGCTTTATATCGCGTGGAGAAATAAAAAATCGAGAGTATTTCCTAAAACAGGCCGTGAAGAATATTTCCCAATAATGGAGAATTATATGAAGTTATGGCGAGATATTTCGTGGCTGTTGGGTTATAAATAGTTGCTGAGATACCATAGAGGGGTTATGGAGAGTTTGGTATAGTTTAGAGCATCACAGAGGCGCAAAATCAACAACCAGAAAAAATTGTTTCTGCTGGTGTAGTGAAGAACACGAAGAACATAAGACCCACAAGCGACCGTCGTTCTTCAACAATGATAACGACTCACAGCTGTGGGTCGTAGTACAGAGACAGTCTTAAATCAACAGTAACAACGACAATTACTATTTATCGTTCTCTATAACAGTTCGGTTTGTAACAAAAATAATTGTTACAAACCCGATTTTTTCATTATTTCTCCCTTATTCATCATTTGTAAACCATTTTTGAGCAATCAAATCAACTTTTGAGCGTGTTTCCATCATGAAGAGCAAAACCAATTCTCCGGGGCGATGGAGGAAGCCATTCTTCCAAAAGTTATGTGGTAAAATTTATTTAAATTTACTTATGCAATTCTTTTATGATTATTTGCACCGAATGAAAATTGAGTAAATGATTTTTATTAATTAGTTGTGTTTTCTCTTGATGAAGTATGCTTAGTTTAGGGCTTTTGATACTTCATGCTTGCGATTAACAATTGAGGTTTTGAAAATTTAATTTAGTCAATGATTAGAATCACAATTTCTTTTGATTGGAGTTATATTGTCTAGAATTGCATGATAAACATTAACATTAAATCACATGAATTTTGGTGAATGGTGAAATCCTGAACCCCGGTCTCTCTAATATAGTTAGTTTTAATTTGCTTAGTCTTAAAATTTAAATTTAAAAGCACAGTATTCACAAGTCTCAACGAACCTTTTACTACAACATCATTGAAAATACCCATCAATTTTTGGCGCCGCCGACGCGGACTTGTCTTTAGGCTAGAGTTTTTAGATTTTTTTTTTTTTTAGGTTTTTATTTATTTGTTCTACTTTACGTTTTTGGGTTTTTGTCTTTTTACTACAGATTTTGGAATTTGGAGTGAAAGAAAAATTTGCCAAAGATTTTGGTGAATACTTAAAGATTTGGAGCTAAAGACAAATCGAAAGAAGCGAAAGAAGAAGATTTTTTTTTATTATTTAAAAAAAAAAAAAGAGAGGCATTTTTATTTTTGGATATTTTTATTTTTTTAGACTTTCCTTTTCTTTTACTTTTTGGACTTGGACATTTAGACATTCTTTTATTTTTAAACCCTACGGAAGGGTAGTATAAATGTAAACTGTGTGCAGAGAAGGACGGCGATTACGATATCTCCTCGGCCCCTTGGGTTCGTACACGACATTGGAGTCGTGGCCCGAGTTGACTACAATGGTCCATCCCCCGTCTGGAACGGGAGGTAAGTTTATCTAAACACTCGTGAATCCCCTGTCAACGAGTTACTGTATTCCTTCGTTTGCATATATATCGAGGAACTGAATACGGCTGCTTTAATTTCCTAGTAAAGGGCAAGGCCTGGACATACAAGATAAGGGTTCGGATTTCATCATCATTCTCTGCTTGCCCGCCTTAGGTAAACAATACTTAACGCGAACCTAAGCTTTAAAATTTGGAATAGAACGAGACCTATAGGGTAACGAGCTTAATAGGAAAGTCGTTCGAAAAATATTGGTTACTCTTTTGAGCATACTTCGAAGTTCATGATGGTTTCTGTGAGTTGAATGGGTGACTGCGCCGCCTTGTAATGCGGTGAGGCCTTGGGTATCAAAGCTCCACGCAGCTTCCCTCGCCTCTATTCAACTTACTTTAACTCGGATTGATTCCAGAGAGGTTTGCTCATATTGTAACGAGTTCCTTTTCGAAAGATTAGAAGCTGGTCTAGAAACAATCTAAGTGGTGCCATCATGCTTTTTGTTTGCTAGAAATCATTAGGTTTGCCGTGGTGGAGTCATCCTTGTTTGTGTTTGCATAGAACTTCTCTTCCTTTTTAGGATTTTTCTTTTTATTTTGTTTTTCTAGTGTATGCCCGAGGTTATTAGAGAGCGGTCTTGGAAAAGAGATAATCTAGGTCGATTGATTAGTGAAAAACCTAGTAATTCTTGTTGTGGAAGCGGGGAGCTCGAAGACTCTTCTTTTGAGAGCCCCGTTTTTGGAAACTTCAATTTTGAGAATCTGTCTCTTCGTGAGGAAAGTACCCCTAGTACTTCAATTTTGTGCCAACGATGGCCACTTTGAAAGATTACATGTTCCCAACTAGGACCAACCGAGCTTCGTGTATTAAATTGCCAGCCAATACGGCTAATTTCGAGATAAAACCTAGTATTCTTCAGATGATTCCTATATTCTTAGGAAAAGATGATGAGAACCCTTATTTTCATATTAGGGACTTTGAGGAAATCTGTGGGACAGTTGGAATAAAAGACCTTACTGATGAAGTTTTGAAACTTAAGATGTTCCCCTTTTCCTTGAAAGATAAATCCAAGACCTGGCTAAACAACCTACCATCTGAATCCATTGAAACATGACAGGAAATTATTGCAGCTTTCTATATGAAATTCTACCCTAAGCATAAAACTGCATCTGTTAGACAGAGAATTAGTTCCAGTGTGCAACAAGAGGGAGAGTCTCTTTATAGGTTTTTAGAGAGATTCAATGATCTTCTATCCCAGTGTCCTCACCATGGATTTGATAAGATAAAACTCGTAGAGATTATTTATGATGGTTTAGACTATTAGACCAAAGCCATGGTCGAGTATATGTGCGCTGGTGAGTTCACTAGTAAAAGTGCTGAGGATGCCTTTACCTTCTTAGGAGTTGTTACTGAGAAATCCCAACAGTGGGAGTCTTGTGTTCACCCCCCCTAAAAGACTCTTGGTTAATAGAAGTAGCACCAATATGGTAGATACGAGTTTTGCGTCAGATGCTAAGTTTGCTGCTTTGTCTAGAACGTTAGAAGCTTTGGAAATGGGCCAGTCTAACATTAGGTCCCTTGTTGAACCTAATAGAGCCTCTCAAGTCTCTAGTTGTGGAATAGAGCGATAACTCATTTTGGGAAGGTCAGGTTAGTGAAGAGTAAGCTCATGCTGTCTACAACAATGCTAGGTTTGAGAACCGTCGGAAGTTTGACCCCTACTCGAGACCTACAACCCTGGTTGGAGAAACCATCCTAATTTTTCTTGGTCTAAGGGCGAGAATCAGGACGATCTAGTAATTCTCAACCTCCCGGGTTTTGGTTATACTCGAACCCTTCGAGTCAAACCCAGGTTTGAACACTTCGAGAAAAAGATCTCTACCTTAGTAGAAGCTCTTACTATGTTAGTAAAGAACCATGATATGTTATCGACCAACCACCTTAGCTTTCAACAAGAAACCAGGCGAGAACCATAAGGATAATTCCCGGACTCTTGCTAAATTAGAACTTCAAGTCGGCCAAATAGCTAAGTATTTAAGTGAGATAGAAGAAGGTAAGTTTCCTAGTCAATCTCAACCCAATCCTAGGGGTCTATCAAATATCTTTAGTTGATGAGGAATCATCAAACCATGTGAACTCGATAAAAACCCTTAGGAGCGGTAAAACAGTCGACAATAAGGTAGCCATGCCTAGTGGAC
The DNA here is from genome assembly GCA_023531295.1 of Papaver armeniacum. Classification (NCBI taxonomy): domain Eukaryota; kingdom Viridiplantae; phylum Streptophyta; class Magnoliopsida; order Ranunculales; family Papaveraceae; genus Papaver; species Papaver armeniacum. Next base: position 390,049 of record JAJJWW010012308.1, read on the forward strand.
ATATCTGTAGTTCCACCTTCTATGTCCCAAGAGGAACCCGTAGGCCGAGAAACTGAAACAATCCTAAGGAGTCCCAAGAAATTTCTAATAGGACTACCTTTGTGCCTAGAGCCGCATATCCGCAGTTGTTATCCCCAACAAAGAAGGAGTCGACATTCAACGAGATAATTGAAACATTTAAACAGGTGAACATCAATATTCCGTTATTAGAAGCAATTAGGCGGATGCTGCTTATGCCAAGTTCCTTAAAGATCTTTGTACACGAAAGCGTAAGCTTAATGTCCAAAAGAAAGCCTTTTAGCTGGTCAAGTAAGTTCCATTCTCCTGAACCAAACACCCCCTAAGTATAAGGACCCTGGATGCCCCACCATTTCTTGTGCGATTGGTAATCACATGGTCGATAAAGCTTTACTTGACTTAGGAGCTAGTGTTAACTTACTCCCGTATCATGTATACACCCAGCTAGGTCTTGGTAAGTTGAAACCGACTAAAATGACACTACAATTAGGCGATAGGTGCAGAAAAGTCCCTCGTGGTGTCATAGAGGATGTTACGATTGAGGTTGATAAGTTTATTTATCCGGTGTATTTCGTTGTTCTAGACACCCAACCTCGTTCAAGACCCAAATGCTCAAATCCCGGTGATTCTAGGTCGCCCATTTTTAGCCACAGCCAATGCTGTCATCAATTGTAGGACCGGGATTATGAACATATCCTTTGTAATATGACCACTTCACTAAATTTATTTAATGTTACTAGACAATCTTCTGAGAATGATGATTTAGAAGAAGTGAATATGATTAGCACTTTAGTTCAGGATTTAGTTCAGAATAATGGGCATGACACTCTACTGGGAGATTCTTTAGATGAATTTGAGGAAACCATTCTCTTAGACCAGATGTGTGATCAATATTTAGAAGAATCCCTTGAGTATTTTAAAGACTCTACGGACCCGTAAATCCAGCAATAGTGTTAGGTCTTTCTAAGAGTAATGATGACCCTAAGTTTGGGGGTAGAGAACTAGAAGAAGCTCTTGAGTATTTTAAGGACTCGAGGATCCCAGGAAATTCAAGCAATAGTTAGAGGTTTGTCTATGAGTAGTGAAATCCCTACGTTTGGGGGTAGTGATGGTTCTTGTGATTGTCATGTATCCCTAATTAGAGTCCCTAACTTGGGACTCGAGCCATGTGCGTCGATATATTACTCGAGTCTATTCGGACTCAAAGAACCCGATCCTCCCGACACTTGTCGGGAGGTAACCCGGTATTAGAGACCCGTTTTCGGATGAATCTATTTATCAAGATACACATATGAAGCTCAATTATGCTACCCGGATGAACCTAGTTGTCTTGTGAGAAACCTTAGACGAGGATGTGCTCCTTCTATTCATTTTTCGAACCGGTGCGGTTGTCGATATTTGTATTAGCTCTATTTGGTCTTATGGACCCACAACTATTTCGGCTATTGGTGTATGACTTTGGAAAGTGAAGATCCTTTTGAGGTATTTGATGTCCGGGTCAAGACTTTAAACTTAGCACTCCTTAGGAGGTATCCCTTGCTCATGCAACACGGTAATATTTTTCCTCATTTCCTTCTAGTGGTAACGGTTTCTCCTTGTTCATGTTTTTAATTTCATCTTTAGAACATTGAGGACAATGTTAGTTTAAGTTTGGGGGTATGGGAGAAACTTTTTAGTTGCAATAAATAAAACTCCAGAGCCTAGAAATTTATGTTTATTAAGGTCGGCACTAACCTTTCTAAGTGAATGGAAACATTTTGGTTATAGGAGTTGAGGAACCAATCTGATTAGATGGAAACATCAAGAAGAGTCTATTCATAAAAGCACAGAGCTCAGGTGTTAGAAAAGAAACATGGTAGTTTCTCCATATCCTCGTGATGGAAACATCGAAAGAATCCTGATCACTTCTTTTTCTTTTTCTTTTTCTTTTTCTTTTTCTTTTTACCATTGCTAGGGTGAAATAGAGTGACTGAGATACAAAAAAAAAAAAAAAAAAAAAAAAGCAGACCACCAGACCAACCGGAATGAATTCAATAAAGTCGACCACCGGAGCCCTTGTATATGCCGGTTGTGTTGACCTAGAGTTAGGATTATCGACCCATTTGGTTCCCTTGTATATGCCGGTTGTGTTGATATTAGTCGGCCGGGTATCTCGGTCAATTAGGATAGGTTCACCTTAGTCAACATCATCTACGTTTTCTCTACATCCATCTTCTTAATCTATCCATGTGATTGGTTGACTCCGGTTTATGATGTCTAGAAACTATCCGAGTAGAGCTCTGTCACTTTATATGAATTTTAGTATGCTTGAGTGCAAACTCGTGTACATCAATTGGAATTTCGCATCAGGGTACTTCCTCCTGTAGTCAATAAGTATGCCAGCCAAGGAGATTCTTTAGTTCCTTCCAAGGTTTGCGTAGATAGATAGGTGCGGAGTAAAGGTTTTGTGGGTACACCTCGGTAAACCCTAGGAGACAACACTCGCCACTAGGGCCACCTAGCGGTTTAATGGCTTGTTGCACGTGCTAAGTGTAGTCATTTTATTTTCTAAAATAAATTTGCTCGAGGACTAGCAAATACTAAGTTTGGGGGTATTTGATAGACATATTTTTGTGTCTAATTTGATCTCAATACTATATATTGTTGGCACTCGATTTTGTTTTAATTTTGGTGTTTTATGTGTTTGTAGTATTTTTGGGCAATAAACATTTTTGGGAAAATCGGCACGAAAAGTTGTCTAAAGCACCCAGAGGACACGTGTTATTCGGACTCTCAATGTAGGATAAGGGGCACCTCAATTACTAAAGCACCCAGACCAACTGGAATGAATTCAATAAAGTCGACCACTGGAGCCCTTGTATATGCCAGTTGTGTTGACCTAGAGTTAGGATTATCGACCGCTGGTTCCCTTGTATATGCCGGTTGTGTTGATATTAGTCGAGCCAGGTATCTCGATCAATTAGGATAGGTTCACCTTAGTCAACATCATCTACGTTTTTCTCTACATCCATCTTCTTAATCTATCCATGTGATTGGTTGACTAGGTTTATGATGTCTAGAAACTATCCGAGTAGAGTCACTTTATATGAATTTTAGTATGCTTGAGTGCAAACTCGTGTACATCAATTGGAATTTCGCATCAGGGTACTTCCTCCTGTAGTCAATAAGTATGCCAGCCAAGGAGATTCTTTAGTTCCTTCCAAGGTTCTGCGTAGATAGATAGGGTCTGGAGTAAAGGTTTTGTGGGTACACCTCTGGTAAACCCTCCGGAGACAACACTCCGCCACTAGGGCCACCTAGCGGTTTAATGGCTTGTTGCACGTGCTAAGTGTAGTCATTTTATTTTCTAAAATAAATTTGCTCGAGGACTAGCAAATACTAAGTTTGGGGGTATTTGATAGACATATTTTTGTGTCTAATTTGATCTCAATACTATATATTGTTGGCACTCGATTTTGTTTTAATTTTGGTGTTTTATGTGTTTGTAGTATTTTTGGGCAATAAACATTTTTGGAAAAATCGGCACGAAAAGTTGTCTAAAGCACCCAGAGGACACGTGTTATTCGGACTCTCAATGTAGGATAAGGGGCACCTCAATTACTAAGGGGCACTCACAGAATATTCGCACCCAAGAAGCTGGATAAGGGGCAACCTCATACCTTTCGTTTGAAAATATTTTTTTGGCGGGAAAAAAGAGTTCTTCCCTGGCAGTTTAGGGTTCGAGAATTCAAGGTGTTTTAATGAGACTCAATCGCTGAAACTTATTGTATGGACCTGTTTGAGTGTAACAGGCGTGGTGTGGTTGATTTCTTCAGCTAAAATTGGCTGGAATTTCCGCGAGAGGGAAAACAGGGCACACACACCGGAGGAGATATTCACAGGATTTCGCGAGCAACAGAGGTGTTTGCACGTATCTGGAAGATCCTAACAACTATCTGGAGTGTGAAGGAGTTAAATATGGCAATTTGGCAGCTTTATATCGCGTGGAGAAATCAAAAATCGAGAGTATTTCCTAAAACAGGCCGTGAAGAATATTGCCCAGTAATGGAGAATTACATGAAGTTATGGCGAGATATTTCGGGGTTGTTGGGTTATAAATAGTTGCTGAGATACCATAGAGGGGTTATAGAGAGTTTGGTATAGTTTAGAGCATCACAGAGGCGCAAAATCAACAACCAGAAAAAATTGTTTCTGCTGGTGTAGTGAAGAACACGAAGAACATAAGACCCACAAGCGACCGTCGTTCTTCAACAGTGATAACGACTCACAGCTGTGGGTCATAGTACAGAGACAGTCTTAAATCAACAGTAACAACGACAATTACTATTTATCGTTCTCTGTAACAGTTCGGTTTGTAACAAAAATAATTGTTACAAACCCGATTTTTTCATTATTTCTCCCTTATTCATCATTTTTAAACCATTTTTGAGCAATGAAATCAACTTTTGAGCGTGTTTCCATCATGAAGAGCTAAACCAATTCTCCGGGGCGATGGAGGAAGCCATTCTTCCAAAATTTATGTGGTAAAATTTATTTAAATTTACTTATGCAATTCTTTTATGATTATTTGCACCGAATGAAAATTGAGTAAATGATTTTTATTAATTAGTTGTGTTTTATCTTGATGAAGTATGCTTAGTTTAGGGCTTTTGATACTTCATGCTTGCGATTAACAATTGATGTTTTGAAAATCTAATTTAGGCAATGATTAGAATCACAATTTCTTTTGATTAGAGTGATATTGTCTAGAATTGCATGATAAACATTAACATTAAATCACATGAATTTTGGTGAATGGTGAAATCCTGAACCACGGTCTCTCTAATATAGTCAGTTTTAATTTGCTTAGTCTTAAAATTTAAATTTAAAAGCATAGTCTTCACAAGTCTCAACGAACCTTTCACTACAACATCATTGAAAATACCCATCAAATTTCCTCTTGAAACTCTTGTTCTTCCACTTCCGCTCTCAATCTTTCCCTCTCGCAAGCTAGACGTGCTTGTTCAGTGTAATGTCTTTCGATTTCATCTTCAATCATTTGTCGATTTCTTTGAACTTCTCTCCCATGTAATATTCTCCTTCCTTCTTCCTGATTTTCTTCGCCATCTTGATTATTTTGTCTCTAACGTCGTCTATTTCCCTGATTTCTATCATTTTTATTCTCTCTTCGCAACCTTCTTCGTCTGGATTTCGTACTTCCTCTCGAGTTTCTTCATTAGCATTTTCTACAGGCGAATTTCATCTCATTTCTTCTCTAGCTGATCTTGTAGTGCTTCTTGATCTTCTACTTTGTAATCTCATGTTTTCCATCCTTAACTCATGATTTTTCCTTGTCAGATTTGCACGCTCTTCTTCTTCTAATCGCCTTTCTTCATGTATCCTTTGCCTTAATGCCTCTAATGCTGCAATCTCTTCATTTCCATGAATTATTCCGCCAATTACCTCTTGGTCTCTCTCCTCTCGTCCATTGCTTCCTAATTGCTGCTCTTCTCCCATTTCATCCACAAAATCTGATCGCCAAGTATGTACACTCACCCTATCATAATCCATAGTTCTATATTGTATTGGTGTACGTTGAATTGGCGGTTGAACTTGATTTTCTCCATCCTTTCTTGTGTTCACTCTTGAAGATTCCTCCATTTCATATCTCCCTTTTCCAGCAAGTCTCCTACTCCTTCTAACAGTTGTTAGTTGTTTTGATGCATGTCTTCTTCTAGCCATTTTTCAATCTTGACAAGTTGTTGAAAATTATATGAAATTCCTTTCCTATTACTCCAAATTCTTTCAAATCACAATATCAATCTTCAGTCCCTGTTTCTAGCGCCATTATGTGATTGCAGGAAATCCTACAATACATCCCTCACAAGAATTCATAACATTCAACACATCTTTAAGATCAACAATCACAATTTTTATTAATTGGGTTTAAGAATCTTACAAAGGGAAAATGAAATCAAGAATACAACTATCGCTCTCGACTTCTTCTCTCCTCAAAACTTTCCCTCTACTCCATAAAGATCTCCCTCTTTCTTAAGCCTATTCGGCTCTTTATATAGGACATTACATAGTGGATGACAGCTAAGATGTCCTTTATTTTAGGATCTAGCTTGCGACACTCTTGCCAGTGTACGAATGTTGAATCTCGCAATACTCCTAAATCTCGCTAGGTCTTCACATCTTTCTCGTGTTCAGGTTGTCGTCATCCGTTGCGTCATTTTTACTACCAATCTAGCAGTGTGCTTTTTAACGATTTCGCCAGGATACTGGTGTTGCGATATTCTGATCCTACAATTTCCTTGGCTCTTCAACATTCCTTGAATTCTTCGCTACTCCAAGTACTTCAGCGATTCTGAACGTGTTCAACTCAGCATCATTGTTGTTGAAGATCCGTAGCCATAACAATAAGAAAACAGATGTTCTCAATCATTGTTATACAGTGTCATAGTATTATTATATAGAATCAAAGTCCAATTGCATCATAACTTTTAAATAATATTATGGTGATATGTATCACCCCCCCTTAGTCAATACTTCCATCTCACAATGAAAACCACTCCCCCTTACATAATTATCCATAAACCATATGTATGTAGTGTGAACTACCAAATAATTCTCCCCCTTTTTGTCAATATAAATTGGCAAGTGTAAGAAAACTACGGGATCATAATGAAATTATCAAAGAGATAATTCATGACTAAAAGAGAACATATAAACTTTGTTTCAATGATTCCACATAGTCGAAACTTAGTGTATTCATCAAGGAGTTTTTATAGATACAAGATAACTCCTACAATATTCCACAGCTGCACTTCTCACAAAGATATGACAATTAAGCACAAGTCCATTAAAGAACTCTCCCCCATTAGATGTCATTCCAATGAGAACAACATGAGAGACCTTACTTTTACGAGAAAAGAAGTATTTCTTTAGACGTTAACAAACCACATGAATTTGTATCCAGTAAACTCAAATAAATTAATCACAAGAAGACCTTATAGATTAATTTAATCGGAAACACTCAACATAAGAAAACTTACGGAGCCATACAGTACTTTCACATAGAAGTGGATCATGGAAAGATCAATACTGCAAAATCTTCAAAAGTTCATTCTATCTTTTATCAATATTTGCATAAAGACATAATACACTTAACTTTTGAGCATATATGAGATAATCACAGTTCACGGACGTAAACACAACATATCTCTTAAAACTTTTGCAATACATAAAATCAATAAAGATTAAATACTCATCTTCCAAATAACTTAGAATTTAAATAAATAAATCTAAAAACATTGCAAGATGAAAATCATTGGCAATAGCTATGTGTAATAACAATAATTGTTATTCCAAACCCTAGTTATCCTTCTTAAACATAAGATAAATTCTCGTAAGAAGTTTCCTAGACATTATTTTATCAAGAAACAAACGACATTTCACTTACTTTGAAGACTCTTCTCATATTACCTATATTCATCAAGCTCATCTTCGATTAGATCAATCCCAGATTCGAGATTATCCATCTTGTCCTCAAGTCTTTTGGTTGAAGATTCAAGTTCACTCTTCAAGGCACGTACTTGTTCCAACACAAAATTCATAGTTAGTGAGAGCTTATCAAAATGAAGACAGAGGGATTCACATCAGAGGAGGAATCATGTTTGTCTTGACAAATCTCACTATCAGAAGAATCAAATCGAACTTTCTTAGATGGAAAGAGAACGGTCCAGACATCATATTTTTTACTAGAAAGGCTTGATGAGGACATGATTAAAAAGGTAAATGAAATGCTTGCTTCAGGAAAAGAAATCTTCAAGCTTAAAAAGAAGAAGATATGGAATAAATTCCCCAAAATACCTTTGACCAAAACCCTAACAGAATTTTGGATATTCCAAAAAGGAATTTATTAGAAAAATGTGCACATACCCAGGACGTATGTGGTGCGCGTTGTTTACACAACAAATTAATTAACTTCTGTCCACACAATTAACTGGTAATATAATGGCAAGGAGTTCGTTCCCACGAAGAGCAGGGAGTTTCTAGTTGTTAAAAGTCACTGAAATGGGGTTTTTAGATTTCAAATCAAAGTAACTAATAAAAGAAAATAATAATAATAATACTTTGCTGTAAATAATAATAAAGAAGATGATTAGGGAATCATTCGCCGCCACTGAACCGAAGCTTAATTAAATACAAATTTATTTCTTGTTTAACTTATAATGTTACCAACCGTATAATAGCAATAAGCTCTGCTATCCCCCGGATTCCTAATGCCATTGGATACGAAAGCACTCGACTACCAGATTCCATCCAACCAACCCACCAAGAATAAGATCTCCAGGTGTAAATTAGTCGAATGCTTTACACTCGTGAATCAGGTTGATCCTAGCATCGAGACGCATAAGCTCGATTACGCTTACTAGTGTTATCTTTACACACAATTGCTTAACAAAATCCCTCTGTCAGCTCATGCAATTTACTACTTGTGTAAAGAGTTGATGTGACAATTACACGTATCACACAACCCTAAACTAGTAGAAGAAATATTGATTGGTTAATTTAATTGATCATTTTAAATAACCCCTCAATATTCTCAGGCAATAAAAATAATAAAGATAATCAACAATTAAATAAAACTTAAAATAAACATGGTTAAAAAAAATAATGTTTCATTGTTCAGGACTTTGAAATCATCCCTAATCAATTAAAAGTTTAGCTACTCATAATTAAAAAGTACTAACAAAGAAATAAAGAAGAAGGAATTAAAATGAAACTAAAACTCAGAATAAAAGCTATGAGCTCTCACTCTGTTTCTCGCTACAAAGGAACGGTGAATGAAAAAGTTTTAAAAAAAATGAAGTCTGCCTTTTCTCTCCCACTCGATCCCTATTTATACACAAAGGTCACCGTCAACATTCCCCTAATTCCTCCGTGGAATCCGGATTCGATAAGAAATACCGGAAGTGCTACACTTCCCCCACTCATTTCCCCGTTCCTTTTCCCCATTATGTGTCATCGTTTTTAGCCATTGATCCCTGGATTGAGATTAGCAGGGGGTCCCATTATTATTTGACTTAACCGATAGATACTTGACACATAGGCGGGGGAAGGGAGTGGGGAAGGGGTGTGGGATAGGAAGCATTTTCAAAAACAACTTTGTTCAGATGAAATTAATTGGTTTTGATTCAGAGTAACAGAGAGCACCATAAGAAATGTGTACACAATTCCCAATCCGTTCGATCATCCAAGAACCGCACGTGTCCTCATGTAGTCCGTCCATCTGTTCAGCTTCAATTATCCGCGTTGCATCAGATCATTACTTTTCCCCGGAACACGTCAATTACTATGTCAGATGCGTGTTTTCTTCTCTCAGGATTACTGCAAAGAGCCCCACCACCTGACTTATTCTTCGTGATCATGATGATGATCATCATCTCGAGTAGCAGCAGCCGTCGATTCTGTCCTGGTTTGAATTAGTGAAGACGAAGTGCCCCGAGTAATATCTCGGGCGCGGTTAACAATATTCAAAAATAGTGGCGGCCCCTTAATAGAATGGACGCCCCCTTAGTACTTCCTTTGAACTAGTGTGCCCCTTAACATTCGGTTGGGTTACAATAGTACTTCTCTTTGAAAATGACTATTTTGCCCTTTTAGTCTTCTAAGTTCTTATTTTGCACATAACTTCTTCATACAGACTCAGAATGACTCTGTTATTTCGCCATTGCCTTTGTCTTCTCGTCCTTTACAAAATGAAAAGTAGAAATCTTGTACATGAACGAGTTCCATTTTGTCTTTGACCCTTCTCCACTTGTAACTAGCTTCTTTTTATTGCATAAATTAATTAGTGCAAATTCACTTCTTTTTGGATGATTCACCTAATGAAACACAAATAAGAGAAAACAAACGTAACATACAATAATTTGCAAGAATATAGGCAATTACTAGCATGGAATTGACACTAAAATCATGTGAATTATGCACTTATCAGTATGCAACAAACTTTCCAAATAGAGTCTCAAGAGACAATTCTTAGCTCAGTAAATGAATTTAGATCACAAGAAGAAATCTAGTTAAACAATAAAAGAGTTTTACGTATAACTAAAAAAGTATGATACATCAGAAACTTTTCACACCCCTCTTGGAGATTATAATTCTTGTCCAAAGGAAAACAAGAACAATCTCAGAAACTATTACAACTTGTAATTTCTCCCATCCAGTGAAGGATCGGGTGGTTTCTCAAGAGGAGGGGAAGATTTCCTTATTCCTTGTCTATGATTTCACTTTACAGAGGAATGACCAATGAGAGCCATCTTCCCTTTTCCACAATATTCTGCATGCTCTGTTAATCGATTTTTGCAAACTATGAATGGTTCCGAAATCTCTTTCGAAATTAATGTTGATTTCTTATGAGATTTTCTTCTCTTCTTCTGATAAGATAAATTATTGGAATAAGACTTTTCAAGAACCTTTATGCAATTCATCTTTAGGTGATCCTGGTTTTACACAAGGAAGACTTAGGATTTGTCGTGCCCTTGTATTTTAACACGTCTTTCTCTTTACAAGAAGAGCTTGAATGTGACATGTTATTAAGAGTAGTATGCTGATTAAGTTTAAAAGAGTTTTTCGATGAGAATATATACTTTTTATTGTGATCACGGTTAAAGATATCGTATTTTCTTATCTTAATTGTTTCAGTTGACATTCCATATTTTTAATCCATGCTTCCTTTTCAAGTTGAAACTTACTCTTCATTGAGTACAGATCTTTGTTCAAGAGGTCGATTTTCTCTTCTGAGAAGTTAGATTGTTTATCATGGGATAATCAGAGTTGTTGGAGAGACAAGTATGATTTTCAGCAAAGTAGGTGAGAGAAATTTCACAGGCTTCTTCCTCGGGACAGTAGTCAAGAGTTTCCATCCATCCATGCTTTGGTTTTATCACTGACCTCCTTGTTGGGACAACCAGAGATATGATGACCATATCTGTAGCACTTTGGAACAAGTTCCATTATCATAGTTTTTGTGAACTTTTCTATCCCTTTCATTGATTGATGAGGTAGATTTTTTTCGAGACTTTCTTTTTCTTTGTCTAAGCGTTTTCTTTAACTGTTGTACAAATAGTGAAAGAGTTGAGTTAAAGCAATTCTCATCCTTCAAATCAATCAAATTAGAACATAGAGAACTTACATCATCAGGTGCAGCAATAAAATTGCACCACACATGAAGTTTTTCCCTCTTATTTATTTCAAGATCAAAAATATTTATCTTTCCAACAAGCACATTCTTGGTAAGTGTTTCAAAGTTATTTCCCTCTACGATGGCATGTTTCTTAGAATCGTATCTAGCTGGCAGCGATCTGAGAATTTTCGTCACAATGTCCTTTTTAGGAATAGTTTTAACCTACGCAAAAGATGAATTAACAATTTCAGACACGTTGTGATTAAACTCATCAAAAGAATCTTCATCAGCCATACGAAGGTTTTCCCAATCGGAATTTAGGTTTTGAAGCCTAGCTTCTTTCTCGTAGGTATTCCCTTCAAATACAATTTCGAAGATATCCTAAGCATCTTTAGACTTAGTGCATGTAGTCAAATGATTCTGAAGATCTGGGGTAATGACATGAATGATAGCATTTAAACCGTCAGAATTTTTCTTTGCATCAAGAATCTCAACTTCATTATATCTACTAATATCCTTTGCAATAGTTACACCGTCTATTGTAACCAATGGAGGATCATAGAAATTAACAACATGAACCCATGATTGAAAATCATGCGCTTGTAAAAAGGCATGCATAACAATTTACCACCATAAGTAATTCGAGCCATCGAAAACTGGAGGTACGTTTATGGAGATATCACTTCTATCCATAAAGTCAGATTGCTACAAACACAGACTTATGAGGTCTTAGTGTGTTTGCCTGCTCTGATACCAATTGAAAAAGTGGGGGTACAACAACCACACCCAATAATTTGTTCGGCAATCTGTATGGACTAAATTCCAATATAATTCTGAGAGCACCAACTTAAAAGCGAGCTCAATCAAGAAAGATATCAAAGAGATTTATCTTTATTTCTCAATACAATCAACAAATCGAACAGATAAAAATCTATGACCCTGATTGATTTGAGAAATACTTGACGTTACCAAAGACCAATGCCCAAGTGTCAATCAAGTTATATCCAATAATCAAGGTCGGATTTATCAACTGATTGAACTACGCACAACCTGTGATATTTCAATTATATAAACAAATATAATGCGGAAAAGATATACAACACAGACACCAGATATTTTGTTAACGAGGAAATCGCAAATGCAGAAAACCCCAGGGACCTAGTCCAGTTTTGAACACCACACTGTATTAAGTCGCTACGGACACTAGCCTACTAAAAGTTAACTTCAGACTGGAATGTAGTTGAGCCCTGACCAAGTCTCACACCGATTAAGGTACAGTCGCATTTTTTACGCCTCTAGAACCACGCCGGATTATGTGCACTTGATTCCGTTAGCTGATCTCATCCACAACTAAGAGTTGCTACGACCCAAAGTCGAAGACCTATAAACAAATCTTTCTCCCACAGATATATCTATTCTTTTATTCTTTTTGTTCCGTCTTTTGATAAAATCAAGGTGAACATGAACCAACTAATAATCCGGTCTTATACTCCCGAAGAGCAGCCTATAAATATTAGTCACCTCACAATAACCTAACTGATTAACAAAAGAATTTACTACGGAATCACAAGTGTCTAAGACGAAGAAATGTTGTGATTACTTTTTATATCTTACCTATCGGAGATAAAACTTAGATCAGAATAAAACTCAATACGATAAAACAAGTAAGATCAGAATACGCAACTACAGAGAAAATAGTTGGATCTGGCTTCAGGAATCCCAAATGAAGTCTTCAAGTCGTTAACCTATAATGGTTTTGGAAAAATCTAGGTTAAAGGAGCTAGAATCGACTCTAGTTTGCAACTAGGACACAGGAAAGTGCCATGATTAGGTTTACCGATTGCTAGAGTTCTCCCTTATATAGTCTTTCAAATCAGGGTTGCTTACAATTAAAGCTAAGATATCTTAGTAACAAAGCATTCAATATTCATAGTTAGATGAAATCCTGATTTAAGATTCAAGCTAAGTCTGCTTAGAAATTAAGCAATTAATCTCCACCATTAGATGGTCTTATCTTGTTACACACAAATGAAATATACTTATATTTATATATGGGTAACCGTACCTAAACGTGTATATTGGGTTGGCTCAATAACAGTTAACCGAAGTTAGCCATATGAACACTTTTGTCTTAGCCGTATTCATCTAACACTTCTAGATCAAATATGATGATCAATCAGTCATGATAGATAATCAAATTAATCTAATTGTGTTTCAAATAGATTTATTCAATTGTTCACTATCTCATAGAAATATACATGAACAAATTGAAACAAAATCGTATTGATTCGTAATCGTACAAAGTACTTACATAAGAATCAATTCATGAAAATTAAGCCACGTACGGTTTGCAAAGTTAATTTGCATTCCTTAAATCATAAATGTTTTAGTTCATGAGTATGAGAATCATACATGACCAATTTTATAACTTAACCACCGTGTTCTCTAACTGAGTACGCAAACAGGAGCTCTGGACCTTGGCCTAAACAAGTCGTTCGCAAACCCGGTTCGCAAACAACTTCCCCGGACCCAACTCAGGTAAACTCGTTCGCATACTAGGTACGCAAACAAAAGTTTCGGAACATCTCAGGTAAATCCGTTCGCATACTAGTACGCAAACAAGGATCCCGAACCTGAATTATCACAATACAGTTTGCATACATAATATACATACCGTGTTATATCCAGACATGGGTAATTGTTCTAAACTCTCATTTCAATCATTGAAACATCCTTAGAAGACGACAATGGTAGTGTCACACATACCACTAGCTTTAAGTAATTTTCAAATGATCGAATAATCAATACGAAACTTCCCAAGCTAACATCAAAGTACTGTGTCACACAAATCATATAAGATGTTCAAGGTAATTTTCACATGATCATCTTTTGACTTAATATAAAGTTTCCAACAAATAAATTTTCTCCAACTAAACTCGTCAAGAATATGATGAACATAGATAAAGCAAAAGCTTCCAAAACATATTTCGAGAAATAGATAAGCGAGATAAACTCGGCTCGAAATATCAAATGTGTATAATATAAAAGTCCATATATCTATACGACTTAGTCTCATTAGAAGATAAAATAGAATAGATTTACGAGTGATAGATAAGTTTTAGTCTCCACATACCTTTTGTTGATGAAGTTCCTCCAAGCTCCTCAGTAGATCTTGTTCTTCAATTGGTGAACGACGTGAAGTCTAAAGCTCTTCTATCCTAATCTGAGACATAACTATAAATAGACTAGAAATCAAGTATATAGTTTTGATCAACTAAACTTGACAAACAAGCTTGAGATAGCAACGCTTGCGAGTTCGATCGAGCAGTGCTCTAACAATTTCTATCTAGTTGATTTACTGATTGTATTGAGAAAGCGATAAAGCTCTTTGATATATTTCTTGATTGATCTCACTTTTAAGTTGGTGCTCTCGGAATTATATTGGAGTTTAGTTCATACAGATTGTCAAACGAAATATTGAGTGTGGTTGTTATACCCCCGCGTTTTCAGTTGTGGCCTTAAGTGTAGTCGTGATATTTTTGTCCACACTATGCTCGTGATCAAATATCTTTAACGTCCCCACGAAACATTTTATGGAAAGTGTATCGAGGTTATTTCCTTCCATGATGGCATGTTTCTTAGACTCGTATCTTGCCGGTAAAGATCGAAGAATTTTCATCAAAATGTCCTTTTGGGAGATAGTCTTCCATAATGCAAAACATGGTGTCTGTGTTATTGATCGAAGAATATGGACTAGGTCCTGGGGTTTTTCTGCATTTGCGGTTTCTTCGTTAACAAAATTTCTGGTGTCTGTGTTATTGATCCTTATAATTGAAATATCATAGGTTGTGTGTTAATCAATCACAGTAGATAGGTCCAACCTAGTTTGTAGGATAAGACTTTATTGATCCTTGGATATTGGTCTTTGGTACCGTCCAAGAACTCTCTTTGTAGTTAGGTTCACGGATTCGGTTCTATAAACGTTCTAACGACAGAAGAGAGAGAGATATAACTATATACACCTTCCTTGATTGAGTTTTTTCTCTCGGAGTTGTGTTGAGTTTGTCCATACATATTTCCTACGAAAAACTTGGTGGTGTATTTAGGTACCCCCAGTGTTTTCAATTGGTATCAGAGTAGGCAAACACATTAAGACCTATATAATAAGTTTGTGTTTGAAGTTATCTTGCTATATGGACAAGAGTGCGATCTCGATAAACGTATCTCCCATGTTTGATGGCTCAAATTACTTATGGTGGAAAATCGCAATGTGTTCCTTTTTACAAGCCCGTGACTTTGAGACATGGAAACTTGTAGTTATTGGATACAACGCGCCAACAGTTGTTGTAGACGGAAACTTTGTTGTGAAGCCATTAGGAGAATATAGTGAATCCGAGATACATGCTGCTAAGCATAATTCTGATGGGTTGAACGATATTATCCATTCCATAATGCAAGATTTTCAACACCATGTGACTTCGTGCACTAAATTTAAAGATGCTTGGGATATCTTAGAAACCGTATTCGAAGGAGATACCTCAGAGAAATATGCTAGGCTTCAAAACCTAACTTATGACTGGGAAAACCTCAGTATGTCTGATGAAGATTCGTTTGAGGAATTTAATCAAAAGGTGTCTAGTATTTGTATTAAGCCACTACATACACTAGCCTACTACCAATTAACTTCGTTCTGGAATATATTTGAGCCCGAACTCAGTCTCCCACTGATTCAAGTACATTCGCGATCCTTACGCCTCTTGAATCCCAGTAGGACTCTGCGCAATTGATTCCCTTAGAAGGAGTCCCACAAACTAATAGTTGTTTCAACTAAATTGAAGACTTTAAACCAAATATGCCTCCCATTGATTAAGCCTATAATTGATTTCGTGATTTACGATCGAAATGGATAATCAGATCAAATGTAGGATCCAGGTGATGGAAATCGATAACAACTTGACCGAAGTCTGGCTACCCTCAAAATTCAGACTTACGCAACCCGAAGTGTAGCCTAGTGATAGGGTGTAGAATACATCCTATTTACTATCTATTGTTTATGCTTTCTGTGCTATTTTTCTTGTAAATTATGTATTTTACGCTTGTTTTGAGTTTTGTAGCTACTTTGGAGTCACACGGAGGAAAAGAAGAAGAAATTACCCAAATTGAGCAAAAAGGGCAAATCTGTCATTTCAGGGGAGAACACTATCTGGAGCCCAGTCACATGTTAAGGGGCAACTTACTTTTTGAAGAATTATAAAAGGCAGCCAGCTATGGTTAAGGGGTTGTCATTCTTTGGGTAGCCCTTATCCGAAAAATATATTTGTTGTTACACCCAAACCAGGGTGGTCTTATCCCTGGGGCGTTTTAATCCACCTCAATCATTTACAACCCTAAATTCGAGAGGTGTTTCTCTCAATTATTTCACATCTGATTGGGAAGAAAAGCAGCGCAATTTCCTTGTCTGAGAGAAGCATCCATGGCTGCTGTTAATTTGTTCAAGATATTGAGAACAAATCAAGAGCCGAGAGAAGATGAAATGGGTTTGCTGTTGGGGGATCGAGGGTTTGATTCGAATTGTTGATGTCGAGATTGCCATTTAGTCTGTTGGAAGAACAAGAAATCAGAGATAGGGTTAGTTTGAAGACTTGATGTCAGAATCGATAGAGAAATTGGGGTTTGCTTCTGAATCTGAGCCGATGAAGATGATTCTGGTGTTGTTGAATTGAAATGATAATCAAGAGTGAATTGAATCTTTTTTGTTTGCCAAGGGATGAGGAGAATCGAAGGTTGAATCTCAATATTGTGATGATTTTAAGTAATGGGTTTTTATTGAATTCGATGATGGTGGTGGTCGCGATCTGAGGCTCGAGTCGATTGTGAGGTTATGAGAAGAACTGATAATGGTGATTGCTGTAATGAGAGTGTTGATGATGGATATAGTCATGGATTTGATAGATAAAAGGGTTAGATTCGAAATGGGTTTTTGGGTCAGCTTTGGTTAGAATATGTAAGACAGCCTTGGTTCAAATCTGGGATGTTCAAGCATATCCTCATTAAGAAGTCTTTGCTTGTTATAGGGCGGGGTAGTTGTGGTATTGAGATTTGCGAAGTTTCGATTGGCGATTAAATGGGTAGGCAAAATGCAATTGGAGATGAATAAGGATGTTGCTACTGATTTGATTGAGTACAGCTGGCATTGTTGAGAAGATGGAAGTGGTGGTATCCGAGATGGGTTATTCCGCAAGGGGGTTTCCTTCTTGGTTCAATTGGTCTTTGATGATGGCTTTATTGGTTGAACTAATTACATGGCATAGTCGGAGTGCGGGTGGAATTACAAGAGTCGGGAAGATTATGGCTGGATTGAATGCGAGGAAATGGAGATGAGAGTGATCTTGGCAAAAGTCGTTGGCAGTCTACAAAGCGGTGATAGAATGGATGATTCAAATTTGGGCGAGATGGTGATGATGCGAGACAAGATGGGGAGTGGTTTATGGCTTGTTGCTGTTGCACAGAAATGTGAGTTGTGTGAGGCTGCAAAATAGTGCTCTGTGTGTTAATACTAGGCAGAGCAGTAGGAAATTGGTATGAATGTGTTAGATGTATGCTTAGGTGTGTTACAGGTGAAGAGAATGGCCTGAAAGATTGGCCTGGGAAGTCCTGTAAACAATCAGAACTCGGCCGGTTTTTCATTACGGCGAGTCGACTCAGTGCCGGCGATGACCGTTCCGTACCGAGCCCGATGACCGATCCAGCCGATCCCGGCTCGCCTGAGTAAACCGATCGACCAACTAGGGAGTCGACTAGCCGACTTCGGCTCGACTCATGGCGACTCGGCCCGACTTCCCATCCTTGACCCGGTTGACTGTTAAAGACCGTTATCTTGACCGTTAGTCCTAACGGAGGACTGAAGGAATATTCCCTTGACGGAGGAATTTTCAGGTGGCCGGCGACGACTATTCCGGCCACAATCCCAGTTTTCCGGCGAGCAAAAATTCCAGAATTTTCTATGGACTTCTCTCATGGGTGTGAAGACTTGGGCTAGGAATTGGATGGAGAATTTGGCTCAAATTTGG
Source organism: Papaver armeniacum (assembly GCA_023531295.1). Lineage (NCBI taxonomy): Eukaryota > Viridiplantae > Streptophyta > Magnoliopsida > Ranunculales > Papaveraceae > Papaver > Papaver armeniacum. The sequence goes on from JAJJWW010012308.1 coordinate 408,310, forward strand.
AAAGAGAAGGTGGAAGAGTTGAGAAAAGCTTGGATTTGGAAGTTGAATTGCTAAAGGAAAAGGATTCTAATCCTTGGAAGAGTTGGAGAATATTGAAGCCTATAAATAGAGAAGTTTTCTACATCTTTTGCACACCTCTCTACACACACTACACTTGTGTTTGCTTTTGATTCTTCTTCTTAATTATTTGTGTGAACTTGAAAATTCTTCTTTTAAATAATTGTTTGTGTGAATTTCAAAAGCATGAGTAGCTAATTTTCTTATTGATTGAGGATGAATTCCTAGTTCTTAATACATGATTTGAGTTTTGTTTCAATTCTATCTTGAGGTTTTTCACATAATTATCGGAATGTTTAGCCATTCATTATTGATTGATAGATTGTTTGGAGTGCACGCTAAATTGATTTGTTAATTTGATCTAAAGCTAGTGAAAGTTAGGAGATAAGTAATTGTTTCTTGACTTTTTACATAAGTAGCAAACACGAGACCTTGCGGAGGGATTCCGTGGAGCAATTGTGTGTAGAAACAACGTTAGCAAGTAGACCTTGATCTAAGAGTCTAACTACTAATATCAACCTAATAAGTTCATAAATCTTAATGCGTTTATTTAAATTACATCTTGAGTGATCTACTTCTAGGTGGTTTGGTAAATAGAATCCGGTAGTCGAGAACTTCCGTGTCCGGTGATACAAGGGATTTAGGGGTTTAGCACTGATCTAGCTGCTTTACCTACGGTTGGTGATAATTTGTGACTAATAACAAGTAGAAAAGAACATAACTTTAATCATTGTTTTGCAACGAAGAAGGATTCCTTGATCTTGTCTCTCTTATTGATTTCAACTTTAACTTTTAATTACTTTCTTTTGCTTTATACATCCCCCCTTTTTTCGTGACAATTTTACAACTAGAATCTCTTGCTCCTCGTGGGAACGAACTTGACTACACTATATTACTTGTTAATTAGGTGGAAATATCTTGATTAATTTGTTGTGGTTACGACACGCATCACCTAGATTATTATTAACCTCAAAAGTATAAAACTTGCAGAATCACAAAATTTGAGACGAAGAGAACTTTGTGATTTCTATCTATCTTGATCGATGAAGCAAGATCTACAAACAATCAAGATCAGGATACTCGATTTATCAAGATAAAAAATAACTAGACATGGCCTCACGAATCCCAATGAAGCCTTTGATAGTCGCTAAACCCTAAAAGGGTTTCTAGAGAGGATGACTCTAGATACAACTAGGACACACCAAAAAGTAATGTCGGGATTCAAGGATCCCAGTTGCTAAGCTATATAGACTTCAAAGCCTAGGTTGGTTTAGGTTTAAGCTACGATAGCTTTGGAACCAAGCAAACAATATTCACTGTTAGATGAAAGCTTTGAATCTTATTCATATAAACAAGATATACACTCTGGTTAGGTAAACCGTAACCGAACCGTGTATAAAGACTATGTCCAACATGGTTAGCCTAAACTAGCCGATTTGAACTTTAAAAGCTTAACAGTCATTTTCATGTTCACAAAGACATTAAACTTGAGTCACAATCATGTGATCAAATGAGTCTAGTGTTAATAGAGAATTAATCAAATGCAAATTATCTCATAGAAATAATTTAATTGCAATGGAATCATAATCGACATAGTTGGTAAATGTAAAAGGTACAAATACTTGAATAGTTCGTGAGTCGGCTGAGTCACAGTACGCAGACCGATTTGCAAACTTATAAGGAAAACCGAACTGAGTTGACATAACTTTTTAGTTCACATACCGGTTTGATAACTTAGGTGCAACTCTAAGTTCCAGCGTTGATTTAACTTTTTTAGTTCACATACCGGTTTGCAAACTTAAGACTTTTACCAGGTTCCCGAGTTCACGTAACATTTTCAGCTTGCTGCACTCTGGTTTAGGTTCTAAACCTGCTTCTAGAACATAGAACCTGTATTGGCTCGCATACAAGTTTGACTTTAACCCGATTCCCTTACCACGGTTCCAAAATGGTTTGTATATCAATACACATACCTATCCGGATCACGAAACAAACAAATTTTCCCATGATATGCATACGAGTATGCGTAGCACACAAATCTGAAAGTCGATATATAGCTACTTCGCTACATGTACAAGTACATGTAATACGGCTTCAGACATATAACAGTTTTCTCAGTTTGTAAGACTAATAACATTGTCTTGTATTCCAAATATAGTAGTTCTATATTTCTCTAAATCAATTCAAAACATTCCTGAATAACATCAATGACACATATCACTATTCCAGGCTATTTTTGAATGATAAACTTGAATCATGATTTGGTTCCGAACAATAAATTGTTCTCCACCAAAATTGATCAAGTACGAACAAATGTTCATTAAGCTTAGTCATTATATTTTGAGAAATTCGTAAACTAAATAATTAGTTCTCGACTTGAAATTATTGTCAATGCAAGCTAGTCTAATTAATTATGCGACAAACGTCTCAAGGATAGAAAAGTGAATATAACTTAAGAAATAGGTGGTTCAGTTTTGAATTACCTTTTGTTGATGAAGTTCTCCAAAAACTTCGGTTGATCTTCGCCTTCAAACGGTAGAACGCAAATGATGACTGGATCGTTTCTTAACTACATTATCCTAGACTGAGACTTAACTAATTGTATACTAGAAATCAAGATATAGTTTTGGCAACAATCTTAATATAGCAACACTTGTGAATTCGACCGAGCAATGCTCTAACACTTTCGGGTTCACAAAATGATATTAATGTTTTGCACAATTCGCCTCTGTTTGAAGATCTGAAGTATAGAATATATCCCCAAGTATGTTTTGTAATCAACGTCCATCAATACACTCATGGGTATTATCCTGCGGATGGTATCTACCCAAAATTGTCAATATTGGTTTAATGTTACCGTCAACCACCTGCCGGTGCATTGTTACCTTGTTTTTGTGCACCATCGACGCAATCTTGGGTAAAATAAACATAATTACGATAAATGCATTCATCTTCGGTGATATTATATTTTGCACATAATTTGTAAACGATTTGTAACCTCAAAATTCAATATTCTTGCCTCAAATCCAATTTGTTAATTTGACAATTGAATGTACATTAAGAAAAAAATAATTTCTTACCTCAAATTTCTTCGTCGGATTCTCTGTTCAATCCTATACCACACCAAAACCACAAAAAAAAAATCAACCCAAAATCATCATCAAAAAGCCTAATCAACAAATTTCACATACAAACCAAATCAAATCAAATCAAATCAAAAATGAACCTTAAAAAAACATACTTTTATTGAGTCTCAACATAATCCACTGGTTCTGCTCATACCGTCCAAAAAAGATCATATCTCTCCACTTATAATCATCAACAACATCTTGTAAAAACAACCTTTGATTCATCCAATGAATCTTCCTCTTCGATTTCTTCTTCACAGTTTCATCACTAGTATCCATCAGATTCCTCACGTACTCTTTCCTAACATGTTCCAAAAACTTCTCAAAACTCATCTGATCATTCGGTTGTTTCGGTGTTAGTCCAACATTAAGTCCATTCGGTAATAACACTCTGATCTTATAAACCTTATGAACTTCTTCTTCTTCCTCTTCTACTTCTTCATATCGCCTTTCCTCCCACTACTGTTACTCTCCATTTTACCAGAAATCTCAAAAATCAAAGCTAGAAATTGAGATTCGGTGATTCAGAGAAAGAAGAAGAAAAAGAAGAAATGTAGATGAGATCAGAGATGATCAGAGATGATATGTCAAAGTTAGGTCTGAATGATTTTTTTTTTGTTTTTGAATTTAGGGAAATAATGATTTCTATTTTTAGTTTAAATTGAAAGAAAAAGAATCAACTTTAAATGCATTGTTAATTTGAGAAGAAATAACTTATGGAATTTAGTGATATTCATTTATATGCTTACAAGGGATTAAAGAATTCAAATTCTCTTAGCATTTAGCGAGGTTATTCATTTAGCCTCTTTCCCAAAGTCGGGACCAAAAAAGTTTATTCATTTGGCCAGGTTATTCATTTATCGAGGTTAGACTGTCGTATTTCTTAGGCACGTGAAACTTAACTACTTTATATCTTTACGTAATGTTTTTTTTTTTTTTGGAAGTGTAAAAGTTTAATTAATACTTCTTTAACGCGTGAAAACGTCAACACATAGGTTGAATTGATTATTTGTTTTTTCAAAATAAAATCTTAATGTTAATGAGATCTCCGATTAAAAATTTTCCAAATATTAATAAAAAATCGTAGATGTTATGTATGAAATTTATTTTAATAAGATCCTCCGTGGTGTATTATTTGTATTACTGAATTTTGAAAGTTGAATGATATGATACATGTTCCATGATGAATAATCCTAGTACTCATATTTGCATGTTTTTTCTTTTTTAGATTACCATAAGAACTAGCAAGCACATTACAAACTACTTATAAAATCGGCCATGAAGTATCTTGAGCTGGAATACCATCATCTTGAACATCACCTTCTCAATTACCCTTAGTATCATTGGCTTCCAAATTACCTATGATATTATGAGCTTCGAAATTACCTTCAGTATCAGCACCTTAAAAATACTTTCAAATTCGTCTATTGAAGTATACATAAAGTTAGATCAACGTCATCACTTAAGGAAACTGGTGGAAAGATTACAAGTTCAACATATAATTATTTTGATTCGAAGATAGCATTGATCAAACATTCTTAACCAGGTTTGCTTAAGCATGTTTAAAATTCAAGTGAAACAGATTATATTCATGTTGCAATTTATCATGCTATTTCTCTTGTCTAGACCTTGAATCATCACATAATGCAGAAATTATTGTAGACACATTTTATGCAAAGAAATACTTTTACAACTCTTACATGCGACAAAGTCATGACACAAAACTATCTCTATCAATTAAAGAGTGATAATGTAGTTTTGATGATTTGACGCATATCACATTATGGGGATTTCAGAAGTTTGATATTGATGATGGAAGAAACCATTTGTTATGTTTATATAACCCAATCGAAACCTAACGTAGTTATGGGAGAGCAATTATTAGGAAGTTGGATTAAATGGTAGAGTAACGTCGACGTCCGAATAGCAAAACATGTTTTGATATTCTTTTAATTTGTATTTCCAAAACTTTTCACTCTAAAAAACCCATTAACCATGCACGACATTTTGTTATTGAACTTGAATTAACAATGTGCTACTAGGATGTTGTTATTAAATAAGTAATATGGAAAAAAAATGATAACAACAACACAAGTTGATTTTTTAAGAGTGTATTTCAACTTCCTGAGTTTTTGTCTTTCTATAATAAAAAGACCAGACATACGATTTTTAACATTATTCAAAAAGATTACGTTCTTATATTTAAAATGCGCGTCTTAAGGAAATATAAGACATGTTTCAGAATTATATGGGTATTTTATTTTATTGTTTAACTAACAACAATAAAAACACTAATTAATTGCTTCAACAAAACACCACTAATTAATTAACCTAATAATCTAACAATAACCAACACACATCATCAAACTCCATGATCAACACAAACACAACTACTCTTCACCATCAACATTCTCCTCAGCATTAAACTCCGGTGCCAAATGCAAGTGATGAGTACTTCGAGGGACTCAGAAAAGAGTTTCATGGCCTGATCGTATTTACAGACACTTAATGAATGATATTTGTAAAGGCAAAGATCTTAAAAGCATAAAGGGGTGTGATGTATATATGACGGTGAGTAAGTTATTATTTTTCATTTATTAGTTTTTTTAATTCATATTTCTTTCGGTTTAAAAAATACCAACTTTTATTTGTTTTGTTTTGGTGTCCAAGTATCGATTTGCTGAGCATACCAATATCCTGATAAAGAGGGAGAAGTATGCAGAGATATTCTCTAGATTCATAAGATGAGATACTGACGAGTCACAAAGAGCGTGATGAAAAAGTTAGTGGATGAAAAACGAAAAGATTTCACTAGTCCAAAAATAGGGTAAGAAAATTGTTAGTGTTGGATATCTAGTTTATTGAATGATTTAGAAAACTCAAAAACATGGTATCTTTATCTTTGCATAACTTAAATTCCTTCATTGACTCTCTAGATGAGAGAGAGAATGATTACGCAACAAAGCAAAGGTTTCAAGAGAGAAAGAAAGAACATCCGGCATAAAAATTATGGTTACACCATGTTGATGCAGAGAAATACAGAAGTAGTAGTTGAATAAGTTTAACCTAATGTGTATAGTTAACTTCCATCAAAAGTCTTCCCCTATAATATTTCCTATCACTGTAATACTAGACTCAAATATAGGTTTCATAATAATCTATGTGCTAATCACTTCTTAGATAAACTGTGCTATGTGTTTCTACAATGGAGCTAGTCATCACATTAGTTAACATCACAAGTATCAAAGTCACACGGAAATACTTGGAAGTGTCTTATATGATCTTTGTACTCAGTGAACTCATTTTTTATGAACATGGGTATACCGGTTCAACTAGTCGTTTTTCAATTTAGTACTTATCCTACAAAATTCGACATGACAGAGTTCCTTTCTTACTTTTTGGAGTAAGAAAAAAAAATGGTACAATTTTAGTCTTCATATCCGATGGAAGTTTACCTTATATTGAGAAGTTGGTTATTATGGAAAATAAAGATGTTATCTGCAACAAGAAAGAGAAGAACATGGTCCTTCATGAGAAGCTCTTCATTTAAGGTTTGTTATCTTTTGCTTAATTGGCTCTGGGTGGTTATGAAGGCCCTGGTTTAGGGTTTGGCCTCTTTTGTTTAACTGGGTTATTCAATAAAAGGGCCTAGGGTTAGGGTTATACATTAACTGGTTACCAGGATGGTCCATGAAGAAGTAAACTAAGGTAAAGTTGTTTTATGTCATTCTCAAACCTTTTGTGGTTAATTAAATAATTTTTATTTCAATCCGTTTTCTATGTAAATACGACTGTTTGATGTAAATGAATTGAATATTTATTGAATATAATTAAAGAAAAAATTATTAAAATTGAAAATATTAGTTTATGTTTTAGAATTTATAATTTGGAGAGGCTTAAAATAGATGATTTAGGTTATTATATTTGTTTTAGTATTAGTATTTGGGTTGGTGGAAAGGGTATCCTACTATTTTTTATTCGTTTTACCAAATGCAGAACCCAACATGAAAGAACCGACGTAGAAAGAACCCATGAAGAATGAATTTCCCATATTACCAATACCTTGTGCTGCTAGATCATGTGAAGAAGTACGCAAGAATAAGCTGACCAAGTTTAACCCAATATTAACAACTACACCACAACCAAACATCAACACCCCAATATTGATGTAGATCGAATAAACTGTTATCAAACACCTTATCCATACCATCACCTATCATAGATGTACCCACTTCAAAAATTGGATTCATGATTGCCTATGTGCTCACAACTTCTAGAATAAACTGTGTTCCTTGTTTTCTCACGGGGCTCAATACACTCTCATCTTAAAAAGTCTATGTAGCTACTAGCTTCAGTATTTTGGAGATCACACCACCCATTTTCTTCCCTTTTTCAGAGAATTTAAGCAGAAAAGAAGACGACTGTAATAAATAAATGGGGAGTTTTTTTAGGGTTAGGTTTTCGAGATGCCTTTAATTTATGATTTTATCTCGGTTATGACCCCCTGGTATTTTCTGTTTATAAAACTGAAACTTTATCTAGTTGCTTCAAGTATATTCAATAACATTGGTTGTTTATTGACAGCACACAAGAGCCGAAACTAAACCTTATACCTCAATATCAAATTGCAAAAAATTGTTCTTATTAGTATGTCTCAAAAGAAGAGGAAACTTTGTGTATTCCTTGTAGAACCCATTATATATATTTGTATGAACTTTCGAACTGCACGAGTAGGTTGGCTTTGCCTTATTAAAATGAGAAAATATCTTATTTACATACTATCCTTTTCTGTAACACCTTGAAAGTTTCATTTACTACTCTTAACTCAAAATGTGTATGATGATAACGACTTATCTCCATTCCTCATAAATATTTTATAGTTCCTAGTTTGGTTCATTTGGCATGTTCATGTCATCTAATTTTGTTACCAAACACTTGCTCATCTTTCTTTAATTACTTGTGTTGGAATTTTAGCTCCTTAACCTAAGCATTTCAGTCTTATTGATATTTATTTACCAAATAATCCCTATTTTGTTAAGCATTTTAGTCCCTATTTCGTTTGGTGAACCAAAAAAGGGTAAGAATTTTTTATTTAGCTTGCTTGCATTAAAGAGGGGGATATAACACAATTAATTATTTCTCAAACTATCAAAATACTTTTTACCTAAAATAAAAGATGTTTCTAAACTAATAAAATCCCAGCTTGTTGCTAGGTTACCAACCAAAAGCTTTGTATAATTAAACCAATATATTGTATAAAATCCCTACATAATTATTTATATTTCTAGAATATTCTTAATAAATAAAAATGACTTAATTTATTACAATATATCTTGCGAAATAATTGAAATAAATTAGAGGATAATAAAAATATGCAAGCATATTTTCTTTCCATAGATACTCCACCATTCTCCCCTTCTCAGAAAAATTCGTCCTCGAATTTTGTTGGTATAATTGCTTGGATTTATGGTTATGTGATAAAATTTGGATTTCAAGCTTTAATCCGGACTCCCATGAATCTCGCAGATTATGTGCAACTCCTTGAAATCCTTCCTCCTTGTCGCCAACGAGGTTTTTTTGTTCATCACGGGTCACTTCCTCCATTCGATGTAGGCTAGGACCATGATGGGGCTCTTGCTGATGATGCATTTCAGCCAATTGGAGGGTGTGCGCATTAACCTTCCGTTTTAGATCATCTATTACCACTTGCTCTTTCTCATCGTTGAGAGCGGCTCTTCGAACAACACCATAATCTCTTCCTCGGAACATGATGCAGGAGCGTTGCCTGTCTCTGAACCAACTGATGCAGGGCGGAATCGTTGAATAATACTAAAATCTAAAACTCATGTTTCCGAGATACCACTCTCCGGGAAAACACTACTTTTCAATTAATCCAAGTCTATCTAATACTAAAACATAGAGCTCCTTATATAGATAACTCTACCCAAACAATTAATTATTTCTCAAACTATAAAAATACTTATTACCTAAAATAAAAGATATTTCTAAATTAATAAAATGCCTACATAATTATTTATATTTGTAGAATATTCTTAATAAATAAAAATAACTTAATTTATTACAATATATCTTGCGAAATAATTGAAATAAATTAGAGGATAATAAAAATATGCAAGCATATTTATTTCCATAAATACTCCACCACATGTCAAGCTAAAGGACATGTCATGCTTAAACTCAACCTTATTTAGCATTAACCTTAAGCTAGTCTTTATTAATGCATGATTGATACCATAATCATTCCTTAATGCGTATTAAGACTAAAGCGACCTAACATAGTATAAACAGGATTAGTTTAAACAAATGGAGATTTTTCGTGCAAAACACATAAAGAACGTCCGCATAAATGCCAACATCTCCCACTTGGTGAAGCAACAAAACTTTTCTTAAAAAAATTTATAAAAGAATTTTTATACTAGCCGCACACTCGAGTCAAATAGTACGTTAGCCTTCGACTATAATGACCTACATGTCACATTTAAGATGCTTAAGCCATTTATATACTCTTAAAACTAGACGACCTACTATTCTCAAATATAACATTTTATTTTCCAAAAAAGAAAACATCTTTATTGGTTTAGCTTTATGTTTGAAACCAAACCGAAATTCAAAACTTTATTTGGCTTAACCTTATGCCAAAACTGAGTTTCACTTGCAAATTTATTAGCTTGGCTTGACACCATACAAGCAACACAACATATGCTCTTACATTACCCCCATTTTCTCCTTAATGATATCCCCATTATCTTGCTCGAATTAAGCATTATAGTCGTATTCTAATGAGACCAAAAACTTTAATACATTAATGACATCGGATGAGAACCATATTTCATACCATAAATTACTTTATGAGCATATACACCTTAAAAAGTAAGGAAACAAAATGATGATAAAGCCATAAACATCATATTCCCATTGACTTCAAGAACAACACATAACACACATGTTTTATAATCTTAAACTAGAGATTACTTTATAAGCATACAAACTTTACAAGAATAAGACAATGGGGATAAACAAGGTACAAGCAAGCTACGAACACCACTCCCACGGAATTTCAGATTAAAACACAACATGAATAAACTTGATGATAAACTACAATTACAATTCCACCGAAATTCAGATTAACAAAACAGATATATTCTTATCATTACTTTATACAACTATAATATGAACCAAGTAAATAACATGTTAATAAGCAAAACAATAACATCGATATATCTTAAACTAAAAACCCTGAACCCTTAAAAAAAAAAAAAAAAAAAAACAGACTTCGTATCATCCCAAATCACATTTGGGCAGAAAATACGACATACAACAGTCCTAATAAGTTTAAGACTAAATTCTTATATGAAAAGCTTTCACACATATGAGACTTGATACACATCAGATTTCATAGACACAAAACACCTTTGGGAAAGATTCTTGTTTATAATTTCTGAATAAATCAAACAAACCACCACCATCACAACACTTCCACATACTCAAAGCATTACTTTGGCAACACTTAGTCGAGTAATGAAAGCTACAAACTATTACAAGTTACAATTTTTTCAAAACATAAAAATTCGGACTTGACACTTACAACAAACCCTCCATGTTGAGAAACCCATATCTACTGCAGATGTGAACATACCATGATTGTGATACACAAACATTCTACAACTGCTCCGATACTTGTTTTATTGATTTTTCAGTCCCACCACATCAAGCATGAAGTACTAAACCACCATATATGATAAGAACTGCAACCTCAACAAGAAAACAACCCAAAACTTCAACCGTACAATCACCCTAGCTGTTGAATATGTAATAACTAGGTGAAATAGAAGTTGAATGTTGGAATTTCAGCTCCTTAACCTACATGTTAGTACTAAACAAGGTATAAACGTAACTACATGCTGAAATCATACTTGACCCTAGTATTAGCATACTCAACAACACATAAAACTAGTACCCATACGTAGAAATAACACACTACATATGCTTCATACTAAAACAATATGAGAACAAGGAAATAGAAACACTCAAGACACTTAAACCTTCATGACTTATTATCAACTTCTATTTCCTCACATTACTTGATGATGGATGAAAACTGATTTACTTTTAAAGAAAACATATGAGGCTAGAAGAGAGTCGTACGTAGTCATGCTTGCCACTTGTCCGCCAACCTTTCCAATATGAGTTGGATGGCACCTCATGGCTACATTGGACACCTCATATGACATGTCAATCTAAAGGACATGTCATGCTTAGACTTAACCTTAATTAGCATTAACCTTAAGCTAGTCTTGAATGTATGATTGATACCATAATCATGCCTTAATGCGCATTCAGACTGATCCGACTTAACATAGTATAAACAAGATTAGTTTAAGAAAAGGAAGATTTGTTACACAAAACACATAAATGCCAACAACTTGTGCTTAAGTTACAATAGGATCTTGAAAAACTAAAGAGATCATCCCACTTAGCTTAACTCATTTATCTTGTTATCTTTTCTAGACCTTGAATCTAATGGGGGATTTTGGTAGAATTTTATCATATTATTGCTACAATAGTCCTCTTTTTCATTATAAGCAGTCTATAATGACGATGTTGTGACATTCTTCGTTTAAAATATCTCTGGATTGAATTCTTGTAACTTGGGTTTTGATTAGACAAAATGCTTGAACTAAAAATAGTTATTGATCGTGAAAACAAGAGTGAGTACGAATCAGTATTATTTAGTAATGAACTAGTTAGTTACTCATGCGGTGATTATTTTAATCTATGAATTTACGAAGCCTTTTGAGTTATCTTTGCTTTATTATTTGTTATTATTATTATGTTTCAATTTCAATACGTAAAATAATTGTTTAAAATAACCATTTGTGGACTACAAGATCGAAACGCAATTACCTAAGTGAGCTTGGCAACCATTGGTTACATTATATCTAATGAGTTAAACATGTCAAGGAAAAAAATAACCTAAGCAAAGCGTGATTCCGCCTACTAGGATTGCAACACTACTAGTAATGGACTCAAATCTATAATCTTCTTCTGATCCCAAACCATACAATTGCAGCAATACTGCAACAGTAGCACCCCCTAAATGAGCTTCTCCCGAGATTTCACTATCTGCCATCTTCATCGTGTACATATCTTTTCCAACTAGAAATGCTACCACTAGTATTGCTGGAACCGGTATAACAAGATAGAAATAGATTGTATATTTTGGAAAAAGAAATATGTAAAGCAACATAAGAGCATTCACATAACCACTTGCACCAAAATTCATATTGTGTTGCATCGTCAGGTAGAAAGTATCATCTTATCATGTACCATTGTTGATCATCTTCTTCAAGATTGTGATGTAGTTATGAAAATTTTACAAGCCAACCAAAGTTTCATTCTTTCTGGTGGTGTAGAATAGGTACTCCAAAATTCATTGAAAAATAGATTTGATTCTACATTATGTGTATTTCATTCTATGAAGTAAATTAGCCGCATATGCGGCTTCATGTTTCACTGCCGGTAATCTTGGGCACATTACACGGATTACTAATAGGCTTTTTCAGCTGGGAACTGGGAACACCTCACAATTAGGCATACTTAAAGCTGCAAAACGGGGGTCCTTTCCCATATAGATCTTGGTAGCTCCCTTGCTCTTTGTTTGTTATTTGAACTTTCTTTTGTGTTTAGCTAGCAGGCATAGGCTGATAGCTACCTTCTTTTGCATTGCATTTGCACTACCCATCCTCCTTTTCTCTATACAAATTCAAAATTTGTTTGCAAGGTTTGTTGATATTATTTCATTGAACATTCAATAAGCCCTAACGGTATTTTATCTGTTCTAATTTCATGAGTTTTTCTATTTTACGAGTAACCTAAATTAAGGTATCTCCAATTTTTTTTTTTTAAATAATGTATGAACCGGTGTTGGATAATGTAATGGTAATGTTGTTGGAGTTGCAGTTCATGGAATAGGTGGATGTTGAATTGGTATTACAGGTAATTGTGGTGTTACAATGAGTGGCTGTTGTAATCAATGGAATTGGTGCATTGAACTATAAGTATTACAGGGGATGGGTTCATCTTAGGTTGAGTTGTAGTTGACAGTGTTGAACTAATTGAGTTGAACTTGGTTGTAATGTTGCAATGGTAATAGTTTTTTGTGAAAGTTTGCAATTGTAGATCAAGGTAAGTTGAATTTGTAAGTGTGAAGGAATTATGAAGTTTATTTGAAGTAAATGCATTATTGAAATGATTAAAGTTATAGTTATAATTTTGTAGAGTTCAATTGATAGGTATTAATTTGCAACCGATAGTGAAGAAGATGATGCTATGATGGTGTTCCATCAGGCCAGGTGTTGCACCATGATGGCGCAACAGGAACATTGGCCTAATAAATTCACTGATCCGTTGACAATTATCCCAGATAGCTGATTGACTATTCTGACTCAGCTTATCTGTCAGAGTCGCCTTGGTCGGACACAGATTTAACTCAATGATTTACCAATCTTGACTCATTAACTTTACCACTTGACCGTTGACTTTTACCAGACCTTAACCTGATGTTGACCGATGACCGGCTACTTTTTCCTTTCTGACCAACTGAAATGTTTTCCACCGACGTTTCTGCCAAATTTATGGGCACTTTAAGAGATGGATTGCAGAGAGTCTGGCGACACAAGGACACAAGAACATAAACAGATGAATTAGGACAAAAGGTGTTGTTGCTGGCAAGAATGACAAGATCAGGGTGTTCTTTTGACGGGTTTACTTTAAACACTTTAGAATTTAACCACAACAAATCAAAAATCCTAAACATGCATCGGATGCCGAGCCACACCAAAACAAAAATCCTAAGCATGCATCGGGACGGGGCCAGGTGAAATCAAGCCACACCAAATCAAAAAATCCTAAGCGTCAGGACGGGGCGAAGCCAAGCCACACCAAATAAAAAATCCTAAGCATGCATTGGGACGGGGAGAGGCGAAGTTGAGCCACACCAAATAAAAAATCTGAAGAATGCATTGGGATGGGGCCAGGTGAGGCCAAGACACACCAAATCAAAAATCTTAAGCGACGGGGGAGGCGAAGACGAGCCACACTAAATCAAAAATGCATCGCGATAGGGTGGGGAGAAGCCCAGCAAAACCAAATATAAAATGCATCAAAAATGCATCACGACGGGGCGGGGATAATCCCAGCGAAACCAAATAAAAAATACAAAACGGGGCGAGGAGAAGCCACATCACACCAACCCTAAAATATGGTTTAAAGAAGAAAAAAATTTGTGGATGGTTTTCGAATCCGCCCGGTGCGTAGTACGGGCACAAAATCTAGTAATACCTGAAAAAACACAAGGTACCGGGAAAAAATCTTCCGCCGTCTCTCCTTAGATAAAGTTAGATCTCAAAATCAATATCTGTCAAATTCAAATTCCCGTTACTAATCTTTCAATTACCCTCGTTATTTCCGGAACAAGAAGATGAGACCCTTGTTTTGCTGTGGATAATTCACGGCACAATGATTTTTCCTCTAGAATTAAGTTTCGACTCTCCTCTACTGAATGGTCCTTAGGATTGGAATCCATTCTTGGAGAGCTTCAATGAATTTTACATACACGATCTGAAGATTCAACGTTGTGAATTGAATACCGGATCAGCCAAGGTAAACTCTTCATTTTTATGATTTTTTATTAGGTTTTTTTACTGTGATTAAATGTCTGTTTGATTGTAGAGTTTCTTCAGATTTGGGAAGTGCCTATGCTGTTTGATTCTAAGTTTCAGATTAGGTTGTAATAAAAAATATGCATGTAGGTGTCTAGCATTATTTCTCCATTGCTCTCAGTTAAGTTGTTACCACTTTGAGAAAGGTTTTGAATTTGAAATTAAAAAAAAGGGGAGTCTCTTTTGTCTTATACTTGGCTTTGGTTTATATTTTATGAAAAACATTGTAAAAGAGTTAATGATCTTTGCATTTTTCTGTCAAAGAGTTGATTAGATATGATATTTCTGTGCACCGTAGTCAGTATCGTGTGGAAGAGGAGAACTGTTGATTCACATTACTCAGCTCTTCAGCTAAATAATCTCTACACTCTCTTTATCCTGTTCAGGAAAACATGGTAATATAAGTGATTTGTTTAGGCAGTGTTCATTAGTACTGAGATTAGGGCGTGGAATGTAATGGACTATAGTACAACTGGAAGCGAAAAAAGCAAAAATAATGTTTCTTATCGCAGAATTTCAATCCACTTAGTATTGGTATCAATGAATTGTTGAATACTAACTTCTAAGTTAATCTTTGGCCGGCCAGTGCTCTTATACAAAAGAATCCTGATAATGCTAAGGCAAGCTTGGAGATCCTTATTGCTGATCTAGATTTCTTAAGGGACCAAGTGACGACGACACAGGTATATTTGTAACTTCAAACTCCTTTGCCTTATTTTATTTGCACTTTTTACTAATCATCAATTGCTGTCGTACCAGGTCACTATCACTTGGATATACATCTGGGATGTTCACCAGCACAGAAGTAAGCAAGTTACTGCAACTGCTGTGAAAGACTCATGAAAGCTTTCTGTTATCGCGTGGCCTTTTCCTAGTTACCCTAGTCAGAGTATGTTGTTTAATTTGCACTCGTTATCTTTTATTTTTTCTGCTGTACATTACATAGTCTGGGTGGGGGTGGGGTGGTTATGAGAGTTACCTTATGGAAATGCATATTTGATTTTGAACTGGTTTTGATATAATTTTATTCTTAGTCTGTGTTCTCCCAGTGTTGTTCATATTCTTGTCAGTGATTTAAAGTGTCCTAATTTTGGTGTAATCATAATTAAGACATGTCAGCTACTAACCACACACACTTGTACTGAGGAAGTCACCAGAGACCAGCTTTATTATTACATATGACTTTTCAGTTGTCCCTTTTAAGAGGTCTAAATGACTAGAGACAAATCACAGGTACTGAGGTACATTAATTAGCATCCTGGGTACTACTATAAATGGACACTAATGCAACATCGTTATTTTGAGTCTAAGACACACCAAAGAAAATTATTTTCTCTGGTTCTATATGGGTCTGCTTTACTCATATCACAGTGTCCATTTGTGTTTCTCCTATGTGAGTCACATGACTCGTACAATACTAGATAAAATTGGAGCCCTAACTTGTTCCCAGGGTTAGTAGTTACACAATGGCCTCTGTTTCCTCCGGATTTCTATGTGGATTAGATGATTTGAAGGCTAGCGCTGCCATGTTCCTAAGGTTAGCCTGACTAGTAGATGTATAATGTCCGTATATCTTTTGTTGCATATGTCCCTAAATAGATCAATCTTTTATGGTAATCAACTAAATATTGAGATAATCCCTGATATCACATTCATTTTATCTACATGTTGTGTTTCTGGTCACTGTTTTTTTTCTTTTTTTTTTTTTTTTTTTATTGGAGATTTACCTAAGGTATTTCCTAAATAAATAAATAGTAGTGGAGGTGCTCGAAAAGTTGAATCTAACTGTCATTCATTGAATTTGAAATATGGATAGAGGTTTGAAGTTGGATTGTGGTATTTGTTCTACTAGATGGTTGTATGTTATAGCATGGTTGCGTCAACCTAAAGAATTCTCTGTCAAGTGCTGAAATATATCCATGATAGCTTAGAACCTAAAACTACTGCCTTTCGGCCCACTATCCCAAGAAGCAAATGTTGAACAATAACAATAGTTAAAACATATACACTGCCTCTATGCAAATCACAAGCCGAGGCTGCTGCCAAATGAAGACTGGATGGTCTTTCCCTGAGTCGCTTTTTGCTGGGCTTCCTCAGGCCTTTGGTACAGCGGAAGGTTGGTTTTGCCGTAGTTAATGTAATAGTTGGAATGGATAATGTAATTGGAATGTGTTAAACTCTTTGAGCTAAAATCACGTCTTAACGTGAATGTGCAATGCCGATAGACTTAGGGTTTTATGAGCAAATTTGAGGAGCCTGAAGGGGTGTCCAAGTTTAACTTTCTAACCAGCTGCACTTTCATTTTCTTTAAAACTAAATTAGGTAATGATAATTAAGCATTAAGTTTAGGCCAAATTTGAAAGGATTTAAGTCTCTTAATCACTCTTGAGTTTAGTAAATATAACCTCCTAAACTCATTCTGATGTTTTAGGTGTTCTGCATATCCAATTTCATAAAAGCTTACATGTTGGCATCTTTTTTATTTTTCACTTACAACTATTTGCTTTTGGCATCTAAAGCAGTGAGCATCCGAATCTCAAGCCAAGGCCTTGGAAGGAGATGCAGAGGAAGGTGACTTGTGAGGATTGGTACGAGGGTAGTATCTGGGTAAGTCAAAGGAGATGGAGAGGGTGTTGAGGAAGGTGAGGACTGGCATGATGTTATATAATATGTGTGTGCCTAGTCTGCTGTATGCCGATGCTGTGATGTTCCTCATCGATGTTGGTTATGGGTTCGAAATGGTACGTTGTTTCTTATACCATTCACTACTAGTGTAGGACAGTCTAATAAGTTGTAAGTATGTTCACTATATTTGATTATTTTCAAAGAAAGCTAGCTAATGATATGCTATTATTGATTTCAGGAAACATTCGAGTTCCTAGAACTCTTAAAAGTTCACGGCATGCCCAAGGTTATTGGGGTGCTTACATATCTTGATAGCTTCAAAGTCGATGAGGTACGAGCATATCATCAGCAGCACATCATGGATCGTTTTCAGACCGAAATATACAATGGAGCAAAAACATTTTGCTTATCTGGTCTTGACAATGCTATGTGAGTTTTTGAGATGAATGTTGCAAACTAGATTCATCTAATTTTTCTGCCTATCTTATTAAATATACAGTGAATTTAAGGAATGTCAATAGGAACGTCTTTATCAGCTGATTGTGGTTAACAGGTATTTCGAGCACGAAATTAGCGAACTGGCAAGCGTCATATCCACAATGGAATTCCATCCTTTGTCTTGGCGAGCTGCACGTCCTTATATGCTGGTAGACCATTTTGAAGATGTCACTCCTCTAGAGAAAGTGCAAATGGATCAAGAAAGTCCTAGAGACATTATGTTGGAAGGATACCTTCGAGGATGTGACTTCGAGAATGGATCTAAGGTACTTCTTCTTCAGCTAGGCTAATTTGCAACGGACTTGCTTTTTCTTATACATTCTATGCCTACCGTACTGTACTCTAGCCTGTACTTATTTACATTTTTCCTTTAATGTAAACACTGACTTAAGGTGTATTGCGCCAGGTGCATATTGCTGGTGTTGGTGATTTTCCTTTAGCTAGCGTTACAATCTTAGCCGATCCTTTCCCTATACCGCCTGTTAATACCAGTAATCTCAAGGTACCCACTGTTTATGTTTTTCTTTTTAACCTTTGCTTGTGATAATTGATTCTCCATACCTATTTTGTAGCCCCTAGAAATTAAGGCAACAGATGATCTTCATTTATTTATTTTTGGTGGGATTAACACTGCATCACGTTGACAAAAAAGATTGTCTGGCATTGGATGCCTATTTTGTTAATACCTCATGTCTTCATGATTCCTTTGTAGATTTCTATTAAATCATTCTTAACCATCTCGTAAGCGTAGAAATGGCTGTTAAATATCTAGTAGAAAGAATACTGCATTATGTTGAAAAACAAGATTGCCTGAATTAGGAGCTGATATGGCTTTGCGGATCTTCATTCTTAAACTGGTTTCTGAATGCAGAACTAGTTCATGCCATTACAATAATCTCATCGATTCACTTTCCTTCATTGGTATATATAAATATTGTTAGTGTTATAGAATAATGCAAGACGTTTTTTAGTTATGTTCAGTAAGATGTTAGCCTCCTGCCTTTTGCAATTAGGTATTTGTATTTGTTACCTTGTTTTTGTGCAAGTTACCAGTCTTTGGTTCTTCCTTGATTAACTACTTTTATTTGGAAGCAGACGAACATAGAAGAGGTCAGCAATCATGATGAGTTAACCTGCATGGAGGTCGAGTGCTTCAGAGCAGGGAATTATGTAAGGCTTGAGATCCATGATGTTCCATTTGAGATGGTTAAAAATCATGATCCTTGTCAGCCTATTCTCGTTGGAGGTGTCAGTCTTGATGAAGCAAATGTTGGATACATGCAGGTTAATATACTTGAATATTTGATTGTAGAGTATTTTTGAGACTCTTTATGTCTGCTTACTGATCTTTATGTCTGCTTACTGAATTCTGTTTCCTCTTCTAGGTGAGACTTGAGCGACATAGTTGGCATAAGAAGTTATTGAAGACAAAGGACCCTATCATTGTTTCAGTTGGTTGGAGACGGTACCAGACAATACCTATGTATACCCTGGAAGACAGTCTTGGCAGAACTCAAGTGCTCAATTACACTCCGAAAAACAAACCCTGTCTTGCAACGTTTTGGGGCCCTCTTGCACCTCCCAGTACTGGACTTGTTGTTGTACAAAGTCTGGCAGACAACAAGGTCTGATATATTTTGTTTATGTTAAAAAATGTGATGATTATTTTATATTCCTTGATGAGATAATGAAAATATTTACCATAAGGAAGCAAGGTGATTAGATTGTTGATTTCCTGGATTTTTATTAATTTTCTGAATACATTTTTATTGAATTTCCAGGCAGCATTTCGGATTTTAGCAAAGGCTTCTGTGCTTGAATTTAACCATGACATGGATATAGTGAAGAAGCGCAAGCGGATAGGAACACCATATAAGATATTCAAGAAGACTGCTCTTATAAAGGATTTGTTCAGATCGGATCTCGAAATTGCTAACTTCAAGGATGCAACTATTCAGACTGCAAGTGGAATTTCTGGGAAGGTTAATAAGGTTAGTGTTGGATTTCTGTAAGAACTTAACTCTTGATAAATTGATAGAATTAGTGTGGACATGTATGAGCATCCAAGTATTGGATTTTTGTAACAACTTGGCTTCCAAGTAGTCTACTTGGACTCCAAGTATGCTTGACTTGCAAGTGTACATAACTTGGTAGGTAGCTTATCTACTAGTTCACACCATAACCTTTTTTCTCTTGTTCAGATTGACTTTTTGGCAAACTCTAGTTTGCTGACTATTCTAGAGAATTCTTTGCTTAGCTTATGCAATTACATTAGTCTGCCAAGTGTTTATATTTATGCATCTGAATTGCGTTCACTGTTAAGCTAGCGAAATTTATGAACTGGCGAAATTTCTTTGACTATTTCTCTGTGGCCTACAGTAGTTTGTTCGCATAGTTGTGTCTTGGAGTTCGAGACCTTCGCTAATGTGCTAAAGATTAACCAATAACTGTTTCCCTGAGTGAATGTCAAATTGTTTGTGCACTTATTTTGAATTTTTCTGCTGTATTAGGTTCTATGCAGCAATTTTATTGTTTGCTTTTTGTGTTTCTCATTGTGTTCTTTAATGGGCAGCCTGCTGAGACAGATCTTGTTCATGGACTAGATGGTATTGCTAAATGCACATTTAAGCGCAAAATTCACTTGCGTGATACCGTTTTTATCCATGTGTATGAACGAGTTGAGGTTCCCCGCTTCTTCAACCCAGTAGTGAGAGGTCCAGAACCACCTGATCGTATTTGGCAAGGCGTGGTTGATTCTTGTGATCTCTATGTTCCTGCTAACTTGGATTCTTACTACCAGGTTTTTGTTTACTGCGGATTCAGTGATGAACGAAGTAACAGCTTTATATTTTAATCATGATTTGGTTTATAATAGATTATTCTTCTTTACAGAGGTATATCAATCCGTTCGATACCAGGGACCGCAAATTACATTTGAGATGGATGTGTTTGATGTTGGCACAAGATCGTGTGACTTCTGAGGCAGAAAAGCTATCTATAAACCACCAGTTTAAAGAATTGAAGATTGAACGCTATGAGAGACGTAGAGAGAGGGAATCAGAAGCCCTTGCTAGGAGGCGCCAGGCGCTTGAACAAGTTCGTGCTGTGCGTTTTATTGAGGTGAAAACTGAACTTTCAGGTCTTGTTATTGTATGTTTGGCTATTATGTTCAACTAATGGTTTGTATTTTTTTTCCTATTCCGTAGTCTTGGTTTTGTTCTTTTAGATGTTTCAGTTGTGTAATTTGGTTCTACATTTGGTTATTATGTTTGTTTAACAGAGTGAAACGAAGATGGAGAAAATTGAGAAACAGTTGGCGTCCTCACAGGAAGATGAGGACTCATTTAGGCAGCTGAGTGAAGGCTTGTTAAAGAAATTTGAAGAGTATTTGAAAGAGAAAAATGGGATGACCACTAGTACTATATGCCCAGCTTCATATTCAGCCGAAGGATTCCAGGTGCGTCACGGGACCACATGCATCAGTATCATCAACCCAAGTGGTCTATACTTCGGTGCTGATGGCCGCGCAACAAGCTCAAACCCTTTTAAACCAGATGATGTTAATATAGTGGCCGAAGATGAAGATAAAATATACTTACTGGGAGAAAGAATACTAGTTTTGATCGCTGGAAGCAATATATGGGCTGATTGGATTCTGAAGCTTTTAAGAGTAGTGGTAATTTATAATACTTTATGCTTAATTCTTTATAATGTTTTGATTCTTTTTGGATTTTGAATTTTATATTTATCTTTTGTGCTTAATTCTTTTTAATGTTTTGATTTTTAGATTGTGCATCCTACACTAGGTGCTGAATGGAATTGTAGGCGCTGTGCAGATTATGTAGAATTTCTTCAAAAAGCTGTTGGATCCGAGCCTTTAATACAACATTATGGCCTTGATCCCGGTGCCCTAAATGGACGTAGCTGTTCAATGATTTTCGGGTCTTATGAAAACGATCAGCCGACAATGTTTTATGGAGATGAGTCGATGGTGTTTGAAATTGTGGACGCGAATTTATGGATGGGTGAGGAAGACGAGAGGTCTCCATGCTTTGAGACCATGGGGTCAGGAGGTCCCATTGCGCATCAAGATATTTGTCGAAGTATCAGGTCTGGTGTTAGCATAATTCGTGGAAATCTTTCTCCGTGGGAAGAACACGTAATTCTGATGTTGTCATCGATAAAGGCAGCTTGTGATAAAGTTAAAAGCACAGGGGGAACAATTCAAGGTAAATCGTTGCGTTTCTTTTCACTTTTGAGTATAATAAATAGGTATCACCCTAGTTTCATAATTGGTGTTAATAGCTCAGGTTTTATTTGTTACAGTATATCACATGTCACCTCCAGATGGTGTTCCTCGGCTTGTGCACAAAGGGTATCATACTTTTATCCCATTGGACATTAAGATGTTTCGCATGAATATGTACTATCGGTTATACAAAGAAGCAATTGAAGCAGATAATTATTATGAAGCTAGTGATAATCATGGTCAATTCTTGGAAGCTTCAGGTGAATATGAGAATGCCCTTCAAGTAGCTATTGATCAAGGTAACGCCTTTGAAAGATCTTTGAAACAAAGAAAGCAACTGGTGAGAATTCAAGAACAACGGTTGGTAAGAAGTAGAAACCTCAGCTTTTCAGATACGGTATTTACTATTTAGAGGCACTGATGATTTGGATAATATTCATTTAGTTTCTGTATCCTTGAATATTTTGAGTAATTTGCATTCAATCCTTCTTATGGGAACTGAACAGAACCAAATATATAAAAACCCCAACTCTTTGTTTCGCTATCCTTATGATTTCATGTAGACTATGACACTATGTAGTATTGGGTTTCTTTTTGGATATTCATGTAGTACTTCAGCTCTGCCACTCCTTGTTTTTTACTCTCTTTGTTGACTTAGAATAATAGATCAAAGTATCAAACTAATTATTTCTTACAAGGGTTTCTTCTTTTGAAGCTTTAATTTGTTTTGCGATCTCTCTTGGAATTTTACTTGCAACAAAAAAAAAAAATCTATAAACCCCGTAAATTGAAAACATATATTGATCTCAATACATTTTTTTACTAAACTCTTACTTTGTATCAATTCCTAAAAGAGGCTGGAGTAAATAATGAAGAAGAACTCACACAGATAAACAAATAGATTAGAATAGACTTTTAGACCTCTAATAGACCTGGGTACTGCGGCGACGTTTAAGGTGCATCCCTGGCTAGAATTCTTTTCCATAAACAGAAATAAATAATTTCATCTTTATTTTGTTTTTGGTTAAGAACACGTTTGTTTTTAAAGACTCAGGAATTCAAATTTTGTTTATTTAAAAAAAAAAAAAAAAAAAAAAAAAAAAAAAAAAAATTGGTTTCATGTATGTTTTTTAAAGTATTAGGAAAAGATGATACTGATCATTTTAACAATTAAGCAAAATGTGAAAAATTGGACTTCTCAAGACTTTTTTGAGGAAGTTTCTAGGTCCATTCTAGTTTTGGAGATGAAAATAGATGATTCTGATCATCTGGAAAATGCCTTTCAAAATTTTGAGAGGAATAGCATTCACCGGGTAAATTTCCGTGACCCTCCCTAGCTTAGAACCTATTTGTGCAATGATGCAATCATGATAATGAAACTCCTGGAGATTCAAACGCTGAACCATGCCGAAAAGTATTTTAAGCTTCTTTTGTCAAACATCCTTTCAGGGGTCCAAGAGCATAAGGGGAAAAAGCATCACCAAAAACATGCCATGGAGTATTGACTAGCACCACAGCTATGTGTTCACGATTAGCGAATTCAATCAGAAAATATTTTTCCCCAATTTCAGTTAGTGTGAAGTTTATGTTAGAACCCCATCTGTATTTTAAACCAAACTTTAGGCTCTTAAAAATGTAATTAGATATAGAGAAAATCCTCCCAATCAGAGAGCATTTAAAACATCAATATGAAAAGGGACCAAAACAGCTGGAGGCGGATCTCTAGACTCTAGTAGTTGCTCGACCAATAACGGAAGAAACAACAAACAGTACTAGGACCAACATGAGAATTATTCGAAAGATTCATTTCAGAAAAAAGACGAAAACAAAAACGGAGACCTAGGGGTAGAAATTAACATGTCCAAAGCTTTTGACAAGATCAATTGAGACTTCTTAAATCAAATTATGTTAGCTTTTGGCTTTAGTAAAATATTACAGTGTCTTTCCACTGCATCCATAGCAGTATTGCTGAATAGAATCTCAGGTGACTTCTT
This sequence comes from Papaver armeniacum, assembly GCA_023531295.1. Classification (NCBI taxonomy): domain Eukaryota; kingdom Viridiplantae; phylum Streptophyta; class Magnoliopsida; order Ranunculales; family Papaveraceae; genus Papaver; species Papaver armeniacum. Next base: position 432,602 of record JAJJWW010012308.1, read on the forward strand.
TTCCCTTTCTAGAGGCCTGAGGCAAGGAGACCTTTTGTTTCCTTACTTTTTTTCTAATTTGTACGGAGGCGTTTTACAGATTACTAATAGCAAAAGAAAATGAAAAAAAGATAATAGAAACAAAAATTTCTAGACATTCTCGATTTGTAAATCACCTTTTTTTTTTTTTTTTTTTGGTGGCGATTGTTTGTTGTTTACAAAAGCTAACCTTGCTAGTTGTAAAAATTTACTAAACATCATAAATTAATTCAATTTAGCGTCGGGCAGCTTGTCAATTTTAAAAATTTAGGGGTGTTTTTCAGTAACAAAATCCCAGCTAAGGCATAAACGAATGATGATAAGACTTTAAAAAATAAATAAATAGACATAACAGACACCTACCTAGGGCACCACGGTTTGTAGATAGATCTCAGTTTAAAACCGTTGATAACATAGTCCAAAAACTAGAGAATAGAGTGCTGAGTTTTAATGGAAGCTCCATTGCCCAGCCTAGTAGGTTTGTGCTGACTAAATCAGTACTAACCAGCTTACCCATTTATCAAATGGTGATGTTTTATTCTACCCAAAAAGATTACTGAAAATTTTAATGCTATTCAGAGAGAGTTTTGGTGGGGGAATGAAAAATATGTTAGAGTTTGTTATGTTAAATGTTTTGACTTCTTATGCAACCAATAGTTCGGGGTGGCTTAGGTTTCAAAGATGCTAAGAAAATGAACCTAGCTATGATAGCAAAGTTGGCATGAACATTGGCTTCTCAACCAAAAGCTCCATGGGAAAGAATTCTGAAAGAAAAGTATTTTAGAAACACAATTGTCTTTTACTCTAAAAAACATTACAATGAAACTTGGATATGGAAGTGTATCAAGAAAGGAGTGTCATTAATTCTTAAGTATAGCTGCTGGGAGGTAAGGGACGGCCAAACAAAAAAAATAATTTGGACAGATAAATGGATATCAAACCTAGATGAAACTCTTGAATCACTTCGTGGTTCACAGCTAAACACATTAACACTTGTAGCTGAGTTGATTGACTCAACTACACAGAAATGGAACTCTGAAAAAGTTAGTCATAACTTTCCTCAAACTATCTCGGATAACTTAAATATCAAATTTTTTCTAGACATCAATGGGAACCCGAAAAGGGATATCTTAAGATGGCTTTTAACCAAATCTGGAAAATTTTCAGTAAAAACAATGTATGGCAAGCTGCAAAATAACTCTCCAAATCAGTGTCCTCAAGCTATTGTCTCATTCTGGAAAGAATTTTGGAATTTTAATGTGTCTCAAAGAATAAAGATTTTTTTACGAAAATGCATCCTTAATGCTTTACCAGTTAATAAAATCCTATGACAATATATATGGATAACATTGATATTCGCTACAATTTTTGTAATAATCCTTGTGAATCTTTACAACACTTGTTTTTCGATTGTTCTAATGCAAAATCTGTATGGATGCTTCCTCCTTTGGCAGTTTTGAATTTCAACCTCACATCTGATCTTCCTTTTTTGAGCTTATACACTAACTTTGTTAGAGCACTGTTCGGTCAAACTCGCAAGCGTTTTTGTCAATGTTAGTGATCAAAACTATAAGTCTTGATTTCTAGTCTACTTATAGTGATGTCTCGGACTAGGATAGATTGTGTAGTTGAGCATTAGACTTCATCATTTGAAGACGAAGAACTACTAAGGAGAGCTTGTGGAACTTCATCAACAAAAGGTATGTGGAGACTGAAACTCCTCTATCACTTGGAAAGTCTATTTCTACTTTATCTCCTATATTGAGACAAAAGTCGTTGTGCCATATAGTATTCAATTATGCACATCTGATATTTCGAGCTAAGTTTAACTCGTTTACATATTTCTCGAAATATGTGTTGGTAATCTTTCGTTTCTACTAAGTTCATCTTATATTCTTGACGAAAGTAAAAAAATGATCATGCGAAAATTGCCGAGTAACATCTTACATGGTTTGTGTGATACAATCATTTGGTGTAGACTTGGAATGTTTCATAATGATTATTTCAATAACTTGAAAATTGCTTTGATACTAATAGTTCTTGAAAACAACTATTGTCATCCTCTAAGAATTTTCAACGATTGAAATAGATTTTTAAACACTTAACCATTATTGGATTATGAACATAGTATTTGTTCTTGCATATATGTAATTGAAAAGGAGAGGGTACCCAAATATACCTCAAGCTAAAACTTTTCCTACCTATAAGTCCTTTCTCCGAAAATGATTATCTATGGACTGAGTTGAGACAATACAACTAATCGGCTCACACTTCGTATGATCTTCTATGGATACGAGATCGAGACAATACAACAACGAAGTATGTTTACTTGATACAAAGGTTCGGACTTAACCAAACACAATAGGATTGCTTATCAAGTAAATAGGAATTAACGTTTATGTAATTTACTTTAATTATAATAAAACAATTATAATGCGGAAATATAAAGTAAATGACACAGCAAGATTTTTTTAACGAGAAACCGCAAGTGCAAAAAAACCCCGGGACCTTGTCCAGAATTGAATACTCTCAGGATTAAGCCACTACACAAAATTACACCAACTTCGTATAGTTGAGACCAAGCAACTAAACCTATAGTTCACCTAGTTCTGTCCGTATTCCCACGCCTCCAACAACAAATCTGTTTGGTATTCTAAACTCGTTCGTCGGGTTCGTATTCCAAACAGTAAAGCAACAACAAATCTGTTTGGTATCAACTCTATTCAACCAAGTGATATGAGTCGGACAAAGGCTCTTCTGTTTATCTTAACATAAACTCCTTCGTCGGGTTCTTAGATCTATCTTATGTTCAATTACCAAAGGTAATCATTAAGATTTTGCAATCAATACTTTTAATCACAAAGAATTTTATTGATGCCGATCTACACAACTAATGAATCCAATCTACCACAAGGATAAACCGATTATAGTTGGATCTGTTAGAGCATTGCTCGGTCGAACTCTCATGCATTGCTATATCAATCATGTTTGTCAATATTAGTGATCAAAACTATATGTCTTGATTTCTAGTTTACTTATGACTAAGTCTCGGTATATGATAGTCAAGTGTAGTTGAGCTCCAGACTCCATGGCGATCATCTTACGAAGACGAAGAACTACTCGAGGAACAAGTGGAACTTCATCCGACTAAAAGGTATGTGGAGACTTGAACTTATTTATCACTCAAAAGTCTATTCTATCTCCTACTCTTGAGACAAAGTCTTATAAGTATGATAGTTTCATACATACACATTTGCTATTTCGAGCCGAGTTTACTCGCCTATCTTTTTCTCGAAATATATGTTGGTAAGCTTTCGCTTTAACCATTTTCATCTTTATCCGTGACGAAAGTCATGATGATGTTTCAATCTTGAAAATAGCTTTGATGACGATAGTCGTGAATAACGATTGTTATAACATTATAGAAGAATGTTTCAATGATTGAAATGTAGAGTTGAGATTACCATCTATGGATATAAACATATATAGTGTGTTCACACATTAGTGTATAAATACATGTACCGAAAACCAAGTGTGTGCATGTGGTATTGGTGAAGGAGACAGGTTGGGTACGCGTACCCGTATGCGTACTGGCGAAAGTTTTCTAACCTAAAATTTCCGTTGAGTTTGTAGTTTGCAAACTATTAAACCAGTCACCTTATGTACGCGTACCCATGGAAGTTTTCAAACCGAAAATTTCTCTGAGTTTGTAAACTCAAATCCGGTAGCTAAGGTACGCATACCCGTACGAGTACCCAAGCTGGTTATTTCTCAAATCGGTAGTTCGTGAACTTAAAAAAATAAATTATAAGGAATGCAATCTTTGAAAACCGTGGCTATATTGTTCATGAATTGATTCAAGTGGATCAAACCGATTTTGTTTCAATTGTGTCTATGAATAAAGACCTAAGCAATTGAACAAACTCTTCAAGTAGTTCTTATGAGTCATTTGAACTAGTTATGAGAAAGATGAATACTGTTAATATGGAAGTGCTCATATGGCTAACCATTGGTTAACTATTTGTGAACCAACTAAGTGTACACGTTTAGGTACGATTACTCAAACCTAAATAAATACATTTTATTTGTGTGTGACAAGCTAAGTTTCGATCTAACGGTTGAAAGATATTAGCTTGGTTAAATCAGGTTTTTCATATAACGGTAAATATTGAATGCTTTGTTACCAAGGTAACTTAGATTGCAAACCGTGATTTTAAAACTATATAAAGGAGACATATAGCATCTGGAAAAACTAATCCCCAAACCTCCCGTGTGATAATAGTTGGTTTGCTAGAGTCAATTCTCCTTTAACCTTAGGTTTCTTCTCGAGACCCTGTAGGTTAACGACTTCATTGGGATTGTGAAGCCAGGCGAAACTACTTCTCTTATAGTTGAGCGATCTGATCTTGCCATTTTCTATCGTACGAGTTCAATTGAATAATTGACTTGAGATTATATCTCCGATAGGGCAAGATAAAAAGAAATCACAAACATCTTCGTCTCATTCTTTGTGATTCCACAATATCTAGTTTCGCTACCATACGATTTAGATTATTGTGAGGTGATTGATAATACTAGGATGTTCTTCGGGAATATAAGTCCGGTTTATCAATTAGTTCCTTTTCACCTTGATTTATCAAAAGACGGAACAAAAACTCATAGGTTTATCTGTGGGAGACAGATTTATCTATTATAAATAGACTTTTCTGTGTGAGACAGATTTCTTTGTTAAATTCTTCGACTTTGGGTCGTAGCAACTCTTAGTTTTGGGTGAGATCGTCTAAGGAATCAAGTACGTAGTATTATGCTGGGATCAGAGACGTAAGGAGCGCAACTGTACCTTGAATCAGTGTGAGATTGATTAGGGTTCAACTACAGTCCATACCGAAGTTAGTTTGTATTAGGCTAGTGTCTGTAGCATCTTAATATAGTGTGGTGTTCAATCTGGACTAGGTCCCGGGGTTTTTCTGCATTTGCGTTTTCCTCGTTAACAAAATTTCTGGTGTCTGTGTTATTTCTATTCCGCATTATATTTTGTTATATAATTGAAATATCACAGGTTGTGCATTGTATCGATCAATTGTGAAATCCAACCTTTGGTTGTTGATTGGAAATTGATTTATCCTTGGATATTGGTCTTTGCTACCATCCAAGTTTATATCTCTAGTATTTGATAAAAACTCGCAGATTTCCATTTGCTTGAGTAGAGATCAAGTCGAGAGATTGAGATATTAACTCTTTGATATACTTTTATCTAGATTGAGTCTGACTGTCTAGTTGATTCTCTAGAAAGTATATTGAAGTTAGTCCATACAGATTGCTAATCGAAATATTGGGTGAGGTTGTTTTCAGGATCCTCTTATACCGAAACAAGTATTGTGCACACCAAAGATTATGAACTCCAAATCAGAAATCTTCAATATCTTCTTTGTCTTCAAATCTTCTTATATCTTCAATAAACACCCACACCCACACATGACAACTTGAATCTCTTGTGATCAATCACACACAGAACGGAGTCTGTTAACAATGGATTATCACAAGATCGTCTTTAGCACTAACAACAGTCTAAAGATCCTTGTCGAAACTTCGATATAGTTTGAGTGAATCTTATATCAGAAGAGAATATTCTCAAGCATAAACAAACTAGGTGCAATCAAAGTTCAACCACCATTAGTCAAAGCTGGACAAGGTCCCAGGGTTTTTCTGCATTTGCAGTTTTTCTCGTTAAAAAAATTCTGGTGTCTGTGTTATTTCTTTTCCGCATTATATTGTATTATATAATTGAAATATCACAGGTTGTGCGTTGAATTGATCAATTTGGAAATCCAACCTTTGGTTGTTGATTGAAATTGATTGATCCTTGAACATTGGTATTTGGTACCGTTCAAGTTACTTCTCTAATATTCAATCGGGATCGGAGGTTTATATTTGCCGATTGCAGATTGAATAGACAGATACTTCACCGAATATGCTAAGGGATAAATATCCCTCTACATGAGACACGTCAAAGATGTAAGTGTCGTTCCCTTGTTAACTTCGTGGGTTCCATAATAAATGTGTTGCACGGTGGATCAACCACCTATCCAATATTTTCATAACACTCCCCCTTGGATGATCCACCATTCTAAATATATTGCCTCATTAAAGTTTCTCCGGTAAAAATCCGATGGACAAAATCTGAGCAAAATTGTCATTGCCTTGTTAAAACATTGCCAGAAAATTGAATTGGGATAAAAACTGGTCGAAGGAAAATGGTACAACTTTTGGAAATTTAGAGTGATGGTGGATGTCATGAATTTTCTCTTCTTATTAAATCTGCGTCAGGAAAACCACTTAGGACAAAACCTGAATGCAGGAAAACCTATTGTCGATGTAGCTTGTTTGGCTTCGTGTAAAACTTATCAGGAAAAACAGTGTGAGGTAAAAAACTGACTTAAGAGTAAAGTGTGACAATCCGGTCACTGATTCCTCCAAAAATTCTATGGATATCCATATCTTTATATGATGATCATCGTTCTACGTTGTTATCTCATTAAAAACGTCGCCAGGAAAACCCCAGAGGGAAAAAAATCTGAACGTAGGAAAACATGAGTCCTCATAACAATGATAAATCCGCATATGTTTCCTCGTTAAAACCTTGCCCGGAAAAACCCAAAGGGACAAAAACTATGACAAAGGAAAAAGAGTAAAACATTTTGAAAAGACGAGGGTACCCAAATACACCACAATCTTTTATTTTGATCACAACCTATACAAGATCCACTGTGTATAAACCTCTTGGAGCAACAATCACTCAAGGAATATTTCAACACAATGTCCACTTGAAATAGGGTTAGTTCGAACTGGCCTAACACGTGAATAATTATATCAGACAAGTGGAGAAATCCAATACACTTTGTGTGATCGTCTATGGATATGAAATCGAGACAATACAAAAACAAAGTATTCACTTGATAATAATAAAACCTTATAAGATAAATATCAAGTGCCTAGTTAACATACAAGTGTAATTACTTTATTATAATACAAAAAAAATTATAATGCGGAAATAAAGTAAAGCACACAACAAAAATTTGTTAACGAGGAAAACTACATCCTTGTAGAAAAACCCCGGGACCTAGTCCAGATTTGAATAATCAATAAATTAAGACGCCACAAAAAGTAAACCTGCAACTTCGTGTACACTATACTAAGTAAACTAAAATCCTAGTTACTCAGCTTCAGCAGTATTTTTGTTTTGATAATATCTAGCTTAACCGAAGTTCTCAATAGATATTAGATACCCAATATCCTAGCGAGTAACGAGACGTTCTCTTTATGGACTAGATCCAAGTATATCTTCTTAATGATTCACAACAACTTCTTCTTCAAATCTTCAAAGTCTTCAATCTTCGATTTAATCTTCAAAGTAACAATCTGCAAAAACAAACTTGATTCCTTAATGATTTGTCGCACAGAATGGAGTCTGTTAACAATGGAAAATCAATGAATCTATCTTACGGATCTAGAAAAACTTAGATCCGTAGAAACATTAAATCCTTGATATAGTTTGAGTGAGCCTTATATCAGAAGAGAAGGTTCTCAAGAATAAAGAAACTAGGTGCAATCAAAGATTCAACAACCGTTAGTCAATCAAATCAATCGAAAACAAAAAAATAAATTGCAATTATCTAGTTTCCCACCAACGGTACTAATACAGTTTTTCAATACCAAAGAAGACTTTAAACTGAGCGTCCGTAAGAGATTTCCCCTAATTAGGTTACTCTCCTCTCCGAATAGGCGGCTACACTAGTAACAACACTATCGAGGAAGTTTGTTGTTACGAAGGTTTAGTTTGCTAGAAATACAAACTTCAAGTATTTATAGAAAAGGAAGTTTGGACACCAAGGAATTTCCAAAATCGAAAATATTCTCAAGATATTCATTAAAGCACAAATTCGGTTTCCATAATTCCTGGAAATGCTCTGTCCAAAAATAATGATCGAAGTCTCTCGGAAAATCTCCTGATTAGTAAATGCACATTACTAATTAAGTTAAATACCTTAACTAAAAGATTCTTAACTTATTTATGTTTCGATCCTGGGATTCTCTTCCCTTAGCTATTAAGGAATAACTTTGAACAATAAAATATAAACATTATTGCACGATTTCAAAGTGTGTAGACATCCTTACACATTAACCAAATATATTTTCGGTATCTCTAATATTTCTAGAATAATAGAAAATTCGAAAAGATATTTTTGGATAATTTTTTGTGTTAAAAACACAAAACGTG